>JAHHUM010000071.1:0-445136 GCA_036173005.1 Crenichthys baileyi | reverse complement strand
CACAACTAAATCCTCGCAGTTGTATGTTTTTTTCCCCAGCTTTGGGAACAAAATGTTAACTTTTTGCCCAACACACTACATTGCTACAGTATTTGGCAGAGTGGGCTATGGTGTGAGGATGTTTTTCTGATGTTGGGCTTAGCCTCTTAGTTCTAGGGAAAGGAACTCTTTATATTTCATTACACGTAGACATTTTGGACAATTGATTGCTGCCAACTTTGTGGACAGTTTGGGGTTGGCCATGTCTTGTTACAGTGTACAAAGCAAGGTCCACAAAGACATGGATCAGCAGGTTTGGTGTGGAAAACATAACTGGCCTTCAAAGAGGTTAAACTGTTGGAATCTGTTGGGATGAATTAGATGGGAAACTGGGAGTCATTCCTTCGTATCAAACACCAGTGTTTGACTCTGCAAACGGACGAAGAATGGTCAGAAATGTCCATAAATAGACTCCTAAACCTTCTGGAAAACCTTCGCAGAATAGCTGAAGTTGTTAGAGCCGCAAAGGGAGAGCCAACATCTTATTAAACCTTACAAAGTGTAGGATGTCTCTCAATTTCATATGTGTGTGAAAGCAGATAGTGTAAACGTTTGGTTATATAGTGTATATCCCACTCAGTAATACGTGTTAGTGATATTCACTTGACCTGTCAGAGGCCATAATGTTCTAACGGACCAGTTTAAACTTTGTAGTGCAATTTGTGTACTCCATAGTGTGAGATGTCTAGAAGGTACACAGATATTCTTCTTAGCTGAGTCTGCAAACTGAAGACAGCTCATGGTGAGCTCACAAAAGTCCATGAGCACCCTTTAAATATAGTGAAAAAAAAGAGATGAAGGTTATTAAATATCACTTATCTGCTGACTTACAGACCTTGGGGACCGTGCCTTGTGAGTGAGGGCTTCCTGTGCTCAGAGTTTTACATTTTTGATGTCTTTTTTTTTTTTTTTCTGCAAACTGTCACAATAATTTACCCGACAACCAAAGTTCCTTTGGCATGAATTGGCTCCTGTGAATGACTCAGACCTTTGTCAGCAGCAGCGTACATCTGCTTTATAATTTGTAAAGGTTTTGAAAAGGGTACCTTTTATTTATATTTAAGATAATAATAATAATAATTATAACCTGATTTTTTTTACTCCCTTTAAGCTTTTAATTGTAAGAGACCATATAAAAGCATTAATACATTCAAATTCAAAAAAAGTTTATTTTGCTTTTAAAAATAAAACTTGAAAATGCTTGCATTTAATAAAAGCCTACTTTTATGTCATTTAATTTATTTTAAGTCACTTTAAAGCTGTGTGCTATTGATGAAATTATTGACTTTCAGAATAACAATTCGTGGCTTCAGTAATCCCTGAGGCTTTGCTTTGTACCACGGCAGCATGCTATGTCCTTTGGTGGCAAGACTGTTGTTGCTTTGAAGTAACAGAAGAAATTGTAAAATGTTTAATTACCAGCCCAGGCTCCATAATAGCTGCTGAAGCTAGAAGTCAGGTGTGCTCACAGAGAACTGAAAAGTACTTCAAAGCAAAGGGTCCACGTTTGAGGAAAAGCAGAGCAGACTGCATTTATGTTGCTGATAGTCATGGCTTCACCAACTTAATGACACCGCCGTCCTTTTTTTACCTGTTTACCCTTCTTTACTTTTTTTACCTGAGGCAAAAAAAAAAAACATCAATCCCTGCACAACTCTTGCTGTGCAATTTATGAGATTACCTGCCTTGATTCTTGTTAAAAGGAAAATTTTGCACTCCTTGGCTTTTTAATCTCATCTCACTATTCCTCATTCTGTCATTAAGCTAATGGTCTGTGTCCCCTCTGCCAGCCTTTTTACATCTGTCTACCCTCTTTTATTGAATCCTCGAGGTCCTCAAACCCTGGCAAAAGCATATGTTTCTTTCCCAGCTCAGTTTGTCCAACTTTTCTGACTGATGCTGACTATAGAGAAAGCTGTCCTATTTCAACAGTTTAGATTTAGAATAAAGGAGAATGACTGTAACAGATAATACATGTGTAATTTGTTGCCTATGAGCCATTAGAGATTCTGAAACGTTATTGCTCTGGTTTTCGTACAGATGTATAAAACAAAATATGTGTTTATCAATGAGATACAGTGGTGTAGATAAACTAAGCTGACAATGGGCTTAGGCAGGTCAGCTGTTTTCCTTCCTTTTATCTGAGCCAACTTGGTGTTAACTTAAGTTTGTCATTGATTTCATTGAACAACTTGTACTATTCTAAAGTTGCATTGGTTGGCACTACAGGTTATCTCTACCTTATCCACCTGGTCAATATTTAATAAGTGCTAATAAGGCATATTATCCAGCGGATATAAACATTTCCAGTTTGAGTTGTTTTAAATTGCTATTTTCTGCTAAAAGGGTGGCTACGTCTGATGAGCTGTTAGCCTACAACAGCAATGAGGCATGTCTACTACAGGCAGAGGAGCTATTACTAATAATATTTACACAGAACCTCACTTCAAAACCTGAGAACTACCCCATTGATACCTTAAAACACAATCCATTTCATCCACATTGTGAAACATTTAACCAATTAAAAAATGAAAGGGTTTGTTATAGATTTAAGAAGAATACACTTCAGTTGATCAATTGGGGAAGATAAAAAAGGCAATTTATATGCCACATTGAATTTGGTAAGGTATAAATGTTAGCTATGGCTTTTTACATCAAGCTTTTTTAGCTTAACATCATGAGTCAACCTTGTGTTTGTGTTTTTATTTCTAGTTTTAGTTTCTAGTTTTTTAAGTTTTGCACTATAGTGCAGATTATTATTAGCGCAGTCATGACAAGATATTTTTGACTCAGTGGGAATTTGAGACGATTTAAGTCACCTGAGTGAATTTTTGAATGTAGAGGAGACATTTACTGCTAATACCTGCTTTTATAAAGAAGCACTCATTATTTAGACTCAAATGTCATAAAATCATGATTTTTATTAATATTTGTGCCCACTCAGAGTGCTGGCTCTCCTCATATTGCCCAGAAACACCAACAGACTTTTGTATGTCGTGTGGCAGTTTACCCTTTGACAGAGCACAGGTGGCCAATGGCATATGCTTGGAAGCGCAGATAATAGGGCCCTTACTAAATGTCTGCATATATTGTTGAGAGTAGCTTTTGGAGATGCTGTTGTTTTGGTCTTGTGGGAAGACTTTGTAAACGAAGTGACAAGAAGGCAGTTTTTTTGCAGTGCATAACCTGCGAGCACTGACAGGGACAGGCTGTCGTCTGAAGAGGCTCCTCAGGTGATTGTAAGCATGCCACAGTGTTGGGTCTTGGAGGCTGTAGAGCTCAGCTTGAAAGGTGTGACGAGGGCAAATGTGGGGAAAAAAAAGAGGTAAACTGAGGAGTGGAAGGGTAGAGATATGGACTGCAGTAACTGAAAGAAAGAAGAAGGAGAATCAAATTTAAGACTTGTTTTAAAGGCTGCTCGGAGTATGTGTTTGTGTGAATGCATGACTGTGTTTAAGAGAAAGATTTCTCCAGGCAATGGGGGTTGTCCAGAGACATGCCATCACAGTCCAGCTGTGTTGGAGGCACAGATGGAGGTTTGTGTATGGTCATAATGCAGTCGTGTATTCATGCTCAGGCAAGTGCACATTCACATGCATGGAGCCACGCAGTTTGCTATACATGCCTATTTGTCTGTCATATATTTTAATAAAAGCAGAATTCAATGTCTGCTAAAAAACACATTAACATCAGTGCTTTGCAAAGGTAATCATACATCTTAAACATTTTCACATTTTGTTACATTACAATCGAGACATGGTTGTCCACCTAAACTAACAGGTTAGATACAGAGAGCAATAATTAGAGAAGGAGCCAAGAAGCCCATCAGAACTCTAGGGGAGTTGCAGAGATCCACAGCTCAGGTGGTGGAATGTGTCGAAAAAAAACCCCATAGACATACGCTCCACAAATGTGACCCTAATGGAGTGGCCAGCGGAAATCCTACTACTTGGCGTACTGCAATATGGTGGTCAGCGTTGATAAGAAGATGGATGAAGCTAAATACTGGGAAATCCTGGAAGAACACCTGTTAAAGTGTACAAAACACAGGACAAGGAATGTTGATATACACCCAGTGCTACAAAGGAGTGGTTTAAGATGAAAGTATATGTTAAAATGTGTATTTCAGATCCAATAAAGAACTTGTAGCAAGACTAAAGAAAATATCTTTTCAAGACTCGTTCCATCCACTCTGACTCTTCTTGAGCCATGTATTACAGAGTTTAACTTCCAGGCGGCATAGATGGTTTGGCAAGGGACTGTATGCTAATAATTCTGGCAAAATAAACACTATAAAATACTGTAAAATCAAAATTTTTAAACATGCAAAACACAATTAATATGAAAATAAGTAAAAAAACGAAATTATGAGAATTATATTTAAAACAGAAAATACTCTGACCCAAACACAGTTTCTCAGTAATGAACAGCATAGTAATGGAGCGATTTTGAGGACAGCTGGCCAGGCTGCCTCAGAGGCCTCTTGAGGTGGCTTGATGTGGGTCTCAGTCAAATGAGTGGTACAGAAATGAGCTGGGATAGGGTTACATGCTCTGGGAGCTGCAAAGCCTGAGAGAAGAGCACAATGTCAGCACATAACTGACAACAGTGTTCACATAGCGAAGGATCAGATAAACAGATCATGTTTTGCTCTGATGCAAATTCAGATTATGGTAACCTCTGCTATATTTGCAGAATCGTGAATCCAGCTAGTTGAAGTTGTATTCTTAATTGTTAGATTAGTCAGTCATTTTCTAGCTGGTCTGTGGGTGGGAGGCAGGGGTACACCCTGGACAGGTCGCCAATCCATCGCAGGGCAATACACAAACAACAATGCACACACTCAACAGGCCTAAGGGCAATTTAGAGAGACCAATTAACCTAACAGGTATGTATTTGGACTGTGGGAGGAAGTCTGAGCAACCGGTGAGAACCCACCCAGATAAAAGGTTGGGAGAACATGCAAACTCCATGCAGAAACATCCCCGGCTGGGAGTCAAACCCAGGACCCCCTTGCCTCAAGGCAACAGTGCTACCAACTGCACCACCATGCTGCCCTATGGTCAGATTATTTACAACTAAATCTATTGTCATTAGGTGATAGGCGGGGTACACCTTGGTCTGCTCTCCATTCCATTACAGGGGAACACAGAGACAAACAGGACAAACAACCAGGCATGCACATACTTTTTACAACTATATTAACAGCAGAGCCTCATATCCCACAGATTTTTAGATGAATAAAAAAAAAATATCCTGCTAAATTAGCCATATTTTTCTCAATCATGCTTACATTTTGCAGTGGTCACATAAGGCAAACATTTTTTGGGCTCCACAGATAAAAGGTTGGAAACTCGCCAAAGACCAAACCTTCAAAGGGAACATTATTTTTGACCTAATTTACTGTCCATGAGATGCCCTCTTTTGCATTTTTTTCATGTTAGGCACCTAACTGAAGCAGTAATGAGATTCAAAATACATAACACAGTGCATACTGCGAGGCAGATTCAACACAATTAATTTTTAACCAGAATATCAAAGGTCCTCTTGAACCCAACCTGAGAAGAAGTGCTGCTGTCAGAGAGTTATTTGTCTTGGCCTCTGTGCTACTGGCAGATGTTGTTTGGTAAAACATTTTCCCCTTGTCTTGCTGTTATGGTCGACTCAACTTTTCTAATCTTATATAAACACGGGTCATTTTGCCATTTTTAGCATCAATGAAGTATACCTGGTAAACAATGTAGGGAGAAATTATTGATTTTAAAGATCAGTTAACATCCTTATATCTTTTACTTTTAAAGATTTATTTAGGCCTGATGAGGCAAATGTCACAGAATTTCAGGTGGGATTAAACTGGATTAAGAGGAAACCACTATTATGAAATGTCCTGGCATCCTAAGGATAGTCAAAAATGGACTACTCTCTGTTTTCCTTATTACAGTTCCAGCCGAAACTATTGGCACCCCTGGTAAATATGTTTTAAATAGCCTTAAAATAAATGAATGTTTTATTCTAGAAGCATAATCTCAAAATTAAAAATGTTGAACAATTTAACCTTAAATGTTGGTACAATTATTCAGTCGGGGGAAAAAAATCCCATTTTAAGAAATTGTTTTTAACAAAATCTCCAGTGGCCCAATAATTGCTACTTTTACTGTTAATACTTTGATAGTACTTATTCGTCTCCCATGACATTTCTCAAGCTTGCAACATACAGAGAGTGGGATCTTTAACTATTTTTTGCTGCAAAATATTTCTTAATTGTCAGAGTCCTAGGTCCTCTTCTACGTACTCTTCACTTCAGGTTACCCCTCAGGTTTTCCACAGGGTTTATGTCTAAGGACTAAGATGGCCATGGAAGAAGGTTGATTTTGTGTCTGATCAACCATTTCTGGATAAATGTCTTGTTAAAAAACCCAATGACAACCTTTTTTTATTTTACTGGCAGAGATCTCTACATTGTTTCTTTACAATTTCCTGGCCGTTGGTAAAGAAACAGGCCCATGGCATTAAAGTTACTCCGCTATACAAAGGACGTGAGGTGCTTTCCACAATATCATTCTTTGTTTCTCAACGAACCCACCTGCAATATTCACTTCAGCTCATTCTTAGTCTCTTCTTACCACAGAACACTCATGCAATTAAAGCCTCAGTAGCATAGCCCATGTGTTTACATTTGTGGTGGTACGACAGAAAATACATTTTTTCTCCCTAACAACTCCCTGTAGGTCGTGTCTTATAGCATCTTGAGGCCACCAAGTCCCCAAGATCCCACTCTTTGCTCCAGTTCTCTAACAAAGAGCTTTACCATCTTGCTCACTGTATGTGGTGAAAAGATACACTTGAATCAGACAGCTGTGGATTACTAATTTTAAGGTCCCGTAAACTCTAATCAGTTAAAAAACTAAGCCCAACATAAAAACAGGCTTCATTTGCAATTTTTAAGGGATTGTTGGAAGTACAATTGTACCACTGGTAATTTTGTTTAAATACAATATCTCTTAATGTGTGATGGTTTCCCCACTAAATGAATATTCCCAAATGAAGGACTAAATTTTACAAAATTTTCAGGTTTACATTTTTCCTGCTGTGATTAAATATGAATAATTTTTAAGGCTATTTGCACATCCACACCAGGGGTGACAATAAATGTGGCGGAGACCGTACTATATAAATTGGGGCTGTTTAATGGAGTTTTGACGAAAATTCAAACTGAAAGACTCACCTACACCCCCCAGCCGTCCTATGACTCCACCGTGCGTCTCTCCTCCATCCAATCAGTGTCAGAGCCACATTTGTCTTCAATCAATCCACCTCCAAGGCTTCGCTTTTAAGGACCTCCAGTCATGGATTCCCCGCTCTTCAGCTGAGCTTCGATCCTCCACTGCCTCCACCATCTCCCTTCCATACTCTTCCCAGCTCCCTCACCTTCTTAGGCCTTCACTCCACCACCAGTATCGGATCCCAAGGGGGGAAGACTCATCTAAGCCTAAGACGTTAATTCAAGCTCATGTCATTCTCAGCATTCATGTCTTCCTCCGGGGTCTGAGCGCCAAAGATATTAACTTTTATCAATGAACTTCTCTAATCGCCATCTTGTTTCTTATTGTGAGTCTTTTCAGGTTGAAATATAATTTAAAATACACAGTGGTAAAAAAAAAAAACAATAACAGAAAAAAAACACTCAAATACCTCAGGACAAGCAGTGTCCAAAGCTATTTGTGCCTCATTTGTGTATAAAAAACTGGAATTAAAATGCTCAGGTATGATATGCTGAAAACCCATGCCTTTTTGCGCTTTAGTGCAATGACATTACACCAAGTGTACATAAAGTTCCCTTTTTTACCAGCAGACATGCTGAAACATGACAGCCCATGTTTGCTCTGCACATCTGCACACTGCAAATAATGAGGTGGGTTCTGAACTATAAGTCAACAATGACAGGATAAGTCCGTGTTGCCTTATTGAAGATGATATCAACACAGCCATGTGATGAAGAAGAGCAGCAGGCTGACTATATGAAAAAGCAGTGATAAACACTACGAGGGGGCCACACTCAGAGACACAAAATCTTTGTGCCGCCTTAAACACATTTGCTGCTGTTCTCCGTGCAAAGAAAAAGCTGCTTCTGATAAGAAACAAACGCCACTTGTTGTGCATTTAAAGTGAAATGAACAGAGGGCCAGTAGCTTTTTAAAACCATTCATCTCCCGCCAGCCGTCCGACTATGTGTGATGGCTGCTTTCCATTTTGTTTTCTCACTGAGCAAAACCTCTCAGGGAGAGTGGGTTATGTTCTTGTGGCTGAGATATTTCTTATTTTGAAATGTCATTTAGCGTCACCCACCAGGTTTGAAATGGCACTAAAGTACAACGAGAATAAAAAAAGAGCATTTTTAAAAACCTGACTCTTTCCAGTCAGTATTTTTACCCTTTACTGCCTTTCTTCTGTCTGTGCCCCACCTCAACCTGCATTTGTAGATATATCCTTCCTGGGCACTTTAATAAGTACACATTGCTAGTATTGGGTTTGACCTCTTTTGCCTTCAGAACTGCCACATTTCCTAGTGGTACATATTCAGAAATGTGTTGGAGACAGTCCTCAGAGATTTTGGTCTATATGACATATTATCACACAGTTGCTGCTGATTTTTTGGCTGTACATCTATGATATGAATTCACTGTCCAACCACATCCCATAGGTGCTCTGCTGGATGAAGACCTGGCAACTGTAAAGAACACTGGAGTAGAGTGAATTCAATGTCATGTTCAAAAGTCCAGTTTAAAATGATTTGAGCTTTTGCTAAAATGCATTATCCTGTTGTAGGTAGCCACCAGTAGATAGGGACACTGTGTTCATAAAGGCATGCACATGTTCAACAACAGTACTCAGACATGCTGAGGTGTTTAAATAATGCTGAGTTGGTACTTAGTGGTCCAAATATTTCAGAACAATATCCTCCATACCATTACACCACCACCAGGCTTAGCTGTAGATACAAGTCAGGATGGATGTTTGCTTTTATGTTGTTTACACTAAATTTCTGCCCCTAGCATCTGAATGCCGCAGTTGAAATCAAGACCAGTCTGTTATGTTTGTCCAGCTCTGCCCCTTCACCACATGTTACTGCGCACTGCATGTATGCTGGCTGAATGAAGGCTATTATGCTCTTTTCATGCTTACAAGAAAGTTAAATTCAGTTGTTTGCAAATATTTGTAAACTCTGAAAACATCCCACCCTAATCTTACCCTATAAAGTGCAGAACAGCAAAATGGTTGATATTTTGCACAACAAGTCCATGAAAACTATATCATTTTGTTGGTTATTCTTTAGTTTTGCTGAAGTTTGTGCAGTATACTAAAATCAAAATAACAATAAATTAATTTATTAAATATTTTTGTAACTGTCAGTGTGGTAAATTATTTTTGCAGCTAAGGGAATTCTTTTTTTGCTTTAAGTATCTAGATCATAGTATACATTACTGTTTTAAATGTTTGTTTAAAAATTCTGTGAAACTGTGGTATGTCTGCTTGTCATACTGTAAAAATCCTATATCGGGCAGTTACTTGTATATGCTCTTCTCCACGAAGCTCATCAAAACTATGTCCCTGCATTCATTGCAGGTCTTACGGTAGACTCCACTACAATACATGTAATCACTGAATCAGTGATCCTTCACTTGAGCCACAATAACACTTCCGCATTGTACTTCATTAGAGGTTACTACATTGCTTTGACTTCACTGAACACTAAAGAAAAAAAAAGAGGAATTTTTATATTATCTTCCTCAGTGGGAAGCTGCAGACTGCATTGTCCTAACCAAGGTCAGACAGTTTGTTTTTTTTTCCAATTTCTCCCAAACATCCTAAAAAAAAACTCCTTGCGTACTCCTTGCGTATCGATTTTAATTGCCTTTCTGTGCTGGGTGCTTTCTGTGCTAAAGACAGTGAAAACTGAGGCGACTGTGTTGTGATGAATACAAAGCACCAACTGGAAGTGTCACGATGTAGTTCTTCAACTTGTAAATATTGGATCGCAGTGCGACGGGGGCTTCCAGCTTGCAGCTCTCCATCTGCCGGCTGAGCAGATTGATCTGCACGTTTCTGGCCTGTTTCGAGAGAGCCAGTCGCTGGCTAAGTCCCTGCCAAAGCGGCATGTCTGTGCAGAAACAAGGGCTCCATCATAAGTGATTGCTTGTGACAGTTCACAGTCGCCTGGCCACCGAAGCATCATAACCTTGTGAAGCTTGCGGATGGGCGCTCTACCACAGAGGCAAAGAAGAAAAAGAGAGGAAAAGCATTTGCATATTCCTTGCATACTCATATAAAGATGCAGATATGATAGTTGTGCCAGGAATAGCCTTTGTAGTTAACATTGAAATTTTTTTCTATAATAAAAGGCATAATCCAAAGCAACGGGGGTGAATTCAAGCGACTACTGCTGTCAACAGCTGAAAAAATAAAGGCTTCGCCGATGTCACAGAGGGGTCTGTTGTTGCCGTGGAGTAAACTGCTAATGATAGAGAAACTGAGATATTCTTTGGTGAGGAGGAGGAACAGAACCTGAGCCTTCAAAATCACTGTAGTCGGGTTTTCACTGCTTCAAGTTAATTTCAGATTGCTCACTGATTCACAGAAGACACGTGGATTTAATCAATTCTGCATGAATGCTGTAAGAGTAGGATAACATCCAAACAGCCATGAGTAATATGCTTAGAATCTGTTGTAGGGGACTGTGAAGCTCCATTTTTTTTTAACTTGTCTTGCTGCTTGGTCACTGAGAAGAATCTTGTCATCGCTGTCCAACAGTTTTATTGAGATGATGTACATGGTTGCAGAACTTGCTTTACATGTTTCTTGCTGCTGCTCTCCTGTCCTTAGTGCTCGCTGCCCTCCATCAGAAAAAATAAGTGAATATGATGGGCTTTTTAAACCATTTTCCTCCTCTGTTTCCCACTCTGAAAGTTAATTCAGAAGAGTACAGTTGTGTGGCTCTTGTCATTTCACACATGGCTACGTAAAACCTGTGGGTGCATGCTCTCAGGCGGTATCTGTGTGTGCATGTCCATGCATGACTGTTGTGATAAAATATTGAAGTGAATAAATTCAACCATTCAACCAAAGTATTTTTTTTCCATAATTACCTTATACTCTGCGACATATTGTGCAGAACCCAAAAGAGGACCTCATCTGGACCCATGACAGAAAATGTTGCAGCCAGTGAAGAAAAAACACACTTGGGGTGAAGCCATTGCAAATGCCTCCGTAGAAAGCTTTTCTTACATATCAGTGGCAACCCCAGCAGAGCTAGAAAATAATGAAAAGCGACACAAACTAATTCAGTAGCTAAGTTATGTTTAGAAAGGAAGGAAATAGTGGTGGAGAAAGGCACGGTTGCCAGATAAAGAGATTAGGTGGCCAGTGTTTGAGATCTATAACACTAAATTCAGCATTTGAGATCCCTGAGGATGATATAAATAGACTTTCAGTGTCAGAAGACTAGGAAAGCTCCAGGACCTGACAATGTCTCTCCCTCATGCCTGAGAGCCTGCTCTGACCAACTGGTCCCCATCTTCACTTAGATCTTCAGCAGGTCTCTTGAGCTATGTGAGGTTCCCTCATGCTTCAAATCCTCCACCATCATCACAGTCCCCAAGAAACGCATCATCATGGAGGTAAATGACTGCAGACCTGTCACCCTGATGCCTGTGGTCATGAAATCGTTTGAGCTACTGGTGTCGAAGCATCTGAAGGACATCACCAGCCCCGTGATGGACCCCCCTGCAGTTTGCTTTCCAGGCAAACAGGTCAGCAGATGATGTAGTCAATTCAGGAATACACTTTGTGCTGCCACCAACATGAATTATTAAAAATAATAAAACATAACTACAAAACTAATTTCTTATATCTAAATTAAACTGATTTCCACTCAGTGCTGTAAATACTTTTCAAAAGCAGACATTTCTCTTCTGATGGTCAGTTGCAGCCCAAGCACCATGTGGGTTAAGAATTTTCCTTTGTGGGCTTTTAATTGATGAAGTTAACACTTTAAATTTAAATGGTACATTCATCTTGATTTCTCATCTGTTGATAACCAGTAGAAAATAATATAATCCCATTTTACTTTTGAGTTCATGCTCCATCGTTGTAGGGACATGTCTAAGTGTGTAATTGTTGAAACAGACATAAATATTAATTTTGCTAAATTGCAAACCAGTTATTTCAAAAATACAGCTCACTAATGATTATCTACCAAAACAGGCCACTTTACTACAACCTTTGCTATCTTACTCAAATTTTGTAACAAAATTAACTGCTCCAAATAAGGTGGATACAGCTCTGCAAATTTGGTGCCTGCTTTCTGTAAAAGACCCAATGTAAAATATATGTCAGTGATTGATCCAAATTATAAGTTGCACCAAAACAAATCATGTGACAAGGAAGTGACCACTGAAAAAGTCTCTGACTCAAAAACTCAAAAATCTGCTTAAATGAGAAGAAGTTTGGTTTGATTTTTAAATGTACAAAAATGTTTCTACATGCAGGGATAATAATAAGGATGCAGCCTCACTCATTGTGGTGAGAATAGTCAGTAAGAGAAAAAAAAAAACCTCAAAGACAATGCAGAAGTGTTAAACCAGCTCTAGTTCTTTGTATTTTGCTTCCAAATAGCCATATCTCGTAATTATTAAAGTCCTTCTCAACTTTCTAAAGGTCTTTTTTTTACAGTTTTATGTTCAGTCATTGATGTGTCAGAAATAGGACATAAATACATGTATATTATTTTACTGATTCTGCTACTGCTATACAGGATAATGAAACTTGTACATGGGTTACAGTACAATCATTTCTGGTCCATCTTTATAGTATTTCAAATACAGCTTAGTACTGTAAAGTCACAAATGGATGTTGTTTGTACTCAGGCAACTCGGCTGCATAAGGACTAAAAGCAGTTTGGGGTGATTTCATGACAATTGTCAGAAAATAAATTTATGGCTTTTTAGAGCTGGGATGCTCATGTCACAGAGTGTTTCAACATGCCTGAATAATCTGTGCCAACATGGCTTTGCTGGTGATGAAAGACACAACGGAAACACAAGGCAGATACCCCATAGTGTGATAGAATCACATCGCAAGAATGTTTGATTGTTGAGAAGGAAAAACGAAAACGAAGGATGACTCAAGAACTTGTCCTATACTTTTCTTAAACGTCTATTCAAACTGGCTTTATGATATGTTTTATGATCTTCGATTAACTTTGAGTTTTCCCACCAGTTATCTTTTTTTGTCTCTGTTTCCATTTCTAAGCTGTACAGCAACCAACTTTGTGTCTTGTATGGACAAATAATGTTAGATTTGCAATCATCCTCTAGTGGCCAAAGTTTATTAAAAGTCAATGAACATTTCACTTCCATTTTCAGGGCTTTGTGTCTAAGTAATGCTTTTTAGCCTTGGGACTCCATGTTGCTGAATTAAATATTTACAAGTTGTGAACACTCTTGTTCCATGAGATGACTTAAGCAGTTGTTTAGCAGTCAGTGTGTTTTTACATCCAGAGTCTATAACGACCTCTGAAAACAAGCGATTTTCTACCTCCCAAAAAGTTGTAAATTACAAATGCCACTGAAAAGGCTATTATGTTGTGACTTTAAGTCATCATTTTATTTGGTATCCTAACACATCTCAGCAGTCTTTGAGTGCACAGTTGCATTTCTAAAAATAGACCAAATAGTTCTGCAAACCAAGTCAGTCCATGTAAATGCTGACAAAAAGCCTTCGGTTAGACAAGCACATTTATAAGATAAAACCAAGGTGACTGCAAAAATGACAAAACACATCATTTATTTTGAGTAAAACCTCCATCTTGGAAGATTTCCATCTTCAGATTTGGAGGTCTGTGTATCCTGTTCCTGTTGACTTATACGTCTAGAAATGTCAAATTACTCAGTAGTTTTTCCAACCAACAGCTGGAAATACAAAGATAACCTAAAAGAAATACATTTAATAGCTATGTTCCATTTTACTAGTTTAAATTAAATATATTGCTTCTTCATACAATACTGCACCACAAAATCAATTCATTTCCTGAATATGAAAAACACACATCTGGAGGGTTGTTTGTTAATTTTCAGTTAGTGCAAAAAAGTGCAATGTGACAAGTGTAAAAATCACATTAAATAAACCTGGGATATCTTGGCTTAGCCACAATATTAGGCACCTACCTATAGTTTGATATAATTTGTTTCTGTTAGGACATATTTGTCCTTATAAAAACTATATTTGAAACCTACAATCCTCTTGTATTATAATAATTTAGCACAAATGCCAAATATTGCCAACTGCTTTCACTGCCATAGTTTGCCAAACCTAGAACTTTATGTTTTTATGTGTTTTACTGAATCCTTATTGCTTGATGGTACAAAGGCTGAACTTATAAAGCACTTTTCTAGTCACAGCAACCATTTACTGTTTTCTAAGCAGTACCACGCTAACCAAGCTGCTCTCCCAAACGTGCACACTTTCATACACCAGTGTGCAGACTAGTAGACAATTTGGAGTTACGGGGCTTACCTATTGCCCAATGGCACATGGTTGGAAGGAAGCTGGAATCAAACTCATTACTTTCTGATTCCAAGAAGGATGCTCCTCCTACCGAGACTCAGTCGCCCTGAAGATCTACTCTGGCCTTTAACTCTTTACTTATTCCTTAAAGTACTCCTACTCTGTGTTGTTGTGTGTCTACTCAACTTTACGTTTTATACACATCAAAACTACACTAATATACTACATGCATGGACAATTTCTAGAACAATATCTCAGAACAGCTTACTGTCATCCCCCATCTTATCACAGCTGATCAAAATGACAACAAATTCATATGTGACCAAGGACAGTGTTACCAAAATCAAGCATTATCCAAGGAAAAACGTATTAACATTGAGGACATATGTCATCATTATCGTAATCAGAAAAAAAAATATTGAGGAAAGAGGCCCATCTATACCAAATTAAAACAAAAGAGCTTTAAAGGTTGTTCCTTTAGTGCTAGACCCACCTCTTCCATGATACTAATATAAACCTGCCTTTCATTCAGCAGATAACGATACAGTGATTTAAGTAAATAATGCTTCAGCATCACATATCTGTACAGAGAATACATACATAATAAAAGATGCAATCTAAAAAACACAAAAAACAAGACCGTAGTGTACCCTTACTCAGTGGTCTACTGCACATTTTATAGCGTTCATCCCAACCACGCTGTACTATATAAGTTACCCAAGTATTTCATTTTCAGTTGAAATGAAATGGTTGCATAGATATACACATACAATTTGATCTCACTGCTTGGCATTTAATCATACTACTAATAATTTTAGTAATCTTATTTGTGACCTATTACATGAAAGGTTTAGTCTCATTTAATATTAGACAGAGGGTAAAAAGGTTGTGCATTTTTATGCACTGTAAATTAATATCTGGTTTCAAATGTATGTGACGTGACCTGATGTTTCACAATCTGTGCTTTATTTCTTCACGCTTAGATCTCCATAAAAGATACACCGACACAACTGGCAAGATAAAATGTACAGTAAAAATAACTAAATACCTGTTTAGGGCTTTAGAATTACATGGCACTTAATGCTATGCCAGTGAAAACTGCTAACCATCAAAATAACATATTTCACAAATAAACAGGGTTTTCTCTTAGATTTTCTTTACTATAAACGTCTAATCAATGTAAATCATGTCTTTGTTTCTTGTTAGCATGTCCATGAGCTGCTCAGTTCAACTAACACCTAGGTACTGTACTTCCACCTACCCATGCAGGAATTCTAGTTTGGAAAAGATTGTTTTGAAAAGGCAATGGTTTCATTTTAAGTTACCAGAAAAAAAAGGAAAAACTTCTAACTCGTTTAAGCCACATGTCAAGCTTTACAGAGTTGGTGATCAGCCGTAAGGTTTATCTCATATTATTGACTTTTAATTAGCGATTTTCATCTCTAATCAAGCAAAATACTATAATAACTTATTCTATTAGATGTCTGACTTTATAATGATAGATGGAACAGAAATCCATTATCAGAGGTTGGACGGTTTATTTTAAATAGTTAACAAGAAAGAACAAGATCTAGAGTTTGCCATTAGAGGTGGTGAAAAAAGAAGAGATTATATTTTAGTCACTTTGTCAGAGGGCCATGTAAGTCCTCTGTTTTTCATTTCAATCTATCTCCTCCCTTTTTCAGCATTATCATTCAGGGACAGCATACCATCTCAGTGAGGGCACTAATAAGATGGAAAGTGATGTCGGACTCTACATACTTAACCATCCCTGCACTAGGGCTGAGGCAGAAAAAAGGGGAAATGTTGATGCCTTCAAGGTTAAACATGTGATCCCATCTACCATCCTCTTTGACTTATTCTGTTATTCATCACAGAAAGACAAATGGGTGGGAGACAATGGTCCTGTAAGGTTTCTGTTTTAAAATGCAGTCCTGTCACCAGGATGTAGGTTGAAAATTGTTCAGTGACACAGCATGTCCTTTTTATATATGAATGTTCTCAGTGGCAGGATTGGTACATACTTCTTCCCATTTTGATGTCACAGTGCAGCGGAGACATTGCTCTTGATGTGAATTTAAGTCATACTTCAGCAGCAACAAAACAGTTAAAAGGCTCAGTTATCCATTACCTGATGAGCTGATTGTTTAAGCATCATCAAGACCAAAGCCATTCTATGACCAATATAAAGAAATGTCTGAATGTTTTTCGGAACCTAATGCAGCGTGACTGCTGCTGCGACAGACCTCTGGTTATTTTCCAAGTTTTAAGCACTTCCACACACATCTCAATTAAATAATCCCCCTTTCCATCTTTGGCAGTCTGATTCTAATAAGTTTGTTGGACCTTTCTGCTGCAGTAACAAACCATGCAGCCCGACATCTGAAAAAGTGTAGCTACTATTTATAATGTCAAAGCTGCAAAATCTGGCTGGACTTGACAAGTCCTGTACAAGTCCTTTTTTTTTTTTAAAACTTTAAAGCCATCTAGGTGTGGCAGGTGTAATAAAGCTGCAGCAGCCAATACAGTCTTTCTTTCACTGTAAATGTCATTGTAAAGTGTAAAAAAACTATTGAATTAGAAACGAAACCCCTAGATTCATTAGTTTAAAAAAAAATGCCCACGGTTTGTCAGTCTTGAAAGCTGTGCACATAAAAATAGCCCAGAATTCTTAAAAACCACAGCCTGTTGGCAATAACTATGGGTGTGGCTAAAAAAAAAATCACAACTACACCAACTACAGGTACCAGAAGTTGAATATAGTTACGCACTCTGTCACTGATTATTTAAAAATGCATTAAAAAGTATAAAGTCAACGTCCCTTTTAATCAAAGGTGGAAAATAATGTATTTACTTGCATTGCTGTAAGTATGAATTTGGCCTATTAGTACTTTTTAAAGTAGTATTTAAAGTCTGTCGTATTTTACACAATAATATTTTGTTGTACTTAACAACATTTTAAATCACTTCTGTGTGTGTTGTCCTGAAATGTGGACCTGCAGATATTTAAATCTACCCTTGGCACAGCCATTTAATAATTTTAATTCAGCATAAAGGTTTGTTTCTGATCTGGATTCTGACATAAAACAATGTAAAAGAAGAATCAATTTTATAAAAAACTAAAATACATTATAATAAATAAATTGCAAGTCCTTTTTTTTACCCTTCTAAATTATCCTGACATTACTTCAATCATACCCTTCTTGTTGTAGCTGAGCCGCATAGTTGTGGTGATTAGATCCAAGTTTTTAATGTTGGAAGGCCTTCTTCACCATCACCCTAGTCTTTAGATTTTCAGATCTGAATTGGGGCTCTGACCGAGCCACTCCAAAACGTTAATTTACTTCTAGTCAGAAGAACCATGTTCATTAAATAAAAAAGATTACTTTAAACCTAAATCTGCTCAGGTATGAATAATTCTGAGCCTAACTGTAACCCTGCAACTTTAATATGGTGGGACATCGATACTGTCTGCAGTTGTTGAGAACCTGTAGAGAAACAGCTCACAGAATGGGAAACCTATCAACCTGCAACAGTGACAGAGGTAGCCAAATAAGAGCCTGCATGTTATATTGCACAGGAAATTAAAAAGTTATTTTTTTTCAGGAAAAAGCTGTGTGAATAATTGCCAAAATAAAATACATACATAGCTCTATTTCAGTTGTTATCTATCTAGTTACTTTTATTTTAGACAAAGAGATCTGAAATCAGTTTTATAGTATGAAAAACAGCTAAAGATATGTTGAATTTAGACTGAATTCACACTTTGTCTTGTGGCTGTAGAAAAGTAAATGAGAAGCTTTAGCAGGAAAATATATACACAGAGCACTATAGTATACAATCACGGAAGCAAGTAAATGTAGCATTTCAGTGGCTGCACACTCACCCAAAGTTTACTTTTGTAAGATTTTTTTCTTTCTCTTAATCTGACATTTAAATGGGAGCAACAACAGCTGATGTTTTTAGCTGCCAGGTATTCCTTTTGTTGAATGAATTGGATTCAAAACAAGCCTACTGAGTGCAGAACATCATACAGAAAATATATCAGCGTGAACCTTTGCTCAGGCATGTTCAACAGTCTTATAGTTGAATCAAATAATTCAGTGTCATCTTGTTAAACTGTTGCTTTAATCTATTTGATGGGACTGAGATTTGTTTCCTCTTGCATCTTTTTTTTCTTAAAGGCAGCCTTAGGTGAACTGTCTCTTGTGATTCAGCAAAGCTTATCTGCCCCACTTGCAATGATGGCAGAGGCCAGCACCACTTTTGACAGCAACAGTTTGAATGTTTGCTGTTTTAGGGTGACACGCTGAACTCTGTCTCCCTCCTTCCTTTTTCTTATGGACTTTGGTGCTCTGCTTCCTCTGATCATCTCCCTCTTACCTGATACATGTGATTAGCATGACTCCTGTGACACCCAAAAGTATCTGCCCTTCACAAGCATTGCTGCAATCCGTATCCCTCGTCCTCATCTGCAGAACTCTGTGCTCTTCCTCACTTCATGGACCATTCTCTTCACTTCTTCCACATTCATCTAGAAAGAAGAGCACGCTTTATGCCTGCAGTGGTGATTGGGAGGATTAGTAGTGTGTGAGGGACTTTGTCACCAGCTTTCCGGGAAATCCAATTACAGACTTACATGCTTCATACTCTGCTGAATCCTCCTTAAAAATGCACACCGCTTAACCGGAGAGGTCAGTGTTTACCTTGGGTTCTCAGTGTAAACTGTGATGACAAGGTGAGCAGAGTGATCTATGTTGAAGGGATGACACAAGTTCTGTAGCACTCGTTTTTTCCCCTGCATTGCAGCAAATGGTGGACTGCATGAGCATGCTGAAGAAGAGGTTATTTGCGCTGTGTAATAGGATGGGATCTTGGTGTGTGTCATGGCGGAGGTGAAGCGAGGGCCAAAGGGGTTAGGTCTGTTATCTGCTCACACAGATAGTCCTTAATTGCATGTGTCAAGGAGATGGCATGCAGAGAATAGGGGCATGCAGAATGTATCAGTGGAGTGTTATCAAACTGATTATTCTGCAGATCAACCGATCTGACTGTTGCATCACTTTTGGAGTGGCTAGTGTTCTAAATGTTTGAGCTCCAGCCTTGCTAAAAAAGCTTCATTATTTTATTCAGTGTACACAGTATGTCTGTGCAGTTTCAGGTGGCTGTTTAAAACACAAGCATCATCATAAGACCATGAAAATGGCAATACCTGTCTGATGGAGATGGACTTGAGTCACAGAATGTTTTGAGGATTGCTCAGCAGCCACAAGAACTTGACTCAGCAATGAGGCAGATGGAGAGGTGAGGAGGCTGAAGGCTGAAGGACTATGAGACACAAAGAAGAAGAGAGAAGAGGAAATTAAGTCTTCTGGTTAAGATGTACAAGTATGTAGGCTGACCATTGCATCTCAATTCCAATGGTCTATTTCACATTCACTGACCACTTTGTTCTTTGTAACTTAAAATATGCAAATGTTTGATGTGCCGGGGATTAATAATGAAAACAAAAGATTTGGCATACAGACAATAGGCAATGCTGAAAATTGAATTATGCATTTAAAAGGGAAGTATAAGTATTTGCCTTTTTTCTTTATTCAAGCATGAACCATTTACTGGACCACAGTGACTCAAATAAATGTAGCATTTGTTCCACATCATTTCTTTGGGAAAAGCTGTGGAACAACAGATGACTTTATTTTTTTGTTTTTTTAATGTCAATCATATAAGCATCTTGAACTCTCTGGTATGAGATTGTTATGTATATTCTATTTTTCATCTTTGGTGCAGTTAAAGAACGAAAACAACTCAAACTTGAGGGACTATTTGAATATTTTTTGTGAATTACTCTAAATTATTTTGAAGAAGAAGAAGAAGATAATCCTATGGTGATCTTTGCTGATTTATTTATTCCATTAATGGGTTATGCAAAGAAGAGATTGTGTTCGGTGTTTACTACTAATTTATTTAGCACATCAAGTTACGTGGAATCCTACATATTCATTTAGCCTTTATTTCTGAACTGAACATTGAACAGACATAACGTTATGTAGAAGTTGCCTAAAGTAAATTGGAAACTTGTTTTAATTATGACAGCACCTAATAATTCCTAATTTCTGGGCAAACAAACCTCAGTGAGACAGCATTACCAGGCCAGCTTCTATTGTCCAATGAACAGTCACCAGGTAAGCACTCGCATATATGCAAAAAACGCCGACACAGATGTGAATACACCAGTGACTTGCTTGTACTTGTTTTCCAAACCCAAACAGCAGATGAGGCACTGAGCTCTGGGAATTCGCAACTTGGCAGCTTGATCATGGGGCAGATGTCAAATCTAGAGTTTGCTTATATAGAGTCGGAGCTTCTGTGAAAAACAAAGTGAATTTTAGATGTGATCACCTGTAAAACAGCTGCTTGCTTTGATTGTATGTTTACTGACGAAAATTTAAAGGACAATATTTTTTTGAATAATTGTTAGTGTGTGGCGTAAAATACCGTACACCAGAAAACGACCTAAACACAGTACTTTAGATTTTTAGATAAATTAGAGAATGTTCCTAAATCTACCTTGGACAAGCCACTTAACCCCAAGTTGCCTTCCAAAATGTGTGTCATGTATATATGTGTGCGTATTGTGAATATGGCTCTGCTGTGAAAGTATACTTTGTGTAGTTAGTATGATTAGAAAATTGCTATATAAGTTTTGTTCATTTACCATTTTTAAACCTAGAGACAGAAAAGTTTTTAGCTAGATTAAATTAATGGTCTGCATTAAGAAAACTAAATCGTTATTGTACTTTCAATTATAAAAAATTACCTGTTAAACTTTCTAATGCAATACTTAACCTTAAAAAGATAGTAATGAGCTATCATCTTCGAGGAGGAAATCTAAAAATTTGAGATGTTTATAAAATAATAGCTATTATGTTGACTGACGAGCAACCATGCTGTAAAGTCTTAAGAAAAAACACACATCAGATAACTTTATCAAAAATCTAAATGAAATAATTTTGAGTCACATTAGCCTGTTGTTGCAGGGCTATGATCTGGGTTGCATTAGTTGATCCGTAACATTAACACGTTGAGTTTGCTGGAACTTCGATTGGAAACAGGCCACTTGGTCAAACAAGGCTAAGACGTGTTTTCCGGCAACAAACACTCCAGGTTGGTCAGGTGTAAAACAAAGAATGAGTATGGATAAAAGCACTCTGCCCACTGTTAAGTAAGTTGGAGGACTTGTGATACTGTGGGAGTGTTTGACTTTCAAGGGCCCTGGGAACAATCTTTTAGTGCATGGCGTTATAAATTCTTTGAAATACCAGGACATTTGAAATTAAAATCTGGTGCCGTCTATCAGGAAGCTGAAACATGGGCTTTCACTGTTTCTTTCAACAAGATATTGATCTAAAACAAATGGGCAGATTAATATATAAATGGTACTCCAGCCTTCTACATTAAATACCTTCCTAATGTGCCTGGATTAAAATGTACAATTATTTGATATTCCCATCACCTTAATGATTATCCTCAGAATCATCATTGTGGTCATGAAACAATGTAATTGCAATAGTCCTCTGTAATTAAAGTCACTCTTAGCATCCTCTAACAAGTTTTCTTACAGGATTACCATGTATTTAGCCCCATCCACTATTCCATCAACTTCAACCAGCTTTCCTATCCCTGCTGAAAAAAAAAACATCCCCACATTATGACGCTGCCACCATAATGTGTCATGTTAATATAGTGTGCGACTTTATTTAATAGGCCAGACAGTGTTTTTTCTCTACTCTAACCCTACTAATGCACTTCATACTAAATTGATAAAAAAATCTAACTTTCATAGTAGTTATTCAGTTATGCTGTTGTATGACAACCATTCATATTTTTCCAAAAACATTTTAAATTTGGGCTCAACTTATACAATGTTATATATGAGTGTCAGCATAATAACAAATTGTTGTCTCTGAAAGGTACAAGGGAACATTCTAAACATTCTCACGTTCTTTCCTTTGTGATGTTGTGATTTGGCCGAGCAAATCATTCAGTGTCTTAATAGATATGAGAAATTGATTCAGGAGGACTAGAAACATTTTGCCTTTATCTTCTCATGGCACCACTGCTGTTGAGTACTTCTCGAATCTGGGTCTGCCATTTGAGTTAACAGTTTGAAGCACTTCATGTCTCTAAATGACAAGAGCTGATGCAATCCCCTTGGGCACTTACAAGATATCTACTTGTGACAGCGTTCCTTCTTCAGTTCCAAGCAGGAATGGCGGTCGCTGATGTAGGCGAGTTAGATGGGAGCAGTGGGGGGAGTGGGAGAAACCAGCAGGAGCACAATGGAAGACCAGAGGGAGAAAGAGACTGAGACATAGGCGGGAAATTGAGAAGGGAAGCATCAGAGCCAAAGCGGGAAAGTGAGAAGTTGAAATTTGCGACGGAGGCGAGAAAATCAACTAAAGTGACCCAGTCATCATTGACATTTACCATTCCTGGCTGCAATCTGAAAGCCTCTCCTGCGCCAAAAAGAGCACTGAGGTCTGAATAACACGAGTCTATAAAAAGTTACACATATATTTGTAGGACTATTATCATTAGTTAAGTTATAATCTGTTTTATAAATAAGCTCAGGGTTTATGGAAGACAGCACATTTCCCTCTGAACTAGCATACCAGGCCAGCCATCTCAAGTGATGCATTGGAAATGCAACTTCCCCGTACGCTGCCGAGTGTCCTGATTATAGAAGGGAATGAGGGCGGCACACTGTGTGTTTGACCAGTGAACTGGAGATAGGATGCATAGTTCCCTGCAGCACAAGAGGGGGGGCACGCTTAGCTGCAGAGAGAGAAGTAAAAAAATGGATTAAGAAGAACAGAAAAGAGAAGCAGCAGATGAGAGAGTGATGTGGAGTGTTGTTTACCACTCAGTCAAATACAAGGCTCTGTAATGACTTTGTCTGCATGAAAATGGTTGTCCGACCTAAATAAAATTAGGCTTATTGAAATTCTACGTGACGCTCCGGGAATCATATTAGCTGATACATAACTTCTTCAGAGTTGGAGAGCAGCTCAGCTGCCTTTATTTTCAGCTGGAGCGTAACATTTATTTCATTTCTATTTAATTGCTAAGAGATGAAACTCAGGCCAGGGCATTTCTGCACAGTGCCTTTGCTCCACCACACTGCATCGCTTGCTCTTTTGTTTCTGCCCAGATCCGGTAGAGTCTGCGCTCCACTGATGGAGCCAAGCAATATTATGAGGGAAACAATCTGAGAGGAGAGAAAAGCATGAGGCACTCAGGTGGAGAGGAGGACTGCCATGCCTGAAGAGGATGTGTGCTTTGGGGGATGACCAGATGGCAAAAAGACAGGAGAGAAAAAATAAGAGGTCAAATTGGGAGGCGAGGGTAAAGAAGACGAGAGAGGAGAGAGACTCTGAAGTGATGGAAGAGATGAGGGTCAGTGCAGCAAAGGAGGACAATTCTTGAAGAAAGTGACTAACGCTGTACTTTTTTGGAACATTGTAGCTACATCAGGCAGGATCCATGATATTTCTGATCCGTGGCTTTATTTGCTTAAAATAAGATCATATTACCTGAATCCAGCTTGTTTTTACTCATTGCTTTTGTTTTTATATTAATGCGAACGTTTCCAGTCTAGTTCAGTATTACTTTTCATTTTCTTTGTATATACTCGTACATGTACTCAAAACTCGTCGTCTTCCGCTTATCCAGGACCGGGTCGCAGGGGTCACATAAAAAGCAAACAAGTGATGCAGCAAATTATTATAACAACAAACAAAGCACAAAGGCACAATTTTCCATCTTAAAAAAGCAACCCCTGTTCATTGTCCACATGTATTTTAATAGCCAACACTTTATCTTTTTCCTCTAGAAGTGAGTAAAAGCAATTGGTCATCATTATTTCCTTGCAGCAGCTTTTTTATGTATAAATTGAGCCCACCAGCTTAAAGAAGATTAATTGCTGATTAGATCGCGCTTTTCAGTATTTAATCGAGATTTGAATCGCTGTTGCTGGTGAAAGTAATACTGCAAAATTACACAGTAAAATTACCTGCTTATATATTCTTTCAGATTATCTCTGTGCTACTTCTCCCACCACAATGTGTCCATGAATGGTGTCATTTTCAAGATTCCAAAATTGTATGAGTTTTAATTAAAATGCTACTACTATATTTACATTTCTTCTACAATAATGGCTAATGGCTTTGTTTTTTTCAAACTTGTCCAGTCACTGTATCGGTCTATCAAAAACA
Source organism: Crenichthys baileyi (assembly GCA_036173005.1). Classification (NCBI taxonomy): domain Eukaryota; kingdom Metazoa; phylum Chordata; class Actinopteri; order Cyprinodontiformes; family Goodeidae; genus Crenichthys; species Crenichthys baileyi. The sequence goes on along the minus strand of JAHHUM010000071.1, from coordinate 420,258 downwards.
AAAAGAAATTTAATCAAAATAATTATTTAAAAATTTTCAAGAATTTCAAGTAAAGCACTTATATCTAAGGCACATATATATCTCATATATTAAACAACAGTATTCATAACCATTAAACGTTTTCACATTTTGTCATGTCACAACCACAAACTTTACTGCATTGTATTAGGATATTTCTGTGATAACCAAAAAAATATATTGTAATTACATTACCGGTTAAAAGTTTTAGGTACACTTTCTCACTTAATAGGTCTCTTTATTTTCCCAAAGAGTCTTGAAAGAACTTCCCAGAAGTTCATTGAGAGATGGCCAAAGGTTAATATTTCAGTCATCACAACAAAGGGCGGCTAAGGAATCTACAATATAAAACATATTTAAAGTTCTTTTACAATTTTTTGTTTGCCACATAATTACACATGTATTCATTCACTGTTTTGATGCCTTCAGTGAGAAACTATGTACAATGTAAATAAACATAAAGAAAACCATTCAATGAAAAAAGGCATTCTGAAACCTTCGACTCGTGAAGTAGAACAAAAAGGAAACGTGGCATTCAAAATGTTTTGCAAATAAAAATCGAAATAGTGTGGCAGGCATTTGTGTTCAAGGTTTCTTCCTGTGTTCCCCTGTGTTTAGCTCTGTCAATATTCCACAAACTCTGACCAACTTCCTTGTCTCTTCTAAAGGAAAGCATTCCCACAACATTATGCTGCAACCACCATGTTACATAGTGAGGATAATGGATTTATGGTGATGTGTTAGTGTTAGTTTTTCTTCACACATAGTGTTGTGCATGTATGCTAAAGAGTTTAATCTAAACAGAGCCTCTTTTTCAACAAGTTTGCTGTGGCCCCTAAATGAGTTATGAAAAACTGCAAGTGGTCTTTCTTGTAGCTTTCTTTCAGCAACAGCTTTTTTTATGTCATTTTTTTTTATGTCAATGGCCACCTTGTGGAGTGAACAACTAATACATAAATGTCCTGTCAAGAAATTCTCCCATCTGATCTGTGGATCTCTGCAGCTTCACCATAGTTACCTCTGCCTTTAGGGTTTAGGCTACTTCTTTGATTGACGGTCTCCTTCCTCAGCCTGTCACTTTTGGTGGATGGTTGTTTAATAACCTAACCCTGTTTTAAACTTCTGCACAACTTTCTCTTTGACCTGTCTGCTGCGTTCCTTGGTTTTTAAGATGATTTTTTTATTTTCCGAGGCCTTTATAGAATAGCTGGACTTATTCTGTGATCAAATTACAGACAGATGGACACTATCTACCTTAAAAATGGATTTCAGAAGACCATAGGCTGGACTGGATTTCATTAAGGGTAGAGATTAGTTGGTAATAAATACAATTGTACACCTCACTTTCAGATTCATATTTTTAAAATATACTGAAACCCATTTTTCTTCTGCTTTACAATTATGAATGACTTTGTGCAGGCTTTTAACATGAAATCCCAATAAAATTAAGTCTGTGGTTGTAACTGGACAAAGTCTGAAAAAAAGTTTGAGGTAGGAATACTTTTTCAAAGCACTGTATGTATGTGACAACCTGGCATAGGTGTACATTAGGTGTACATTTTTGTAACTGTAGTTAAATGTAAAATTGTCAATGGTTTTGACATTATTGAATAAGAATGTGTCCATATTTGAGAAAAAAATATGTTTAAATCAGTTTGGAGTTGTTTTGATATTTCGACAACCTAGTTTACCAGTTGTACTTGAATGCATCATGTGCAGCTGTTGGGAAAACACCTTCACATCAACAGAAATTATTTTATATGATGTATGGAGTTTGGGCTGATTAGATGCTACAGGTAGCCATTTGGATGTCAGCTGATTTTTCTCTAGTAATGTTTCAGGTGAATCAATCAGATGCAGAGCGAGCTTTGTTGCTGTTGAACGATGCATAAAGTTTTGGGTCGGTCCACCATTTTTCTGAGAAGTAGCTGCATGAGATACCTTAATTTTCCCAAATAGCAGAGTTTAGTGATAGAACAGGTTGAAAACACATCAGATCTCAAGTGGAAAAACAAGTCCTGCTGGATATCCATACTGATGTGGAATATGTATGTGTTAGGAATAAAATGATGCCATCATTTGATGAAAATAAATGTTATCAACCCACAGAGAGTTTAATCCAACATCACCAATATGCTCCTTATGAGACGACCGATAGTGTCCTGAGGAATATCCTCCCAGATTCTGACCAGAGCATCATTGAGTTCCTGGACACTCTGAGGTGCAAGCTGGTGGCGTTGGATGGACCTATATGTCCTAAACAGTCACTCTGTTGAAAACAACACTATATTCCTTTGCATTAGAACAAACAACAGCGAGCTTCCTTTTATTGCTTTAAGATCTTAGACTCAGACTGAGACTTTATTATCATTCAACTGCACATTCACATTGTGGATTTAAGCGAGATTATGTTGCAAGGCTCTGAATAAAAACAGAAAACAAGTAAAAACAAGACAGGCTAAATATAAGTCTACGCAATATAAAGAGAATAAAAAACAGAACAATAGGAATGTGGCAGCAGACACAAATAAATAAAACTAAGTAGAATAAAAAGGACATAACCTCCACTGCAAGAGCCCATAAACTTATATAACGTTAAGCAGCATAGATCATGACCGGCACACCTTCTGTCAGGACTGAGATAAATTAACATTACATTAACTCAGCCTGTTGGGTAATGATTCAAGTCTGAGGGAATTACAGTGCAAAGGACACAAACCCATCAGGTTAACACACACATTAAACATCAATAATTTAATATCAGTTTACTGTGAGATAAATAAAACTACTGTTTGTTACCACTGTTAAATCTGGAGAAAATCCTTTTCTTAGGAAATCTTAGCCATTACTCAAATTACTTGATTAAAATCCACCATCTTGCAGGTTCTTGTGAGGTCTAGTTACTGGACTCAACAGAAACCATCTTGAGCTCCTGCCTACAAGCCGGAAAGAGGTTCTGTTACCAAAATAGTCACAGAGGAATGCTGTAAATCAGATACACAAAACATAGTATTACTACAAATGAACACAGATTGTTGTTTTGCAGGCATGTGTGCTCTTCACTCTGGGGTGCCAACATAAGCCCTGTCCAAAGGCTGCAGTGCAGTAACATCAACAGTAAAAACAACCAAAACCAAATAATAAAGTAGAGAATTATAGCAAATGTTGCTATCTCTCCAGAAAAAAATAATGAACTCTTAATTTTAATTTATGGGATTTAAAATATGAGAAAGATGGATTGCTTTTGGTCATGTTTAAGAAGTTTACGACACAACGTTCTTTTAAGCTTCTTCATGCTCAACTGGATGGATGGATGGATGGATGACATCATTTTTTTTTTTTACCAGACCCTCAATGCATGGTACTTTAATACTAAGCTAGTACTTATTGCAGACCAGGCAGTTATTGCTATATGTGTACTGCGATTATGATACATTTGCAATACAATGTGCAGCCCTAATTGAAGATGCTCCTTTTTTTGTTTTTTACAAATAGGCTTCAGAAATCTCCAGTTATGTTCCTGTAATATTAATTTTAAGCGTATTCAATTAAGGACTGAAAAGTTTTTTTTTAATTTTTTTATTTTGAACAAGGAATGGCCTAATGCATTCCAGACTCCCTAAGAAAACATCAAATAACAAATCATTAGCTTCACATCAAACACTAACTTCAAGGTCATCAGCAACTTGCAATGAACAGCAGTATTTGTTGCAGTGTTTAGGCATTGTAGGGGGGTGCCCAGTCCTATTGATTGGACATGCAAATAAGCAATTGAAAACTACTTCTGGGCAAAATGACAGATACCTTTTTTTTTTTATTGACTCATGGCACTTCACCCAGCCATGCTGCCCTCGGCAGAAAGCCATTGCTCATATCAAATGCTGCCACCAACTGATGAAGGTAACGTTTTTATTTTTCCCATCACTACAACTGTTTATTAGTTGTGGGAAACAACAAAGCCCTAAAGATAGCATTTTATGTTTGTTTCAAACTGGAAGATGACTAATAGTGATTGAGAGAGAGAAAACAGAAGGCTTCTGCACCAAGCTTAAGGTACTCCACTAAAAATCAATAACACTGCTCCCAATAATTGTATGTAGTGGTAGAATAACTCTGGTAGGGTCTATAGCGCAATGTATACACATTGCTGCAACAACAAGACCCCTGGTGCTATATAAGCAGCCACAATTGATGTTCATTAAGGCTGACTCTGGAGGTGGAGGTGCAGCTGCAGATTTTGAAGACAGGATCATTTGCTACTTCAAGCATTAGTTAAGTAGGGGTTGCATAAAAAGGGGAGAGCTGCAGGGCACAGGCAGGTCTTTTGGAGTAAAAGTGACCGGAATTACCCTGCAAACCAAAAGCAGAACACGTGTACAAATGTCACCTCTTTGAGACAATCTGTATTGAGCTCAGATTATTTAAAATGGCATTGTTCTTGGACTCATTGCAACACCAAAACATTTCCACTGGAACAAGACAATGTGCATCAAAAGGGTTCAGCACAGAGAACTACCAAAGGGTTGCAACAGAGGATGACGTGGCCCTGTTTGATACCGACGTCTGGGCTTGCTCAAAGGTTAACCCTAAAAGCTGAGGACAGCTCAGCTGAGATAAAGGAGCTGCTGGATCCAACATCTAGGATAGGTCCAGTGTCAGTGCTCACCCAAATTAAGAGGAAGTGTAGAGGAAGCCTGGCCTTGACAAGGGCTGCAACTCTCACTGGCTCCCATTCACTTTTTGAGAATGCCCCACTCACCCTGCAGCACTTACCCAGAATACTGCTGTCCATCTGTTGATTCACTTATCAAGAAGTTGCGTGGGTGTGTGTGTGTGTGTGTGTGTTGTGTGTGTGTGTGTGTGTGTGTGTGAGAGAGAGAGAGACAGAGAGAGAGAGACTGTGAATGAATGTCTATATATTGGAAGAGGTCCTCATCTGACTAGTTGATAGCAAGCGAATAGAATTAAAGCAGATGAGGCAAATCCCACAGTGATGACATTTCCCATTTAAGCAACAACTGTGCTTAAGAACCAAATATCTGAGCACCATCATGTTGTTCTCTGAACATCAAGGAGGGGCTTGCACATGCAATCACAAAGGCAGAATAATCCCATGGGGAGAGAATAAAAAACATCCCTTGCCTGATTAGAGGGTAGAAAATAAGAACTGTCACATTGATGACTGTTACCGACACCCCTTATTTAAGGCAAGAGTCGAAGTAATATCCCACTATGCAACCTATTAAATATCTGTCAGGGAGTCAGAACCAAATATTTGAAACAGCCATCAAATAGGATTGGATATAGCCACCACCGTCTGTCAACAGAACAGCTTTACTGTAATATTCAAAGTGTTTAAGAGTGTTGAGAATGCTTGAATACCCCGTGGGAAAACTGGAGAGTCAATCAGAATATGTTTATGATAGAGCAGGCAACCAAAACACACCTGTAGCTCTTAATATTAGTTCACACATTAATGGCTTCTTACTTAATGAAAGTCGTTCAAGCCTAACGTTTATGCTGTTTCACTAGAGTGCAAGATGAAAACACAAACCTTTTTATATATATATTTTTTTTTTGGTCTATGAAGAAATGCCAGAGGCTCTTACTGATAAGGAAGCAGCTCATTTTACTTAGCTGTTCAATTCCGGGATTTTTTGTTATAGTTTTCCCAGATAATATCCAATGTGATAAAATATTTGTTCAACTGAATTGGACTTTTTGCCTGTCTCAGCCTATAAAAGTAAAATTAATAATCAAGCTATGTTTTTAATATGTGAGTTTTTTGCCATGTGTATAAAATTAGCTATTTTGGATTTGATGACACGTCACATGAATTAAAAGCCACTACCTGCCAACACCTAAGACTATTGTTTGCAAGGTTGCTGAAAGTGAAAGTTAAATTTTTCTTTTTTTTATGGAAGTGAAAAGGGTTGTCGTTCGCCGCTCTTTTGGAGGGAGCTGAACAGAGGAGAGGAAGCAGCAGCGCTCACAGCTGCTGTGAATACCGCAGTGACTTGTTCACTTTGGATGAGGGAGCAGAGAGATAAATGCTGGGAGTTCGAGCTGGAAGCTTTCACCAAATGTTGTGACGTTTCTATCCTCTGCCTGACACTTTCCCAACATACACGCTGCAGCCTTTATCAACAGATCCTATGGGAAAGCAGGCTGTCTTTGTGGACATGATGCACCGATTTGGACAGCACACAGATTTAGATACATAAGAGTTAACGTATCCTAAAGTGAGAATTACTTTTTCACCTCACTTTGCTATCATTTTAATTATAGCAAATCAATGCTTCGATGAAATTATGTCGAAATTGCAGATCACATTATGGAATTCAAGATTTTTTTTATTTTATTTATTAAAGTACTTAAATAATTTTGATTGTTTTCTCTGTTTGCAGAATTCCCTTACAAATAGCAATGTTCCAAACTTTCTTGCATTCTCTTAGAGTGGCAGCTTGGTCTTATTTTCAGGCTCATTCATTGAATGTTTTATTCATCAGTTCTTTAGAGTTTTTAGTCTTTTCTGCCAAGATACTTCAAGCCCCTACAGTTTAATGTTGAATGTTTCCCTTACAAAATGTCATAAAATGGTCCATCGGATATGACTCTGTTTGACATCATCTGTAACATGGATTTTTGTTTAGCTACTAAAAGTATTTTTGACCCTCTTTAGCAATTACAGTGGCTTGCAGAAGAATACCCTTAAACTTTTTAACATTTTGTGATAGTTCATAAATGTGAAACTAAATGAAAATGCCCATTTACTGTGGGCAGAGGATAAAACAGCATTATCACATTATGGCGTTGCCATAACCATTTCAGTGTAGGGAGGGTGTGTTTAGGGTGATGTGCAGTGTTAGTGTAGGATATTGTTTTTTGACCTAACCCTGCTTTAAATTTAGTTTTAAATTATCCCTGACCTGGGTGTTCTTTAGTCTTCATGATGCTGCTTGTGCTCTATTGTTCTTTAACATGCTGAGAGGCCTTCCCAAAACGGTTGCATATCTTCTTTGAATAATCTATTCACAGGGGGACTTTGTTTACAACGTAGTGGATTTTATTCATGGTTTCAAAATAAAGGGGGCTAAGTACAAATGCAACTATTAGATTTTTATTTATAAAAATAATTTAAAAAGCATGCACATTTTTCTTTCGACTTCACAATTAAGTACTATTTTATATTTGTCACATAAAATTCGAATGAGATACTTTGAAATTTGTGGCTGTAATGTGAGGAATAGTTAAAAAAAACAAGGGGTGTAAATACTTTTGCAAGACACTTTAGATTCTTACACAAGCATAAATTGTGAAAAGCATAAAAACAAATTTAAACCAAAATCTTATTTTTATTTGTATGTTTTTATATTTAGATTCCTTTCATGTGTTGCTTATGAATCATCAAGAACACAATAGGTCATCTACATGTACATGAACCCTTTTTTAGTCTTGTATGTGTTTGCCACATTAAGAACTATTACAGCCTAAAGTGATGAGGCTCTAGTTATTAGAAGTGAACACATGCTAACGCGTGTCCTCTTGAACTCCCTGCAGTTTGCTCCCAGTTCTCCCGTGGGGTGTACGCCATCTTCGGATTTTACGACAAGAAGTCCATGAACACCTTGACCTCGTTCTGCGGCGCTCTGCACACCTCCTTTGTCACGCCCAGTTACCCCACCGATAACGAGGTGCAGTTTGTCATCCAGATGCGGCCGGCCCTCAGGGGTGCGGTGCTCAGCCTGCTCTCCCACTACAAATGGCAGAAGTTTGTTTACCTCTATGACACCGATCGAGGTAAGTTGAAGAGTCTTGAGCAGTGGCCTATATGGACTGAATTACTGCAGAGAACCATGTTATAGTGACTCAGTCAAGCAGATATACAGCAGGATAATGGAAGTTTAAATTTGCCTTGTCATACTCCAGGACAGCCTTGTAAAGTGTTGAACTGTTATAACTATCTAATAGAATACTTTGCTGTTATGAAAATATGAAATACATTCACTTGCAGAGCATCGTACTTGTAATACTCTACGCCTCTGAAAGCAATAGCACTTTTATGAGCAATAATCTTTGAATCCATCCAACAGTTGAGTGGTTGATGCCAGTTAATCTCCTGTTTAATCGTGTTGTTGATATTGGCTCATCTTTCATCTGAAATGAGGTATGTCACAGCTGCTACTAAAGTGTTTCCAACCCAAATCAGACTCCCTGGCGGCCCGCGGGAGCTGCTCATTGTGTTGCTTCAATGGGGGCTCTGTGTAGTCCCCAGATTGCCCCACGTTGTGGATGCCGTGTACATGACAACCTGTCAACACAGAAAAGTGTTAATTTCTTGGATTTCTAATGTCAGATGGGAAAATGAGCTCATTATCTCTGAGTAGAAAAACCATCCTCTCCCTCTACAGTAACTTCAATTTGTTCTAACATTACCTTGGCAGGGGGAGAGGCAGATTTCCAGGAAATGACAGACAAAGTCAAAATATGTGTTCCCCTTTGTAGGCATGAAAGAAACTGTGTTTTCCTCCTGGTGTGTCCATTGTAAATTGTGGTTGATTTATTTATTTATTAAAAAAGCACTGACCTGCAGATACAGTACTGTGAAAAAGTATTTATCCCCTAAAGATTGCTTCTATGTTAGCTGTTTTGTCACACGTTTCAGATCATAAAACAAATTTAATTATCAGATTATGTCAGTCTGATGAAAAAACCCTCCAAAACAACCCACCTACAGAGTGCCCTTCAGGGTATTCTGGTAGAAAGCCACATTTTCATCAAGGCATATCTCATCAGTTACAGCATGTCATTAAGGTCCTGAAGAAGCAAAGCAGCCCAAGACCATCAAACTACCACCAAATGCTTAACTGTATGTATTATGTTAACTTAAATAAAATGTTCTGTTAGTTTTCAGCCAGATGTATCGGGATGCACACCTTCCAAAAAGCTTCACTTTTGTCTCATCAGTCCACAAAATATTTTCCCAAAAGTCTTAGGGATCATCCAGTTGTTTTCCAAAAATGGGACTCAGGCCCCTGTGTTGTTTTTGGTTAGCCGCCCTGGCAGTCTCCCATGGAGTTCAGTTTTGCCTAGCCTCTTTCTTATTGTTAAATAAAAGACACTAACCTTTACTCAAAAAAGTGAGGTCTCCTGTGCGTCAAATGTTGTTCTGGGTTCCTATGTGACATTCTGGAAGAGTCATCAATGCAATCTTGGAGTAATTTCGTAGGTTCACCACTCCTTGGAGTGGTGAACCTACCATTTGTGGATAATGACTCTCCTGGTTCGCTGGTGTTCCTAAGCCTTAGAAATAGCTTTGTAACCCCTTCCCAGACTCACAGATATCGATGACTTTGTTTCTCATCTGTTACCGATTCTAGGCATTTTGTTATGATTTTTGAGATCTATGTGTTGTCAATAGCTTTATATATTTAAGCAGTTTCTTGCTTCTACAGGCTTGGATATTGCTAGTGAAATTGAAAAAAAAATACAAAATCGTTACTAACACTTAATGAGTTAATAAGGGGTTAATTACCTTTCACATAGAGTTCGGTTTTGGGATTGCTTTTTTATCCTAATAAATCTATAATATGATAACTGATTTCTGTATTTCCTCGGGTAATCCTCATCTTATATTACAATGTGTTTGTAATAACTCTGGTAACTTCTTGCTTGGATCTTTTAAAGTCCAGTCTTCCTTTCCCACCTACATCTAAATTCAGGTTTGAGGCAAAATATGAAGTGGGTTTTCATGCAGAGTCCTCTTTCTTTGGGTCTCCAGGTCTGCACGGTCAACAGCTGAGGGCCTTAATCCTCTGCACAGCATGTAGATAATATGTAGTTAATTAGGGTCACTCTGACTAGGACACTCATTGGATCTCCCCTGCGGATGCTAGCAACCCAAATGTCCTTCAGAACAACCAATGCTCCTCAGCCTCCGTGCTTCTGTTTTTATTTTACTCTGGTAGTATATGAAACTGTCTAGGACAGAGTTAGGGGTCATATCAGAGGACAATGGCCTGAAATTTAAAATTGGAGGGACTATTGGAAATATGGAGGGCTAGTGATGACAAATGGACATGGTCTTTAAAAAATAAAAGGGCAAAAGAGGGCAACAGAGAGAAGTAAAAAAATAAAGAGCAGGAAACAAACACCAATTCTGTCCGGCAATTAAGCCAACAGTAGGGGCCTGTGATTTACAGCCTGTTACCTATGTACAGACAATTCCCAGTGTAGAGCACATCCGCGTGCTGAGGCACATGCCAAACCACTTTTACCTCGCTGCTTACAGCCAGCGGTGTAAAACGATCCCTTATTAGTGGGAGGACATTGGCCCCAGGAGGGGATTAAAGGCGTTTATTGATGCACTTCATCCAGCACTTTGGGGGGCTTTGACACTTGGCTCATCAAGCAGACAGATGTGTCAGAGAGCCTCTACTTCCACTTATCAGGTAGTGCAGCTCCCCTGGCATCGTGGACACTGACTACTGGCCAAAGCAAGAGGAGTGACAGGGGGAAAACTGCTTTCAAGAGTGCATGTTTTTCTTCTGGGCTCCAGTTCTGAATGAAGGGAAAAACTGGCAGACCATTCAATACGATGTGTCAAACACTCTTAAATTATTTTTATTTGTTTCACTATGGTCTGGTTTTTTTATGCTGACTTTATTTCCATATCCAAAGTTATGAGATGTGCACTTCCATCTACAAATTCTAGATTTGTTTTTTTCAATCAAATGTTGACTTTACATTTGATTGATCTAAACCTAGAAATCTGTTGTGTCTCAGCGTACCACAATGCTTCTAATGTGTGTTAAAGGCTCCAGTTGACGCGTGTTAATTTAGGAAATGGACTGCACCACTGAACTCAGCTTCAGCTACCATATTGTTCAGATAGTATATATTTTTATCCATTAATTTTTTAGTTATATTATGTCCTTCAGCGGTTTACTTTTTATTGAAAATTAAAAAGTAAAAATGGTAAATTACCAGTTTACTTTTTATTGAGTCTGTACTTTATTTAATTTATTTAACTTATCTAAATTAGTTATTTCTTGTTTTTGGAATGTAATATTGTTTTTTTTTCTTTTTTTGCTTAGACTTCATGCAATGGGTTATAGTTCATAAATGCAACTTGGAGGTATGCCTAACCTTTTTGTGCTCGATGATTATATTCATTTATGAAATACTTTTAATGCTGTGCTTTCAATACTGATAGAGTATGCAGCTTTAGTTTTAAAGATACAAAGATATGTTCTGTTTCTTGGTTTAATATTTGTTTAGCCTAAGAATAGGTCAGTTTCTTGTTTACGGGCATAGCTTAAAATGTTCTTTTCAATTTCTCATCACATTGTTTCTGCAATTTCAAATCCTTCAAATAAGACATTAGAGGCTGTGTTGGTTTTTTTCATTCAATAGCATTCCCATTAGCTTTGGGCTAACTAAAATAGGGCATCATTTGTAAGTGTTGTGAACATGACGTGTTTTTTTTTTTTTATTACAAATAAAATCCTGAAAAGCATGTCATCAATATGCATATTAAGACTTCCTTAGTCTGATACCCATAAATAAAATCTTGTGCAATCAATTGTCTTCAAACGTCAAGTATTTAGTGAATTCCTGTGAGTGTTTTACACTCTATAAATACAGCTGTACTGTAACGTCTACAAAGGATTGACAAAGAATACTACTGAACAAACAGCATCATGAAGAAAAAGAAATGCAGCAGACTGGTCAGAGATAAAGTTATGTTTAAAACAGGGTTATGTATTAAAAAATGTCCATAGCTTTTAGCTTTAAGAGAGGCTGCAAAGATCCACAGTTTTCATGGTAGAACCTGGTGACAGGACAACTATTAGTTGTGTACTCCATAAAGCTGGCCTTAATGTAGAGTGGTCAAAAGAAAACAACAAGAACACAAAGTTAAAGAAGTTCCATTTTCTGGAACAACACAATAATGTGGAAGAAGGTTCTCTAATCAAATTAGATTTAATTGACCTTTTTGGTCTATAACCAAATCTTTGTGTGAAGTACAACTGCACATCTCCCTAAAAACACCAAACATGAGGGTGACAGAATCATGCTGTGGGAAGCTTTTCTCCAATAGGGACAGAAGAGCTTACTAAGGTTAATAGGATGGTAACTGGAGTTAAACATAGGGTAATCCTGCAAGAAACCTATTAGCGATCTTGACTGTCTGCTCCCACACTAAGATATATTTTCTTGATCAGTGCTGCAACACTGGGAGACAGACAGTCCACTTGAAGACAGGTTGTTCTAACATGACAAAATGTGTAAAAAATTCAAGTGACAACCTTTGAAGCAAACTTTATCACTATTTAAAATGTTGTTCACAAGCTACAAAAGCTTGTTGTCAGTGAAATAAAAAAGCTAGTTCAGCTACTAAGTCATCTAACCAGGGTAATTTGGAACACAGCATATTTTGCAAAGCTCCAAACATTACTTTAAAAGACTAGAATCACAGAGAAAAACTAAAATATAAAATACCTGGGGCCCCAATGATGATTTTAAAGATGACACAGATGCCAAATCACTCACCTGTGTTCTCTCATAATCTCCTTAGATGTATCTATGTGTGATCATTAAATTATCTATACATTTATATAAAATATAATACTAAACTATAAAAAGCTACAGCTATATTTATTATGCCCAATAGTATAGTAAGTTATGTTAATGTGGCAACCTTAGTATTATCATTTAATGAAGTCAGTTTTTATTTTAGTTTTTCAGCCTTAGTTGAATTAAATATTTACCATCAAGATCTCTTGGCCCTGCAGAGTTCAACTTCATAGCACCTATTTCATTGTCTCAACACTGTGATACTCGTACCACTGAAAGCACTCTTTCAAAAAAATGTATCCTCTACTTTCTAGTAAATTACATTACAATTAGGTATTTTCATTTGCAAGACTAACAAGCAGAGATAGGCAGAATGATGAGAGGTTTAAGCAAATGATGCCTACCTTCCCAAAGAAACTAGGAAAAAAAGTGCAATGAATGGGGAATCATTCAAGAAAAGCTTTAGAAAAGGGATGGCATGACAGTGAACCGAGTTATTGTTAGGGGCTACTGAAAAATGTCCTTCACATTTGCTCAAATCTGTTGCTTGATAAAGGACAGAGGAAGTGAGGTATAGGTGACATCTTCTGGAGCTAATGCATAAAATCTGCACATTTTAGATGGCATCTTTAAATCAAACTGCAACTGACAACATTGAAATAAATTAACAAGTCCCCCATCAGGGGACTATGTTTACAAAAATGATTTCCACATGCAAGATCTTCAGAGAAGACAGTGGTATAAACAAAAACAAAAGCCACACATAACACAATCCTTTTCAAAGAGATGTTACCTTAATGATTTGCTAAACACAAGCATTGAATTAAATAAAAAATCAGAATTGCAAATGACCCTGTGCTCAGGATGTGCAATACTAATCACCTGTTGAAACACATTGTTCACGAGTCCCTTTTTGCCTTCTAATTTGTGTTTGATAAAAGATTTGATCATCCACAACACTGGCAGCAACTTCACAATTATTTTCCAAACTCTGCTATTAGAGAGAAAATCACAGCGAGGAATAAAGGGAAAAAAACAGCTGAGTAGTACCAAGAGGTTTTTATTCAGTCAATAGGAAAGATTAATTACTGCCACACTATTCATTTAGCTCTGTTATTGGACAGGCAAAAAATGCTTTTAGCCCTCAGTGCTGTGATTTCAGTCAGAGAGCGATGTCCATATGCTTCAGGCTGACATGTATTGGAGCGAAATGAGGGAAATTTGTACTCTAAATGCCAATATGAGACAGCTGTTTGAAAGCAGACGTCCGTATGAAAGAGCTGCAGCTGAAGCAAATGGAGCTTACATAGGCAGTATTACACCGTCATTATAAGTGGCTACTCTCCTCTTATCTGTGGTAATAAACTGACAAGCTTCCTTATGTGTGTATGTTAATATGCATGTGGGCAGAGGGAGATCAAAAATCCTAAGCAGCAATCACCACCTTCTCCTTTGATTCATCTCTGAATAAATAAGCAGGAGAAAACTCTTCCCACACTCTTTCTTGTACACATACCTCACATACCCTCTTACAGGGAGCTTCATCATATTTTCCTTTTAAAAACTGGAGCGGTATGGGGTGATAGGGTGAAGGTAGATGGATCCTGGCCTTTCTGTTTTTGCGGTCAGGTATGGGCAGATAATTGCCAGGTCTTTGCAGCAGAGACAGATGATTAGAGGCTTTATTGTCTCTCCCAGGCACAATCAACCCTGATTCAGCAATCTCGCCTCTTCTTGATTTATGAGTCCCTCTCCCTCATTTTCTCCTCCCTGCCCCCCTCCCATTCTTCTTCTTTATGTGCTTTTAGCTTTCGCTTACGTCTTCTCCCTCCACCTGAGTGTATGTCTTTGTGCTCACTCTGATTGTTGTCGTACAGCAGTCACAACCTTTCCTTCTTCAGCCGTGGGAAAGTGCTTGGGAAAGGATGAATTGCAAAACAAATCACAAGGGGTCAGGTTATGTGCTGTTTGTTTGACATCGAAAAACAAATTTGAATTTTCTGGATGACTTAATGAGAATATCAGCGTTGCACAGCTCATAGTAATTTCTGAATGAACTGGTCCTGACTTTTAAAGCTCTCCTCTCATTGAACATTTTGACAACAGTTGTCTTTGGCTCAGCTGTATCCAGCCCATTAACTGTTAATCTATTATTTGCTTTAAAACACAGTCTTTTGCTAATTTCTGAAGGAAATCTTATACATTCATATCAGTTAATAACCCATGAAAGGTTTACATGCATACCATATGCAGAAACTCAGCATCATAATCCAGCAGCTGCTTATTGGTGCAAGAAAACATAACTTTAAAGAGCTTTGTTGGGTTTTTGTTGGGTAAACAAGCTAAATAAGCTTCATGCCCCAGTGCTAAAAATGAAGCAAACACATTATGTGCAAAAACCAAATTCTTTAAAAATCCATCTTCAGAATAGATTTAGAAATAAGTAAATCCTGCAGAGTCAAACAGACGTTTGCATACACTCATCATAAGCATGCACTCCACATTGATCTATGGGCTTCTAAAGATTGGACCATGCTTTTTCCACTGATCATTCAAAAATCATGTATGACCATCTTCAAAAAATTTATAATTTAAGTACATCAAAGTATGTCCTAGTGCACCCCCGCCCCCCTTCCTTAAGATCATCATAAATTAACAGCCTGATAGTTAAAACCGTTGGTGTTCTAACAAGAAAATCTACCATGGATCATAAATAATTTGGGCACCTAAATCCTTAAATATGTTTATTGTATTATCAATCAACCCTGAAAAACAAGCACCATTCAAATGCATTATTAAGCTGAAAATGTATGCGAGATTCATGATGAGATCCATGCCGCTGATGGGTGTATATAAACCTTTGACTGGCACTGTACATAGAGACATATTCCTACTCAAATTGAACTCCTTACAGATGCAAAAAGGGATTTACACATAACTCTTAACTGCCATTTGAAAATTCATCCTTTTTACATTCTGTTGTGGAATTTCATTCCATCTCCATCTTTAAAGGCTTTTTTCTTCATGAAAATAACTTTTTCAAAATGTGGGGGAAATTGCAGGGTTTCTCTGTTCTGATAGTATTTGTGTTACTGTGATAGTATTTAAGAAGCATTCAGAAGAAGTACCTGGTATTATTTAAGCATTCTGTTGCAGTCTCAACATTACAGCCACATCTCAGCTTTGCTTTTAACTGTACTCCTCCTTTGAGCATTCAGATTGTATTCAGTGACTCAATAGCAAAGAAATAATTTGCAAACTGTACTAACCGACAATACAGCAGACTTCATGAAGAAGTTTCTTTGACATCTGTTGATATACAAACAAATAGATGAATGGATATTTCTGCTACAATCTCAGCTAAAACAGCTTTACTTGAAACTTTGCTAAGGTATAATGTACGTTTTCCCTTTTTATCAGAAGTCAAGACAATGTCTGAAATAGTTTATACACTAACTTTGAATTAAGTAGAATAAAAAAAAATAATAATACCCCACTGTTCATTTCCATCACCTTAGAATAAGCATTGAATTTTCAGTAATGCTTTAGGTCACCCTCAATGCCTCTCCTCCCCTTTATGACCGCAATAGCCAGACGAAATAATGAAAATGGTGACTTTAGAGCATTCTTGAAACATTTTCTTGCTGATTGTGGCATCCAGGATATACGGATAATTGAGGGATTCTTTGCTGAAAGGTGACCTTGGGATGTAGACTAGCCCCTGTCTCTAGTTATGTAAGTCTTCCGTGCTCATCTGGCATCTGTTATGTGATACACTAATTCAAAATAGCATGTGGCTGCCAGCCAAATTTGAAAGGTTTTCAAAACATTTTACAAATAAAAAGTAATAGTGTGTCGTACATTTGTACTCCTTGTCTCACAAGAAGCCAGTAGCGTTGCTAAGCAACACACAGCTTATCAGGTATGATTACCTTACAACACACACCTTTGCTACCGGCTACGGTGTCTTTTATGTCCAAAGAGACGTACGCTTTTTGTAGTTGGTTCGGATCCACCTAAACTGGTCAGTCAGGAAAAGAGACCATTAAACAGAGATAACTGCTAAGGTCCTCAACATAAATGGGAGAATCTATCAATAAGTAACATTAGTTGTACGCTCTGCAAATCTGGCCTAAGAGTGGAAGGCAGAAACACACTGTTTTTGAAGAAAATCAAGGCCTACTTAAAGTTTGTCACAACCCATGTACAACACGCATGGAAGAAGTTGCTTTAATGAGATGACAACAAAACTGAAGTTTTGGGCCCTAATACAAAACATTGCGTGTGATGAAAAGCTAATACATGTGAAAATAAACACAAGGGAATCCTGGAAATAAACCTTTTAGAAGCTGCAAAAGACTTGAGACTGGGGCAGAGGTTCACGTTCCAACAGGACGTCAACACTCAACATACAGTAGAACAATGGGATGGTTTAAATTGGATTATATTCAGAGTCACACAGCTTTATTAGTCTCAATAAACAATTCTTGAATAGCCTTCCAGCCCATATATTCTTATCTAACATGCAGCATAGGACTACATAATAGAATAGAATAGAATAGAATAGAATAGAATAGAATAGAATAGAGTAGAATAGAATAGAATAGAATAGAATAGAATAGAATAGAATAGAATAGAATAAATATCCTTTCTTGTCCCACAGTAGGGTAATTCAAGTGTGTCAGCAGCAGCGTAAAAGACAAATTAAAGCATACAGGTACTCACAAATATGACAAACTACAAAAATAAAAAGTGAGACAAGCCTCTACAGTAAAGGAAATATTGCACTGTAAACCTAAATCTTTGGTAACAACGTGAGAATGAGAATAAAGATATTAATGCCACTGACTGAGTCCCCTGATAGTGTTACTGCATTCAGATTATATTATTCATATTATATTAATGAAAATATTACTTTATTATTTGAAATTATGTGGTGGCAGTATAACAAAATCTGGTTTATTTCTGCAAAAATAGTAAACAATGCAGAAATATACCAGATTTCATTATGCTGCCACCACATAATTTCAAATAATAAAGTGAGAATAGTAAACAATTGGTGAATGGATATGAGTGCTGGAATGATCCTCGAGGCTATGTTGTCTGGGGCATAAATGCCCCTGGTAGGGTCTCCCATGACAAACAGGCTCTAGGTGACGGGTCAAGCAAAGAGCGGTTCAAGAGGCTTCATGAGGACAAAATTGAGGCACGAGATGTCGCCCGGTACGGCGGAGCCGGGTCCCACCTTGGAGCCAGGCCTGAGGCCGGGACTCATCGGAGCGCGCCTGGTGGCTGGGTTGCTCCTCGCGGGACCCGGCCGGGCCAACCCCAAATGAGAGACGCGAGGCCATCCCCCAGTGGGCCCACCACCTGCAGGGGGAACCGTGAGGGACCGGTGCAAAGAGGATTGGGCAGCAGACAAAGGTGGAGACCTCGGTGGCCCGATCCCCGGATGCTTCGGCTGGCTCTAGGGACGTGGAATGTCACCTTGCTGGGGGGGAAGGAGCCTGAGCTTGTACGGGAGCTCGAGAGATATCAACTAGAAATAGTTAGGCTCACCTCCATGCACAGCGTGGGCTCTGGAACCCATCTCCTTGAGAGGGGTTGGGCACTCTTCCACTCTGGAGTGGCCCACAGGGAGAGGTGGTGGGCTAGGGTGGGTGTGCTTGTTGCCCCCCAGCTTAGCTGTCTCGTGTTGGGTTTTACCCCAGTGGATGAGAGGTTCGCATCCCCGCGCCTTCGGGTTAGGGACAGGTCTCTGGCCGTTGTTTCGGCCTACAGGCCGAGCGGTACTGCGGTGTACCCGGCCTTCTTGGATAGTGCCCCTCCCAGGACTCCATTATTCTGCTGGGGGACTTCAACGCCCACGTGGGAAACTACAGTGACACCTGGAGAGCCGTGATCGGGGGGAATGACCTCCCCAATCTGAATTGGAGCGGTGTTTCATTATTGGACTTCTGTGCTAGACACGGATTATCCATAATGAACACCATGTTAAAGCATAAGGGTGTTCATCAGTGCACTTGGCACCAGGACACCCTAGGCAGGAGGTCGATGATTGACTTTGTTGACGTGTTGTCAGACCTTCGGCCACATGTTTTGGACACTGGGGTGAAGAGAGGGGCTGAGATGTCCACTGATCACCACCTGGTGGTGAGTTGGATCCGCTGGAAGAGTAGAAAGCCGGACAGATTTGGCAGGCCCAAGCGCATAGTGAGGGTCTGCTGGGAACGTCAGGCAGAGCCCTCGGCCAGGGATGTATTAAACTCCTACCTCCGGGAGAGCTTTGACCAAATTCTGGGGGATGTTGGGGACATAGAGTCCGAGTGGACCATGTTCTCCGCATCCATTGTCAATGCAGCTGCCCATAGCTGCGGCTGTAAGGTCTGCGGTGCCTGTTGCAACAGCAATCCCTGATCCCGGTGGTGGACACCGGCAGTAAGGGATGCTGTCAAGCTGAAGAAGGAGTCCTATATAGGAGTCCTATAAATATATCTGGAATAGCCCTACTTAACATAGGGCTATTCCAGATATATTTCAGCAAAGGCCTGGCGATGCCACCTTCTTATATGCTGTTTAATTGTGAAAGAAAAGGATTTGGGATGTCTCAAAGTATAATTTGGCACAAAAAGGCACTGATGAAAAAGTAAGAACAATGCTGCCAAGTCTCGTCTGTTTTCATCATTCCCACCACCAATCAATAGTCTGAATGTGATACAACTCATAGGAAAATGATTTAGCACATAGCTGCATGTTGCACAGCAGGCTCAGAAAGCCCTTAATTCAATCATTTACTTTTATCATGCAAGTGCTGACAGTTCAACTTGCAGTTAAAACAGTGACCATGTCATGGCCTCATTATAGCATCTGAAAAAAATATATTTCTAGAACAAAACTCTGCCATGTGGAGTCTCATTAAATTTTTTTAAGTTTTTCAGAGCACACTTTTCATTTTATCAGCTTTACATTTTTCTGCTGGTCCTCTCCTGGAGTGCGATGAGTTCAGTAAACTCAGATGGACATGTACATGTCTACAGAGTAAGTAAACACGCATTGTCAGAAGTATCTATGTATTTAAACTATTATGGCAGATAAAGATATATTAGAAGCAATCCTTATAAATGTATTTAACAGTTAAAGTTCACATTTCAAACTTTGCACAGGAGGAGTGTGTTTGCATTATATAAGAATCATTTTGGAAAGTTAGAAGCTCCATTATTGTCATCTAGACAACAGTTTGTGCCTAAGCCCAAATCAAACAAGTCAATCTTGGATTCCCACAATGTAAGCAATGATAACTGAGCTGTTTAAAACAGCAAATAAATGATGATAATGAAAAAAAGTAGAGGATTTATTTCAGTGCAGTTGATGCAGTTTAAAAATCCATAAAATGGGTTTATATTAGTTGAACCAAAAATAAATAAAGGACAAAACTAAGTGTAAAGTGAGAAGCCACTTGTATACCTGTATCAAAAAGATGAGATCAAAAAAGAAAAAATGTGACAGCAATTTGATGTCATTCAGCTTTAACACTGCAAATTACGTCTACATCCATTAACATGTGTGTTTACAGCATCTAATTAAATTTCCTTTAACACTAGTCTGTAGTTTAGAAAAAAATTGCAAACCAACTTGTTTAATTTGCAGAAATGTTTAGGACATTCTTGAAAGCAGAACAAAAAACATCCACTGAATACCTGAATAAAGAAAGCTTTTTAGCAAAATACTGAATGTCACAGCTCAAAGATACATCATATTACAAAAACCGAACTTTCAGGCAGATTTTTCATCCTTTAATTGCAATGCTCTCAAAAAATATAATTCTTCAATTTTGTCACACAGGTTAATTGCAATAACAGAAAAAGTTAAATAAACTAAACTATAGTTTTTTGAAAAGCTGTGTTCAATTTTGGAAGCCACACCCAGGTTTGATTATGTAAGGGGACATATTTTGTTTGATATATTGTATGTAGATGCCTGCCTAATGTTTATTTTCTTTTTTTTGTGTCTTCTAAGCCCATGCGGGCTGGGCACTTCTAATGACACCTAATAAGAACATAAATAAAAAAAATAATAAAAATAGATTATTGTAGAATGTATATAGTCAAATCATCAAGGAAACAGAACCTCTCTTATAACATTAAGTAGGCTACAATTGATGAACAGATGACAACCAAGGTCAGTGACTTTTATCAATCTGGTTCTATGGTAGTGAACCATCACAAAAAGGAGAAAGTACAGTGTGTCTGAATTAAAACAATTCTGCAAAGAAAAGAGAAAGAGAGAATTCCACCACAGTGACTTAAAAGTAATTTTCCATGTTCTTGACAAGGCTTAATGGCAGTTGATGCTGTCAAATGTGGCACAATGTAGGTTTTTTTTTATAGTTTGATGATCTGAAACATTAAAGTGAAACAAAAGAGAAAAGGCAGGTGTGAAAAAATGCTGTAAACAAAGAATGCTTTCAGAAATATAAATGATGTGTATTATTATTAATATTAAATAAATGTTTATTTTTATCAATTTACAAAATGCTAAGTGAGCAAATTCAAACATATAGCCAAAGTCATTAAGAACTATCTCCAGCGTAAAGAAGAACAAGACATATTGGAAGTGATGGTGTGGCCCCCACAGAGCCCTGATCTCAACATCATCGAGTGTGTCTGGGATTACATGAAGAGACAGAAGGATTTGAGAAAGCCTCCATCCATAGAAGATCTGTGGTTAGTTCTCCAAGATGTTTGGAACAACCTACCTGCCGAGTTCCTTCAGAAACTGTGTGAAAGTTTACCTAGAAGAATTGATGCTGTTTTGAAGGCAAAGGGTGGTCACACCAAATATTGATTTGATTTAGATTTCTCTTTTGTTCATTCACTGCATTTTGTTGATTGATGAAAATAAATGATTAACACTTCAATTTTTGAAAGCATTCTCTTTATACAGCATTTTTTCACACCTCCCTCAAACGTTTGCACAGCACTGTATGTCAAGGAATGATAATTATTTATTTTTATTTCAACTAGAACCCTCATTGCTCCCACAGATGCAGGCAAACAGAAGATAATTCCTGGTACAGTGACCTATAAAAAGGGACATGATACTTTTCGAACGACCACGAGTAGTTAGTTTGATTTTGTGTCGTTTCTGCGATCCCTGCACAAAACAGGTTTATAACCATCTATTCTTCCTGCCAAGCTGCAGAGTGGCAGAGAGGAGGATAGAAAGACAGATATGGGTCAGGTGGAAGTAAATATCTTAAGTGAACTTTGTTCCCCATCCTTTAGCATCCCCTCTAATTGGCTATCTAGAGACAATTGCCTTTGTTCCTCAAAAAAGTCAAACAATAAATGTCTCCTGCTTTTCTCCTGAATGCCTTGAATGGGAACCCAAATAAAGTCTGTTCTTTAATAAGATTGCTTTGGTTTGGCATGCCTCCTATTGTTGTGAATGCCAGCATGATTAAAGTGTTTATTTTTCCAGCAACACCCAAACTGGTTAGGATTGCCAGAAAGAGATAATAAAGTGACAGAAAGGACATTAAAATTCTTAATTTCAACATTTTAAAATGAATATGTAATACTACCCCTCCCCTTCAGATGTATTCACAACCCTTGGATTTTTCACATTATAATTTGATGATTTTGTCACATTAAACTACAAACGTCAATGCATTGTATTGGGATTTCATGTGATAGACCAACGCAAAGAAGCGCATTATTGTGAAATGGAAAGAAAGCAAATACTTTAGAAGAACCACCATTTACAATTACAGCTGCAAATCTTTTTGGACATGTCTCTACTGACTTTGCAAATCTAGACACTGAATTCTGGCCCATTCTTCGTTTTAAAGGGTCCAAGATTAGTCACATTAGCCCAGTATTTAGCTCCAGTATTTAGCTCCATCTATCGTCCCATCAGCACTGATCAGCTTTCCTTTCCCTGCTAAAGAAAAGCATCCTTACAGCATGATGCTGCCACCATGTTTCTTGGAAGATATGTTCAGGGTCATGTGCAGTGTTAATTTTCCCCCACCCAGAGTCTTTTGCATATAGGCCAGAAAGTTACATTTTGGTCCAATGGGACAATATAACCTTCTTACCACTGTTAAATAAAGGAAAAATGAGTGGAGTGTATGACTTGTAGTTGTACTGTTAGCAAATTATCTGTTAGTCTCTGCAGCTCCACCAGAGTTAAGATGGACCTCTTTGCTGCTTGTCTGATTACCGCTCTCCTTGCCTTGCCTGTCAGTTTAGGTAGATGGCTATGTCTTGGTTGGTTTGGAGTTGTGCCATACAAGAGGCTTTGGGGGAAAGAGGCTTTGGGGGAAACTCAAGGCTTAGGGTCTTGTTTTATAAGCTAACCCTGCTTTTAACTTCTCCACAACATTATCCCTGACCTGTTTATCTTGGTTTTCAAGATGCTGTCTGCTCACTAATGTCCTTTAACAAACTTCTTAAGCCTTCCTAGAACAGCTGCATTTAGACTGAGATTAAATTACATACATGTGAGCTAACTATTCATTCATTCATCTTCTATACTGCTTATTCCATAGTAGGTCACGGGGAAGCTGGTGCCTATCTCCAGCAGTCTACGGGCAAGAGGCGGGGTCCACCCTGGACAGGTCGCCAATCCATCGCTAGGCTA
Source organism: Crenichthys baileyi (assembly GCA_036173005.1). NCBI lineage: Eukaryota > Metazoa > Chordata > Actinopteri > Cyprinodontiformes > Goodeidae > Crenichthys > Crenichthys baileyi. The sequence continues at coordinate 397,017 of JAHHUM010000071.1, read as the reverse complement.
ACTAATTAACTAATTAGGGAACTTTCTAAATCAGTTTGTTGTGCTAGATTTTATTTTAGGGTATCAGAGTACTGTATATTTATAGCAATACCGGTGATGTTCATTTAGATTGTATCAGAGTACTCTGCTCTTTGTTATTTTTTACCCTACTTCTCTTAAAAACTCAAACTTGTCTTTCACAAAACAAAACTCTGCATGTATTTGCCTTTCTTATTTATGATTAAAGGTATTTTCCTGTCGCCCTGACATATTTCACACAAATAACTTCTATCCAAGTGCAACCCTGTCCTTCACAGTGGGTGATTTATCCTTTTTGCTTCCAATGTCAGATAATAAGTGTGAATTCCAGCCTCCTAATGCAGCCGTGTCTGTATCATACACACTTTGTTTCTTTAACATCCAGGTCCCATCTCAGCCACAATAATAGCACCTCAGCTGCACCCAGTGGCGACACATACACACACACACATACACACACACACACACACAGACCTTTTGCGCTTTAGTGAACCTCTCCTTCACGGCAAAAATTCGTAACAACTAAATTATGCATGCATCAGGAGAATAAATCAGCTTGGACACACTGACAAGAAAGGGCACATCAGAGAAGCCATAAAATACACTAGAAAATAATATTAAAGAAATATGGATGAAGTGATGCATCACCAGCGTTCACCTTCTCTTTTTATTTTACACACATAAACTAGTATCACTTCCAATATGACAGCCCAATATACAGTGTCAAAGCTGCAGAACCAACCATCTAATTCAGTAACCTCTTGAAAAACTATGAGTCAAGCACCTGTAACTGAGAAAGAAAAAACATGATATGAGAGTCACCGTCTGTCAGAATAAGCACACAATAAACCTCTCTGCTATCACAGTGTCCTCTTAACTGAACCTGGAATAAAGCTACTTTACCACCTGCCCACTGTTAGCTTCAGCAGCCATGAAATTACAGCTGGGAGCTTCCTTTTTTCATTATAACAAAGTGCTCTGGCCTTTTCTTCAAGCTGCCATTGAGGAGGCTGATTGCTTTGATGTTACTGTATGTCAGAGGACCAATTTGTTTCTTTAAAAGAACAAACACATAAATATCTATCTATCTATCTATATATATATATATAAAATATATATAAAATATATATATATATAATAATATATATATATATATTATATATATATATAGTATATATATATATATGTATATATATATATATATATACATACATATGTATATACAATCCTAAATAGTAAACACTATAACTTAATCATTTCAAATAAAAAAAAAACCCTTCCCTCCTTTTAAAATTTTCTTTGTGCTTGTAAGACTTCAGAGCAGAACTTAATTAGTCCCTTTCGACAAACACACAACTCTCTCTGTCTGTCAAGGTCCGTGCACGTCTGTGTGCGCACTGTACACAAGTGCGGCATAGTTTGTAGTGAGTGAGCTGGAACAAAAATTGGCAGGGATGGATTGAGGAGCCCCCAAAAGTGTGTAGGAGGATTTTCACGAGGGAAAAGTGCTCCTCTTGTCTCTCCTGCACATGTAAAAGAAACAGACAGCATGCTGCTTCTGTTTGATTTCACAGTTGCTTTCTTGTTGATTAGAACAACACCTTGGATAGAAGCAGTTTTTTATCATAGTTCTGCTGTTATTGTCTTATCAAAGCTTTGGCAGCATATTTTTGGACTACTATTACTAAGAAGAAAAGGGAAAAAATTAATAGCAGGAACATCCAATTCATTTTTGTTTTTCACATTTTAGCAGTATGTTTTTGATTCACTTTTTCCCCACAGGAGAGTTCAGGTATTTCTATTATTGTGTCTCTTAAGCTAATGCAAATACCTGCTTCAGACAAGATTAAAACATCAATCTGAATGCTCCTGTTTGGTGTCACTCTTTATAGTGCAGATTCCTGGGAAGTCAAGAGCAGAAACACGTGAGCCTACTTAGTACCAGTACAGGCACATCTCAAAATATAAGAATATTATATATATATATACATATATAAAGTTAAACATTTTTGTCACTCATTACAGAATGTTAAATTCATACATTATATAGAATCATTAAACATAAAGTGAAATATTTCAAGCCTTTATTTCTTGTAATGTTTGAGATTATGGGGTAAGAGATGAGGTGGGACTAAACCTAGTCTTCTGTGATGTTTTGTCATGTTGGGTTAAATTTAGATAAGATAATTTGCTTTTTAGGTTTGTAATCAGTTTTACTGATTATTGCAATTTTTATCTAATTCAACAATTTTACTGTATTTCTTTGGCTCTTAGGTCTTTGTCTGCAATGATTTATGACACTAAGGGCCACTGAAATGCAGTTGTAGTCATTTACAGACACCCCATCATGGGGTCGGATTTCAGGTTAATTGTCCGGGCGGAATGAGTATTGACAATACAATTTTATTTTCCCATAACAAATTGCACCTGAACGATACCGTTTTTGTGGCCATCAGCAGATAATTTGGGCTGTATATTGTCAGAATGCTTAGAGTTTATTTAAAAAGTTTGGTTCCCTGGCATGGGCCTAGCATTTATGCAAAGTCTACATTTTTTTTTTTTTTGCAGGGCTAAGATAGGGTCTGGAGATTATACTTACTTTTCTCTGATTCCAAAACATGTTGCGGTGTCCAGAAGTAAAAGATTCATATTTTTCCTTAGAAATCACACATTGATGTGATTTTTATTGCTCTTAGAGTTGAAATTTGATCATTATCACTTCCAATTTGCTAATGTTGATGTTTTGACGAGAATGTTCTATTTTACATTAAACTATAATTCTCCTAACGCTCATAAAGTAGTTTTGGCACCCAGCTCTTTTAAACTATTGGCTCTGTTACGAAACAAAAAAAGAGATAAAAAATAATAACACTAGTAAAAATAAGCAAAGAAAATTCCCAAAATAAACGGTTAAATTCATAATGATCTTATTTGCATCAAAGTGAGTTTTTAAACCAAGTTTAGAGATATTCTCTCTGCCACTGCAAACCAACTGAATAAAACGACTTATTTATAATATATAAACGATGCACCTCCAAAGCCCTAGACAAAAGCAGACAAAGAAACCATCTACTTGGCTTGACACCAGCAGAGGTAAATGGTGTGCACACAGTGCATTTAGAGTTCATCTCTCTCTGATCATTTATCTTTTTCTTTTTCTTTGTAAAAGATCTTTTATGGGAGGCTTGTAATAGCATTACATCTGCAAAGATGAGTCCCGATCTCTCTTCGGTGATGTATCAAGCCAACCCTACTTTTACACAGCGTTATCTGTGTGCTTTCAGCTCAGTTGTTTTTGATTCCATGTGAGACCCGAGACAGCGCTCAACAGGGCATTTCAGGCTGCCAGAGACCCCCATTTACCAGAGGATTGGCACATTAGAGCAGAGAGCTGCCACATTTACTGCTGGCTCCGTGTCTGTCATGTGTGGCCCCTTAGATATTTAGGTTCAGGCTATTTGGTTTGGGCTGCTGGTTCAGGTCATTTTGAATCGATTTATTTCTTGAGGAACACACTTTGGGTAATATTGGCTTATTTGTTTATACAGTGCCTTGCAAAGCATTTAGACTCCCTGAACTTTTTTTGCATTTTGTCCTATTACAGCCACATTTTGAATGTTTTTGTGATTTTATGTGATAAATTAAATATATAAATATGGACGGTGATTGGCAAAAGAGGAAATGCGGACATCATGCTGATTGGTTGGAGCGAGAGGCATGGTGGAGTCATTGGACAAAGCAGAGTAGGGGGTGAGACTTCCAGATTTAATTTTCGTCAAAACTCCATATCTATGAAGTAAAAGCAAATCGATGTGTGGTTTTCAAACCTTTTTTACATATAAAAATCAAAAAAAACTTTAGTCCTGCACATTTGTTTTCAGCCCTTATACTCTGATTCCCATAAATAAAATTCAGTGGAACCAATCGCTTTCAAATGTAACCCAAGTTTGTTACAAGCCATATAGGGGATGCAATAAATATCAGCAATTGCTGAGATCCACAATCACTTGAAGACTATGTGGACAAGATAACTGTGAGTTTGCATTCTACAAATCTGGTCTTTGTGGAAGGGGAAAAACATTGTTAAAAACCAAAAGACGTCCAATTGGTAGTTACCACAAGCCATAAAATTGACCTATTTTGTCCTACATGCTACGGGGGTTGGACAATGAAACTGAAACACCTGGTTTTAGACCACAATAATTTATTAGTATGGTGTAGGGCCTCCTTTTGCGGCCAATACAGCTTCATGGGAGATGTTCAACTTCACTTTCATGTTCATCAAACCAATCTTTCACCAGTCTTGCTGTGTGTATTGGTGCATTGTCATCCTGATACACGGCACCGCCTTCAGGATACAATGTTTGAACCATTGGATGCACATGGTCCTCAAGAATGGTTCGGTAGTCCTTGGCAGTGACGCGCCCATCTAGCACAAGTATTGGGCCAAGGGAATGCCATGATATGGCAGCCCAAACCATCACTGATTCACCCCCATGCTTCACTCTGGGCATGCAACAGTCTGGGTGGTACGCTTCTTTGGGGCTTCTCCACACCGTAACTCTCCCAGATGTGGGGAAAACAGTAAAGGTGCACTCATGAGAGAACAATACATGTTTCACATTGTCCACAGCCCAAGATTTGTGCTCCTTGCACCATTGAAACCGACGTTTGGCATTGGCATGAGTGACCAAAGGTTTGGCTATAGCAGCCCGGCCGTGTATATTGACCCTGTGGAGCTCCCGACGGACAGTTCTGGTGGAAACAGGAGAGTTGAGGTGCACATTTAATTCTGCCGTGATTTGGGCAGCCGTGGTTTTATGTTTTTTGGATACAATCCGGGTTAGCACCCGAACATCCCTTTCAGACAGCATCCTCTTGCGTCCACAGTTAATCCTGGTGGATGTGGTTCGTCCTTCTTGGTGGTATGCTGACATTACCCTAGATACCGTGGGCCTTGATACATCACAAAGACTTGCTGTCTTGGTCACAGATGCGCCAGCAAGACGTGCACCAACAATTTGTCCTCTTTTGAACTCTGGTATGTCACCCATAATGTTGTGTGCATTTCAATATTTTGAGCAAAACTGTGCTCTTACCCTGCTAATTGAACCTTCACACTCTGCTCTTACTGATGCATTGTGCAATCAACGAAGACTGGCTACCAGGCTGGTCCAATTTAGCCATGAAACCTCCCACACTAAAATGACAGGTGTTTCAGTTTCATTGTCCAACCCCTGTAAATGCTATCTGTGGCGCGAAACATTGCACATCATCTTGAACACACCATTCCCAAGATGAGAGACGTGGCAGCATCACTCTGCTTCTCTGGTTCATCAGGAAAAGTGAAATGGTCAAGTTGAGTTGATGGGAAGATAGATACATGGCAATCCTAGGAGAAAATCTGTGGAAATCTGTGGAAATCCTGGGAGAAAAGGATATGGAAAACTTGAGACTTGGATGAAGGTTCACCTTCCAGCAGGATAACAACCCTACACATGCAGCCACAGGTTGTGGAATAAACCATATTCAGGAGTTGGAATAGCCAACTCAAGGTCCAGACTGAAATCCAGCTGAGAGTCTGTGGCAAGACTTTAAAAATTATGTTTGAAGATGCCCTCCATCCAATTTGAATCAAATTAAGTTATTTTGCAATTTTTCATTTTCTAATTGTGCAGAGGTTTTGCAAAGACAAATGGGCAAAATATTCTGACTGAAGATATGCAAAGCTGGTAGAGACATGATCTCAAAGATTGTTATGTTGTATTTGCAGAGAATGGGTGGTTCTACAAAATATTGATTCAAGCAGGGCTTGAGAAAATGGCTCAAACCAGATATTTGCAGTAGGGATGGGTACCTTTCATATTTGAACCGATACAGTACCGATACCTGGTACTTGGGAATAGATACCGCTACTCAACAGTACCAGTTTTCGATTACTTTTGTGTGTGTTTATGTGGTAATCAATGGTAATTCGTTTATTGAGAAAATAAAAAAAAAAATGTATTTAAATATTTATTTCTCAATATATAAACTTTATTGAATATATCAAAACAACATCCAGCAACCCTTATGCTGTGTTTTTCTTCATAATTCACAAATTAAAACCCAGCCATGTTGCTGGCTAGTCGCTATGGATGCAGGCATGCTAATGGTGCCGAAAGCAGGAGTTGTAGCCATAGATCTGAGGTTGACAAAAACTTTACTGTTGGTCTCCTTTTCTTTTGTTTTATTTCTCATTTTATTTTTCTTTTGTAATTTCATTTTTCTTTTTGTGATACATTCAAGAAATTCAATACTAATGTTACTATGCATTCTCACCATTTTGGAAAGCCCAGATTATGATGTCTTGACTTGATAGGGTAATTCACAAGATTTAAATTAACTGTAAGGCACAACTGTGGATGTTTTTTAGGGTAACACCTCAATCAAACTGCTTCCTTGTGCCATATAATGGGTTTATCAAAGGATTTAGGAGGAGAATTATCGACCTCCAAGTTGTCCTTGGCTATAGTCTCCAGATGCCTGAGGGTGCCACGTTCATTTGAGGTAAAAATGTGTGTATTTGTGAGTGTATGTGTAAGCAACAAAGCCTCAATAGCTGACTCAGTTACATCAGTTCTCTCAGCAGTATTGGACCAAATGGGCCGAACTGTTGTGGGAAGCTTGTGAAAGGAAACTCAAAATATTTGACCGAAGTCATAAAGGCAGTTCTGCCAAATACTGTAGGACTGCCTGTAAACTTCTTAATGTAAAGGAAGAAAAAAAAACATAAAAATAACATATATTATATAAAAATATAATAATATTCTGCCATTTAGCAAATCTAAACTGTTTTGCTAATCCTAACTGATCTAAAACAGAAAAAGTTTAGCCTGATTTTATATTAGTGAGGGGAAAAAAAGGTTATCTGTCTCTTTATTATCAAGTGTATGTAAACACCTGGTTTCAACTGTAATGGCACACCAAACTTATCGGATTTTGTAATTTTGAAAAAAAGTTGAAAATCCTGCACAACATTAAAAAAACTTGAATAAAGTTTGTAGATGTAATTTGAGAAAATATGAAAAAAAGAGTATGAAAAATTTTGCAAAGCATGATATTTTGTTAGCTCTTTCATTAGATTTAGTGTTAGGATTATTTAAAAGCAAGTGATAATGTACTGATAGTGTAAAATGAGCAACTAAGTGTTGTGTCTGAAGCTGAAAGTCAAGTTTCGGACAATGCTGAGGTGCATTATTAGAGGGATTGGAATATTTCTTTGAATTACAGCGTTAGTGTAGATTGGCTACAAGATATGAGTAGCGGGGTTTGAGAGGTGGGGGGGAAGAAAGCGAGATGGAAGTCTTGTGACGAAGCCTAATGAGAGTCAGGCAACCAAAGGAGCTGGACAATGAGATTAGATGCAACTCAATTCAATTACTGCTGAGCCGCCACGGATGATGCTTCAAAACTCATCCTGTTAGGAACCGGTTCACAGACGAAGGAGAGGGCCGCAGCTCTCACTCAGCCACTCTATGTCGCGCTGCTACAACATCTCGTTCGCAACAGCTCTGCTTTTATAAGCACATGAGGTGTCTTTAGGCTCCATCTGGATTTGATAGCTGGAAAATGTCGGAATAATTGAGTTTTTATCTAACACAGCTGTTTATACACTGCTCCACGAACTGTACAGTTATTCCAAGAGGGCATTTGGAGATTAAGAAGCAACTTAACACCACGTTCAGGCATGAAAACAGCCCATTTACATGTTCAAAAAACTTTTGTCCAACAAAGTCCCTCTGCCATTAGTAACGCTATTGGCACAGACATTCTCTCTTTTCTCTCAGCTCGGTTCCTTCATATTAGCTCTGAGTCATACATTCACCCCAATTGCAGTCTATACAAATCAGCCTCAACTCACACTTTTGTAAAGATAAATACTAAAACTGAATACAGAACGGTTTGGAAGCTCCTTTTTACTGTGTTAAACATTTAAGTGTATATCTAACCCAACCATGTTTCAGCCTCAGCAGTATGCAAGCAAGTGCTTTCTTTTCTAATCGCAATTGCAGGTATCAAAGTTAACCTTTACTTTTGTTCTGTATCCTGGCAACGTTATGTTGTAGAAACACTGATGTATTTTATCAGACCTAAAAGGAAACAGGAGAGGAGGTCACTGTGACATTGCCTCACTATTTGGGCTGCCATAAGAAGACTCATGGAAGAAATTTCCCCAGAAATGTTGTACCCAAGGCAAGAGCGATAACAATAAGAAGTAGTGAATATGGATTTATAGAAATACATTCCTGTCTCCTCGGTATGATTAGTACTGAGAAGCTTGATCAGCAGAAGCTGCTGCACGCTGTTGTATTTGTAGTGCAGCGATTTATAGGAGGTGATAATGAAACTGTGTTGTTGTCTTCCATAATTTATCTGTGACAGTGTTATATTTTCAGATGCGAAACAGCTGTGGGCATCCTGGCAAAGCATTTATTTACAGCATTTTTTCCATGTTGGCAGTAAATATCACTATCAAGAGCATTTATAGGGCCCACCAGTGCTGTTTAGGAGGATAAAATTATATACTGACTGAAGATCAAACTCTTCCTATTTGCTAAAAAATAGTGACTGACTTCTGCAGATCTGTGCTAAAAGCATGGAATAGGACAATGCTTGATTGCAAATTCAAGCTAATACTAGTATTTTGCAAAATTATTCATATTCCTTAAACTTTTTTCTGATATTACATACATACAACCAAATAACCTGTGAATTTTATTATATAAGTATTTTATTTGACAAACACAATGCAGCTGACCCATGAAATGGAAAGAACATAGGAAATGTTTTTTTTTTACAGTCGACTGGTGTGCAATTAAATCTCAGTACAAATCCAGCTGTTCTGTAAAGGCTGTAGAGGTTTCTCATTAAGCTAAATAAGCATATTTGCACTACCCCAACATCCCCTTCTATGGTTCTCTTTTTCATATATAAAGAAATTTGCTCTAAAGTTTATATATTTAAACATCTGCTTGCTGTGAGCGCTTGAAACTGAAGTCAAATTTCCTGTTTGTGCACACAAAACTGACAAATAAAGCTGAATCTGATTCTGATTCAGACAGGTTAGGGATGTGGAGAAGTTCAAAATAGGGTTAGGTTATAAAATACTATCCCGATTTTGAAAATCGCACTGAGCACTGTTTAATCCATCATCCAAAAATTAAAAAAAAGAATATGGCACATATGCAGACCTACGAAAACATTTCCACTTAAATTGACAGGGGAAGAATTAATAGCATTAATCAGAAACATAGCCAAAAGGATTATGTTGATTCTAGAAAAGCTGCAATTAAACATTCTGGCCTTCATGCAAAACACTCGTCAACCTGAACACACTATCCCCACATGGTGGGAGCTCCTCAGAGTTCATGGCAACATTGGTTGAGTTCATTACAGGGCAATCCTTAGAGGCTGTAAAATGCTTGAGACTGGGGCAGAGGTCCACTTCTAGCAGGACCATGGCCCTAAACATACAACTAGAGCTAAAATGGAAGGATTTAGATCAAAACAGTTTTACTCAGTCAAAGTTGGTTCTACAAAATATTGATTCAGGGACAACGAATAAAAACACATACCACGCTTTTTCAGATTTTTATAAAAAGTGAAAATCCTGTATGTTTCCTTCCACTTCACTTCAGTTCATTATGTGGTAAAATGCATTTAAGGCTGTGTTTTTATGTAACAAAAGTACAAGAGTTTATACTTTATATACTTTATATATCAGGAAAAAAATATTTGTTCTTTGTAGATTCTGAAGTCTAAATCAGAAAACACAAACTTTTCTGCTGACTTGAGACAAAAGAATAAGAGCAGAAATAATCCTTTTCAGGACAGACTATTTACCGCCACTAGATTCCATCTCTTCATTTCCATACAAATGTAAAACTCTGCAGGCATGGAATTTTCTGTGAATCTTAAATGAATCCAATTGTTCCTGAGCAGTTTTGCGCTTGCCAGAGGCAGCGAGGAGACGAATGCTGTACAAATCAGCAATTTCAAAATAAAAGGCCCCCATGATTTGAATCTGATTGACAGAACAGTGTTTCACTCCTCTGCACTGGAGATGTGTATTCATTTATTTTTATTTCTTTGGCACTTCCGACCTCATGTAAAAGAAAATTACATATTTTCGATACACAATTCTTCTGATACTTGCATAAAACAAGCCAAAAATCCTCTCTACATTCCCGTTAGTGTCTTTTCTGTCTTTTAATTCTTGTGTTTTTGAGATATATAACAGTTCCTGTCAAACTGCACAGCTAGAACCATTAGATACCTGTAACCCTAAAACAATCATCCACTCACTTCTTATCACGTGTCATATAGCTGATTTGATTACAGCATGTAGAATAGCTTACTGACATTTTCGACCGTTCCTAACTTTCTTAAACATTTCCAAACCAACAGAGACCATTTTGACCCAGTTAATCTGCATGACGCCTCCTAACGTGAGAAGCTTTTACTGCTGGGAAGCCTGCCATGCTGTTTAGCTGGCTGATAGTTGGCGAAGTTCTGAGCACATGTCTCCAATGAATAATGCATCCATGTTCTTCAAACCTGCATCCTGTCACTTAAGCTTTATGGTGGAGGAGTTTGAGGAACTGTAGCAGGCGAGCTGCTGCTAAATTAATGATATTAAACTTGGATTTCTTTTTGCTTCAGTTGGTTTAGGCATTTTGTGTCATTTGTAAAAAAATGTCTTCTCTTTGACATTTACATGTAAATTCCATTTATACATAGATACATTTAGACATCAGCCAAATTTCTTCAGGTATGTTTTCAACAGCTTTTTTGCCTCGGTTTTAAAAAAGACAATCTGTAAGCAGTGTAAACTATTTGAGGTCACTTTTGACTCGTAAGATGATCCTAATTTTAAAAAATGGATTGAAAAAGCTCAGTTTTTGAGTTCACAAATAACATTTTTTTTTTACATTTTTTTTTATAGAGAATGTCTGTTCAATGTTGAATTATTAAACTCATGCTTAACCAGTCTGTTTTAGATTTTGAATCAAATGCAGTCCAGACCCCTTAAATACCTGCTTACAATACATTAAAGTCTTGTTACTGCTTTTTGCTGTCAAACAAATTATTCAAAAGTTTTAGAGGCTTCATCAGTGCTTTTGTAATCAAGTGTTGCCAGCCAGCCCAATGGGCGATATTTATTTGCCAGCTCTGTCAGTAGGACAGAGTAAGTGAATTGCTACCTTCCTTTCTTAATTCATAAAAACTAACAAACATTAATATAAGGTGTAAAACTAAAAGCACATACCTTCATTTCCAGGTCTCATGATAATAGCTAACACTCACTTTACCAAAGTCATATACTGACACCAAATGGACAGTGCTTTGCTCAAGAGTTGTCAGTTTGAGGAGAAACATTATCTAGATTTAATTTTGTGATGTCTCATGGTCTCATGACACGAGAATACGTTACTCTCCTAATGATTTCCTCTCAGTAATTAACCTTTTCTGCACATGATCACAGTTTAATGGCAAAGGTTTCATGATCAATATGACAAACAGCAAAAATGGTTGTTAGAAAGTAAGCTACAAGTAATCCAATTATTCATATCAAAACAGAGGACTTGATTCATTAATATTATGAACACCACCTTGTAGCTCTGTTCCATGGCCTCATCTCATTCACAAAGCGCATAGCAGAATTAGTGTAACGACACAAACATTACTAATGCAGAAGGTGTGAGCAGTTTGCACTCTCTTGTACCAGATTCGAGTTGGTCTTGCCTCGCAATCCAAATATTAACTCCTGTCTCTAAAGCAAAAGATACGTAATACGGAGAAAGAAAAACCTTCCTGAAAGCTCGCTCCCTTCAAGTAAAAAAAATTAAAAAATCTGAACGCAGTTTATCAGACCGTGCAGACGGATTGCAGAAAATGCAACGACAGTTTAGTAATCTGTGCGAACAGATTGCAAAGTTGAACGCACAGTTTAGTAAAGCGTTCCGATATCCACCAGCTTTGTTTTTGTTTTTTACCGCTGACACTTGCCGGGCTCCGTTACGATGAAATCACATCTGAGATGGAATTTATAAAACAGTAAGTTATGTGAACATTTTTATTGTACAGCTAAAATTTGTAAAACTTCCATTCTTTCAGCCGATTTCACAACAATATAGTTGAAGCTGAAATCAGATTGTGCACGTGTGCATGCATGTGTATTGCACAAAACTAATTGATTAGGATCTTTAAAAAATAGTTTGTACTTCATTGGTAATCAATGCTCCCTTTTGGTTCTGAATGAATAATTCCTTGATTTCTATCTTGGAGGGAGGGGTGCTCACCATACAACAAACTCCCGTTGCCCTCAGTCACTTTTGCCCTCCCTATGCCTGAGCCAGATTGTGCAATCAGGATAGGTTTTATTAACAAAGTTAACTTTGCATTATGTTCCTTTGCCTCTACATGTAAGCACTCTCTGCAATCTCCTATAAGATTTGTACTCTGGGTATAAAACTGCGAGAACACAAGTTGCTGCTTTCAGACTAGATTTCTAGATTGCGGAAATTATTAATTGCAGTTCGAGTCACTGTTCACATGAAGAGATGATAAATTACACTGTAAATGTGGTGATAAATGTAAATAATACTTTTTTGTGACATTTTGGTAAAGACAGCTTTGCCGTATGTTGTGTTTTCTTTCTGTTTCTTCTCCTGCATCAAACTTGCCTCGAGCTTTCAGGTGGTGCTGGTCAGGGCGCTGTTTTGATCATTTTGAATCAGAAAAAATCAGGTATGAAATTAAACCAAAATGGAACAAATAACTTTTTTTGTTGCTCTGATGTAATATCTGTAAAAAATCTTAAATGTTGTGTTTTTTTCATTACCTGTAAGCATAAAATCATAGTAATTAATAAAAACAGAGGCTTGAAAACATCAGTCTTTGTGTAATTAATCAACAAAAAGTGTTTCACTTGGTAAATTAAGTTACTGAGATAAATGAACTGTTCAATAATATTCAAATATATTGAATATCAAAATGAGTGTATTACTGGCTAAGAGGTGGATTGACCCTGGGCCAATGCAAGGAGATTTTAGATATATATATTTTTTATTTTATTTTTGTTAACGAGGCAATGATAAATATCTTCACAGCTTTTTGTAAAAGAAAGAATTTACCAATAACACAACCAAAAATATATAAACCAATGAACATACCATTGGTAACTAAAGAAATCAGCCCTATCTAGGGGGATGTCCCAATTATTGTGTTTCAGACAAAGTCTGATCTTATTAGCTTAATATAATTCAACCATTCTTTCCACAGCCTTTTAGCTTTCTTACTTTCAAGTTTAGTTTTTAGACATTTAAGGCTAACTCCATGTCTCATTGTGGTCTTTGAAAGGTGGATGTTTCTTATCCTGCAATTTAGATATACATGGGCAGCTAACCAAGTATTAGATTTCCCTTTACAGGGAATTAAACAAATTAGACAAAGCCAAAAACTCTTTGCTTCAATTTTACATATGCAACACCAAATGTTAGTGGAGTAAATTTATTGGTGACGTAACAAGCAAAATCCACTTTTGTTGCCCTTAAATATATTTTGTTGTGTACTTGCTGTCTGTAAGAGTGCAGAAAAGTTTAATTTAGTCTCTCCAGGTGTTGCGGAGATAACTTTATATTATGTTTGGGTCATATTTTTCAGTCTGTTCAGTTTTCTCCATCATCTGTTACGTTTTTTCAACTGTTACGTCACAGTATGTGCTGCGGAACAGCTAAATACGGTCGTGGACTTCCGGCTGATCAATTTCGCGTATCCGCCATATTTATTTCTCACTGCTATTTTTTAGTCCAAGCTCAAGTATGCCTCCGCTGGAAAAGGATAGGTTTGGTTTGGTTGTTGGGTGTAATAACCCACACAATTCATTACATTGTCCCCCAGCATCAGAACCTCTTCAAAATGCCTGGTTAAATTTTATTTTTCATGAAAATCTTCCCATATCAGTGGGGAAATTCCTATTTCCCCCACTTCAAGGACAAGTGCCTTCAGCAACCTCTGCCAGTATCAAGAAGGATTGCTAAAAGACTTCATCTGATAAAGCGGTCAGTTCCTTCTGTCTATGGAAATGATGGAGACAAATAAGCGGTGAGCTCCAAAAACCGCTAAAATGACAAGAAACTATATATTAGACATGAATTTATTGCGCGTTGATATGACCTCCTGGCCATTGTTTTGATGGCAGTAGCATTGTGCCTTCTGCTTGTTAGTGTTGTGTGCTGCTTTTAGCTCCTTGAGGACAGAACCATACTGCGTGTTTTGAATATTATTATTACATAAACAGTTTTAAATAGTTTTTTGCCATTTTTGTCTTGTTTCTGTGACGCTAGATAATTGTTATCAAACTACAAAAATGGCCGAACAGGTTAAAGTGAAGTGCTCCATGAGCTGTGGGGGGCGGGGTGTGAAGTGCCTCAACAGCATTTAAAGAAACCGCACCAAAACGAGTTACTCTCAGACGCACCTCAGAACAGGGATAAAAGAGGAGCCTGTGGAGCTACAATTACAAGAAAATTAGACAAAAGCACTGCACTTCCACTCTATATAGACCACAACTGAATAATTTAAGTGTGAAAAGGAAGAATTTAAAAGCATGATATGTCCCCTTTAAGACTTCTAAGTTTACTTACTGAAAAGTTCCTCAGTTGGAGGAGAGGCGGAAGTTTGTTTTACCAGATATATATATTAGTCTAGACAGATTCCTGAACATCACTGTGTCCAAAAACCTAAAGTTGACTGTTAAACCAATGTTTTTAAGCACATCATTAATATGGGAATGTGCTGTGCAACAAGTACTGGCTGGCTGCTGATTTATTCTGAAAACCAGATCCGGTAGTCCACAGTCTCTAGGCAGCATGACTCTTTTCCTTTAGACAGATGACGCACTGTGTCGACCTCCTTTTTTTTTTTTTTTTTGCTACACTGCAAAAGGTCATGTTGCGGTGATGTGGCTGTGTTGGGAATCATAGGCTACATTCACACTGCAGCTTGAAGTGACCCAAATCAGATTTTTTTGCCGTTATGCAATCCATATCAACATTTTTCATGACAGTCTGAACGACACAGATCCGATTTGTTTCAAATAACAGGCCCCTTAGATATGTGGTCCTAAATCCGATACTTATCTGATCCTTTCAAATGCGACCTGTGTCTGTACGGCCAGGTTGCATTCATCGGACCTGTATGTCATTGATACTCGACAAACGTCACTATTCTAGGTCCTGGTACGCGGAAGCGGAAAGAAAAACAACACCCATGGCGGATGTGGCTCACTTTCTTTTCAATCTTCTTAAAAATATTGCATTGTTAATGTGCTGGCTCCGGTTGGAAAACAACTTAAAAATCGCAAGATACAGTCCAACATTTCCACAAACACTAAGCACGCTCACTACATGTGACGTCATTGCGTCGTCTAGTGCGCATGCAGGACACTTGTTGTAAGTTGTATGAATGCAGTTCACACAGGATATCACTACAAGTCATATATATTTGGAAATGTGAACGACCACGCAAAAAAAAATCGTATCTCACAAAAAAAATGTGAATTGAGCATTAAGACCTACAGTGTGAATGCAGCCATAGACACATATGCATTAAGAAGGCTCAAAGCATCCCCAAACCAAAACCTTCATGACCACAAATATAAAGTGGACTAGACAGGAAAACTAACATTATTATTTGTTTCTATTTGTATTATTTTTTCTTCCTTTAACATTTTTTAACTATGGAGAAATGGTTGCTTAGAGAAAGTGCTTATACAGTAGTAAAAAAGAGAAATGTTTACTTTGTCCGCTGCCTATCAAAGTGTGTCAGGAAATCTGCATAACTTCCTCTCACACCAATCTTTATAAATCCTAATATAAAACCTATATGTATCTGCCAGAATTTGGTATAGTTTCACCCCTTTTTCTTTCCCCTTTTCTGTATTAGTTACCCACATGTCAGGCAATGAAAAATGAACAGAGGTATGGAAAAGAGGCTTATTTGACTTTCAATTTGCAATTTCATTGTCCTTGGTTTTTAATGAATTACCAGCAGTGTGTTTGAATAACCTTCCATGTTCATTGTCACTTGTTAAACACTGGAGATGAGTTAAGCCATTTTTATTTCAGCTTGTGCTACATGCAATTCATCCCCCCCGAATTAGGGCTACATTATTCATTCGGTGGTATGTGATTTGACCACAGTGTTTCTGAGTGCACTGTTAAATGAAAATATTTCACATGTGAATTAATCATTAGAAGGGCTCATTCCCCATTCTTCTCATAACATAATGATCTCTTTCTCTCTTTAACACCAGCCTGGATGAATCTTTTATTGTCTTTGTCTTTAAATGCTCTGGCACAATCCTCCAAGGAGAGAAGGGACGCAGCGTGTTTCACAGCAAAGTCAAAGTCAACATGTGGCTGAGCTAAATGCCATCATTTAATAGATGCCAAGTGCAATAAAATCACTTACTGATCTTTTAATAATGTGGAGATGCAATCCCTTTTTAATATACAAATGAAAATTTCTACAGTTTTGCACACACATTGTTCAAACAATAGACAATATTTTGGCTCTGCAGATGTCCATATACTTTAATTTTAATGAGATGACCCTTCTAACCTCTATTAACCACCAGAACATTTCAGAAGTCAGGCTGCCCTTGCATAATTACTTCTTTGACCCAGCCCGTGTTTAATTTTTTTTTTATTCTCTAAGTCATACTCTCTTTCTCTCCAGGTTTTTCCATCCTGCAGTCCATTATGGAGGCAGCAGTGGCCAACAACTGGCAGGTGACCGCTCGCTCTGTCAGTAGCACCACAGATGCGGCAGAGTTCAAGCGGATCATTGAAGAGATGGACAGGAGGCAGGAGAAGCGCTATGTGATCGACTGCGAGGTGGACCGGATCAATATTATATTGGAACAGGTGGGTCCTGCATTTTAGATTCATATCGGGCAACACAACTGAGTACCTGCACATGGCAAATGTCAGAATAATGCAGCCAATACAATAATAATCCAGTAATCCATTACTCCTCGTGTGTGCACACATAATAAAATTTAATCAGGTAACTCTACATTTTAAAGAGCTAGATTTATTTCAGAAGGTAGGAAATAATTGATAAAGATGAAAAAGTCTCTTACTAATACTATAAATGTTGTTTAATCAATGTGTTGCAAAGGGGTGACTCTCTTATAAGTCAGATCTACCAAAAGAAAACAACCCTTGTTGAATGAACATGAAGGACATGAACATACTTTTAACACAATTATAAGTCTTTCTTTCATGAAGAATTACTTTGACTCAGATTTTATACAGATTTATTTATTTTATTTTAGTTGGTGAATTGATTGCCTCCGCTCTTAGCCATAGATAATTAATGATAACTCATAAGAAAAAAGAAAGGAAAAAAATAATTGCTATTCTCTGTCTTCCTATACACTTGACTAAACTTATATTGAGAGGTGGAAACTTTGCAAAATATGAGAGATCAGGAAATTTTCTCTGAATCCATACTGGTGCACCTTGTTGACAAACTGAAACAATGAGACTGATTTAGCATTTTTGAATGCAGACTACATTTTTACATGCAGAAAAATCAAACCTTTAATTGTATATTCAGGTGAGAAAACAAATCCTGTCTTAAGAAATCCTTCTTGTTATTACTGAACATAATCGTTTTTATAACCCCTTTTGCTAAAAAAAAAATAAGTCTCCTATAACATTTCATAAGGGTGGAGCATACAGAGAGAGGGATCTTTAAACATTCTTCTGGGACAATATAAAGATTGTCCCCGGAACTGTCCTTTCTACTCTGCATTTCTATCTTTACCTCAACCCACAGGTCTTCTATAGGATGCAGGTCTGGGGACTCAGATGTCCATTTAAGAAAGGGTTATATGCTGTCTGGTGAATAACTTCTGCTTTATTTTGGCTGTGTAACTGATCCACTAAAAACATTTTTGGCGGCATCCACCAGAATTGTATTCAAAATGTTCTGATATTAGGAGCCAATAATGTCAGACATTTTTATACGTGTGGGTTTTAAATGTTCCTACATCCTTTGGAAGAGAAACAGGCCCACAGCATTGCCGATCCTCCACCATACTTAACGGTGGGCGTGAGATGCTCCTCTACCTTTTCATCTTCCTGCCAAACCCAACTTGAGTGTTTGTTGCTGAAAAGCTAAGTCTCATCTGACATAATAACGATGTTCCAGTAAAAGTCCCACTAAGGTGGTTAGCAAAAGTCACACATTTATGCTTGTAATGGTAAGTCTGAAAATATTTTTGCAAGCCATTCCTGGCAAATAGATCTAATTGCTGTTATGGAGACTTAATAATCCCAAAATACTACTAGTTGTTGCAGTTTTCTAACAATGCGCCTTGGAGATTTTTATACCTACTTGACCATCATCCTGACGGTGTGTGGTGTCAATATAAACTTTGGTTCACATCCATTCTTGCGAGAAATGGGCCTGTGTGTCTATTCAAAAGTTCCTAAACACTCTGATCAATGTAAAAACATAAGGTCAAAATTAAAAACATTGTCCAATTGCATTTATTATGTTGGAACTGGGAGGGGTTTGGATAAATGTGACATTGATTATTTTGTTAAAAACTATTAGAACTGAATAAATATGCTTAAATCAAAGGTTGGATTTTTCTTAAATCTTAAGGTAATCTTAAGGTAATGTTACAGCAATAAAAGATTAACAATTTTACACCTCTTCACTGCAGCTGCCAATAAGTGTTGAGGCAGCTGTATGCAGTATGTTATACATAGATATCGATATATGTTAAAGAACACAACTTTTTTAAGTAAGAAATCAAAATGTATGGAAAATCTTTTTTAACATCACACCCAACAAACTGAAATCATCCAACAAACTGAACTGACTCTATTTCTGTTATGCAAGCATATTTCTACTTAAGTTAATCCAACTCGCGCCTTGATTGATCTTTTTGTGTGTATAGTGACTCCAGAGCAGTCCTCAGCAGAAAGGCAGCCTTCTTTATCTGTTTGTTCAGTTTTTGTTGAGTTACTGTCGTGCTTATCAGAGATTTAGTTCCAGAACATCCTGTAGGAAGGGCCAGTGCCATCCTGCTTGACTGATTTGGTCTGTGAGGTTGTCCCGTGGGGGTATAATTGGAGTATTGTGGGTATTGTGGGTAACCGTTGCTGCTTTCAGCAATTCGAGCAGAGTCAGAGCCTTGGGTTAATAGGTGGAGTCACATTTAATTTTCTACTGGATTTAAGAAACTTTAATACTACTTTTATGACTTGTAATCATTATATAATTTTGGATCAGACAAATTGTTATTTTTATTTTCAGATCACTAATAATTCTACTTGTATGAAGTCAAGCCACTTTTCTTTCTTTGGCCAAATAATTTTGGATCATAATTCATTTTCTGTTTTCTTCAGACCATCAGCTTTGTATCTAAAATGTCTTAGTATTTCAGAGAGTTTTGATGCCACAGATCATAGTTTGAAAGGTTTTTGGTGCAAAAAAGGCCCACAGCATCACAGAACCTCCCTCATATCTAAGAGTGGGCATATGGATCTTTTTCACATCTTCCTGTAGGAGGTGTAGCATTATTGGTAATCATGCTGCTTCTAGCGGTAGGAGCAGAGTCAGTTATCTTGGTATAATGGGTGGAATCATATTTGGTGGGTTAAAAGATTAAGCAGGTGTTGCCAAATTTTAAAAGTAAAAGTAAAAGTATTATGTGGACTTTCTGTAGTGCTGCATTTGTTTGTTGGAGCTCTGATCACTAACAACATTTGGATCACAGAGATTTTTGCGTTTTTATACTTGAGTATGAGTTCAAGTTGATGGACCATTTCGGTTTACTTGGCCATTGAATTTAGATCATTATGCTGCTGGATGACCCAATGGGGACCCATTTTCAGTTTTCTGGTGGGGGCTGCATAATACCACAGGTAATTTCTCAGCGTTAAAGAGCCTTTGTAAGAGTTAGCTGACCTACAGCATCACAGATCCTCTGCCTATGGGACGACATGGGATGTTTTTCCACATATGCCTGTGGGAGCAATACTTGGAGTGGAACGTGTATTCTCAAAGTATTTGGGCTAATCGTGCTGCCTCTAGCAATAGGAGCAGATTCAGTTACCATGGTTTAATGCAGTTGTATCAAACTTCAGTCCTTAGGGCCGGTTGTCTGGCGGCTTTTAGATGTGACCCAGGTCCAACACACCTAAATAAAAAAGCTTGGTTGCCTTCGCAGGATGTAGTCAACTTCTGCAGAATCTTGCTAATGATTCTGGTAGGTTAAACAGAGGCACATCAGGACAGGGAGCCCTGGGCTATTGTCTGTAGTCACTTTTATAACACATGCAAACACAATCTACGATGACATTTTAAAGCAAAACGGATGTTTCCAGAATAATAACAGTATATGAGTAACAGTGGACTTTATGTATCACTGCATATGTTTTGCAGATTTGATCACAACCTAATTTAAGATCATACAGGGGTCAGGGTGATGTTGCATGAGGGATAGATGCCTGATAGCCTAAGCTGAAGAGGTCACAGTGTGAGTTGCCATGTGGAGAGACCACAGATGAGACAGCCTGTTAACAACCCGAAACTCGTTCTTTGATCACATCAATTGCTAGAGGAGCAAATGAAAGGTCCACCAGTCATTGTCGTACAGGGAAACACAATTACCATGAATAGATGAGTGGCTATTTCTTGCATCTCCTCTGTTTGCCTGGCTCACTCCACCCTTCGCCCCATCTTGATTCTGCTGGCTTATGAGGTAATCAGCTCCAGAATTGGATTCTGCTGGTTAACATTCATTTGTATATTGGCTTCTCTTTACCTCACAATATCATCTCAACAATCATTATTGTCACTTGTTTCTTATGAATCTAATTTGATCCCAGAGCCACAGTTAAAAACAGAATTGCTGATAGTGTTAATTTGCTGTGTCTAATTTAATTCTCGAGCTGCAAATTTCCTTCCCCAAACAATTCTGGGAACAGACTGGATTTTTTTTCCAGTTTGTGTTAACAACAAGCTTCGGCTTTTAAGGCAAAATTAGAACATTCATTAGAAATCACGTGTGATGCATATTAGCAGTAATGTGTGTAACTGCTTGTTTCATCCAAACCATTACGATGCCGGGCAAAAAAATCTGTGTGACTCTTCCCTTTTTCAGTCAGTGTGCTCATTAATAATGTAATTATTTTCTCTTGGTGAATTCTGTTCACCTCTTCAACCATTGTCATCACACATTTTTCCTCACTAAAGTTTGTTTTTGGACACTGAGATAAAATGACGCTTTTACAGCAGCTAACCATCAAAGCAGCTGCTTGGTTTTACCTCCTTGCTCTGCGACAACCTCAGCATGCATCCCCCCCCTTTTTTTTTATGGGAGCTAATTGGAATAATCCGTCCAGCTCTGCCAATATAAATGAGTCACAGGCATTCAGGGAAGCTGCTGGACTTCTCTCAGTAGTTGCCCCCTATTGGGCCACGCCATTATAATCTGAGTCAGGAATGGACTGTGTCCCATTAGGGAAATCGCACCAAAAATGGCACCCTCTGTTAGCTATGTGGAGACCTGTGGCTGCTACCTTCTGGCATGGCTCTATAAGGAAGTGATTGCAGACAGGTATAGACACATCTGTGGCAGACTAGTGGGGGGATTTGAGCAGCCGAGGCCAGTGTCCGTGTAGTAATGCTGACTTGCTGCTTTGTTCCGTCAAGGTCATTGCCCGTTGAGAAGGAATCATAAAGCGGTGCGGACTCAGCAGCCTGACTGCTGAGCTAAGAGAGAATCTTCTCAGTGGCTTAGTTTTATGATTTAATTGTAAGTAATCCCCCTGCAGAATGAATGTCTTTATACCAGCTGCTGAAGCTTCTGGAATGTGGGGATATGTTTAATAGCCAAGTTTAAGCTTGCAAAATTTGATGCAATTGTTCCATAGCAGAAAATGTTCTGTGCTGCCCATGACTGAGCGGCACTGCTTATCCAGGCATTTACATGCTGCATTTTCTGTATATTAGTATTCTGCCAAAAGGGCAATAGGGCAAAAAGTGGAAGGGAAATTTGCATTTTAATACTGATGTCCATTTTTGTTCAGCTACCTTTTCTCTGATAAATACATAACTTGCACTGCTGACATCTGCCTTCAGAAGTCACAAGAATCATAGAGGTTAGAAAATGTTAGTGAACAAATACAGTGAACAAATACCAAGACCAAGGAAAACAGCAAACATGTCAGGGATAACGTTGAAGAATTTTAAGCAGGGTTAGGTTTTGAAACAACATCTCAAGCTTTAAACATCACACAGAGCACTGTTAAATCCATCACCTGAAAACAGAAAGAGTATGGCACAACTGCAAACATTACTGTTCACCTTAACCGACAAGCTGGGCAAGTAGAGCATTAATCACAGAAGCAGCCATGAGGCTCATGGTCACTCTGGAGGAGCTGCAGAGATCCACAGCTGAGGCGGAAGGAAAGTTATTAGAAGTCCTGTTTGCAGTTTGCCACAAGCCTTCAAGTAGAAACAGCACAAATATGGAAAAAAGGTACTCAGGTCAGGTGAGACCAAAATTGAACTCTTGTCCTACGTGCAATATGCAGTGTGTGTCAGAAAACCAATTTCTCACATCACCCTGAATGTGACACAGGCTGGTGGCAGCATCATGATGTGGGAAGTGTTTTCTTGAGAAGAAAAAAAATACAATCTTTTTGCAAGTTTTTGTTAAGTTGTTTTTAACACCACCTATTTTTTTTTCACTTAATAAATAAATGACAATCATGTATTACTATGTGTTGGTATTTTACAGAAAAGGCATTGGTTGTAACATGACGAAGTGTAGAAATACGGCATTATGCTGGTCAGAGTGAGAGCTGTAGTGAGAAGTTTTGCGTTCACATAAAGAAATATTCTGTCTGTACTTGATATTTTCAAACACTTAATAAACCCTAATAAGATGAAAGAAAGTTAGTTAGCAAAACGTTAAGACTTGAAATCAAACAGCTCACTTCAGTTTAAGCTATATTTGTAACGAAACAGATGTCGTTTGTCTTTAAAAAGTATGGACAATCTACTCCAGCTATATTTCAAAATTAACACCAAGTTGACCAAATTTAGTCCCTCCATTAAGTCTTGGCCAATTCAGATATTTCATACTGCTTTTCATACTGATAGTTTTTCCACTATCCTGAATACAATCATTTAGGAGCAGCTTAGGGGAATGGCTTTCAATTTGGGACAAAACATCAGCTCAAATTAAATTATCATTCAATGGCAAATTTATATACAAATTTTAAGAAATATGTGTGAACCAGTTGACACGGTGTTGACTTCTCGAGTCTGCCCATTGACAGATGTGAAGCAAAATTTTTGCTTCTTTGTACCATCCATATAACACTACATGTATCTGGAGCCTCTTTGTCTAATAAGCACCCTCAATATCCTTTAATGAACTTTATCACTAAGTAATGTTTCATGAAACTTGACAGAAATTGACTTAAACTGTTCTTCAAACACAGGGCAGGTATTCTGGTATTTTGATCTAATGACTATGATTAAGCAATTATTAAAACTGTGGCTCATTGATTTTCTGTTGGGCCAATCACCTAATTAATTCGTTATTTTTGTTTGCGCTCTGAATATGATGAAGGGCTCATCAGGCTCCTTGTACACAAAACATTGCCTCTTTTAAAATCTGAGCACATCCAGCTATATGTAATTTATATTGGCTCCATTTGTACATCTGGCATGATGTAGCAACACACCAAGACACATATTTACATACTGCTGCATCAGGCCACGTTGTAAGATCGGAGCAAGCTGCCCTGTAAATGTGTTTTGGGATAATGAGGAAAAAGCTATACCAGCACCATTATCATTTTATGCTGTAACAACAACCTAAGATTTATCACCCATAGGACTTCTCCATCAGTAATGTACTACAGATAAATTACCCCTACAGCCCAAAACCCATTTATTGAATCTTGGAGGTCGGTGACATGATGCAGTGAAGGGAATGTGGCTTTAAAAAATAATTGTAAACAAGAAATGTTTTACAGTATATGCTAAGAAGTGGTGGCACAAAGACTGCTATAATAATAGTTCCCAATCATGGGTATATACGTACATTCCAGACTATATGATATTTGATTGCAACTGTGTTTGAGCTTCTACATTGTCACATCTATCTGAAGCATGTATGAGATTCCTCATATGTGTTTAGATGCCCCTTGCTGGCCCACTTTCCTCAAAGGATTGATGTGTTGGAGCCTGTTCAGAAGCAGCGGCTTGCCTGTCACTTCTGTAAAGAAAAGGCAGAAAAAGACAATAAAAGACGAAAACAATGAAGACTGTGGACAAGCCCAGGGCGAGCAAACTGTTCAAAGAAAGGCAGGCAATGAGCTCTGTGCCAGCAACAAAGCTGTATTTTAATGCCGGAAAAAACAAGACAATAAGAAGTGAGCCGGGTGTTCAAAAAGGGTGTAAAGAAAATAGCTGCTTCTGGGGATTTGTCAGAATAGCATTCTGTCGCCCGTAGAGGCTTCAGTGTGGTCATAAGGAATGGACTGGAATGTGATGCTGTGTGTGAAACAGAAGTACCAAATCAAAATCACCACTATCACGGTACTGCAGATGCAGCACTAAATTGTGCAAGTATGTTGTTTCATTTCTAAACAACGCAAAGAATGTTCAAAACATTACTAAATGAGTGTCTGAACTGAAAAGGCTTGAATGAAATAAATAAAAGTTATAAGGTTTGGAATTTTTTAAACTGCATTAAAATTTGGTCCACTTTATGCATTTAAGTGTAATGGCTGGATCCAATGTTGTCAAAAACTGGCCAGTGATGGGGGGTTCCGGGCTTTTTTGTAGTTGCTATTAAGGTGAATTGTCAGTCCAACCCAAAGGCAGGAGAGGTTAGAGGGTTAATATGGGCGAATTTTAATTAGTGGTTTTTAGTTTGAAGTATGAAGAATGTAGTATTATGATTATTGTCTCCAAAGTCATGATGGTTTTGTTTAGATAGGCTGAAAATACAGAACACAAAAGTACATAGATGACTTTAAATATAATGCCAATAACAATAACAATACATTTTATTTGTGAAGGACTTTACATTTTTGCACAATCCCAGCATGCCACATCACAAAAACTGTGTTGCTCAGTGATGTGGCATGCTGAGATTGTCCGCTGTATTATAGTATTTCTGTTTTAACTACAAAGTTTTGTTGAGAGAATGAGACAAATTTCTAAATAGTATATAAAAACAATGGCATAACTTTCAAATTCGTAGTATTTTCAAACACATTGTTTGAAGACACAGATTTTATTTGCAGTGAAATCAATATTGGCCGACCACAGAATTTCAATGTTTTCACTGTTGGAAATACTTGCAAGGATTTGGTTGTTTAATAAAAAAAAAAAAAGAAATAACATAAACTGCCTAGTTCCTGCCTGCAATGCAACATTCATGGTGCACCCAGCATTAAAATTTTTTTCATGTGTGGTGGAGAAACTTGACAAGTTGTGCTTTTATGAGTTGCAGTAGCCTACATGTGTTAAGGCTCTTACTGGGAAAGTTTGCATAAAATCGTGTGTGTTCATCTGTGATATTGACATTTTTGACGAAATAGATGCTCATCAAACTGCTTCAAGCATAAAGTCTTGTATTAATATTCTGGCTGCCATGCAGAGTATAAGATGACCTTTGTCTACAATGTTGGTTGTGTGAGAACTCTGAAAATCTGGTAAAAGGATACACAAACTTACTAGGTAATTCTGAATCCTTCCAACATCCAGCAACAAGGTAACTAACTTTGCATAGCAAGCTATTGACTGTTAAAAGTAGAGAACTACTCATATCATTTTGTAATACAGAAAAAAGGCTTAAAATGCAGTTTCGAAATGTTTAAAATACAGCTAGATTTAAGACTTGCATTAGTGTGTTTGACGGACAAGCATACACTTTTTGATAGAATGATTATATGGTTTCAGTTCTAATTTCCTTCATTTTATCCCTTGTTTAAATATTTTTACCTTCTTAAAATTAAAATGTATTATAAACAGCTGACCAGGCCTCCTCGCAATATATTGCCTCCCCAGGCAGAATTGGAAACCATCTATGCTCTTCTTTCTTTTCTTAAAGGAACTCCTAGGTGGCCAGTATAGTAGGACTGAAATATACTAAAACAGGACATTAAAAAATAACCATAATAATCTAACTAAATGGACCTGGCTATAACGTTTGGTATTATTGATTTTTGACACCACTGAATCTTTGTCAAATATTTTAATGCAATATGTTATCACAAACTGCCTAGAAAGGTTGATGTTGCCTTATGCTCAATGTAATTTATAGAATTAAAATATTTCTTATATTTGTAACTTTATTTAGATGCAAATGCAAAAATCTAATAATTTTTCAATGCTATTTCATTACAGAACAAAGGGATCTAAACAATAAAAAACAGCTAAAAGCTGCAGATTTGTATGTACTCTACACATAAAGCATTTTCTGACAGTATATGTATTAGCAGCATTACTGCCGAAACCTTCTATGTAATCTAAAATATACAATCTCTCAAATTTGTCACAAATTCGGTTCTCTCACTTTGTGAGGGTCTTAGTTGACCCTTTTAC
Organism: Crenichthys baileyi; assembly: GCA_036173005.1. Lineage (NCBI taxonomy): Eukaryota > Metazoa > Chordata > Actinopteri > Cyprinodontiformes > Goodeidae > Crenichthys > Crenichthys baileyi. The sequence goes on along the minus strand of JAHHUM010000071.1, from coordinate 370,293 downwards.
CAACACAAAGTTCTCCGATAGGAGAGTAATAAAGAAACCTTAAACCTTGACCCAAAAACAGGGAAGGAAAAGAGAAAGATTCCTTTCTGAAAAGCACTTCTCATTGTAACATTATCTTATTTTCTCCTTGTCTGTTTAAGGAGTGTTCTGGATGAGTCCTTAAAGCTGGATGTAAAGCTGGAGGTACACAGTGCTTTCCAGCCCCTTACACTAACCTTGCCTGTTGAGGACCATTTACTGACTGAGATTATAAAATTCAATGGGATTAAAGTGTTATCATTAAAGTGAAAGTGACCTGCTGACTCAGCATTTGAATGAGAGGCTGAGAACATGTGAGATTTTAATACGTTTATGGGACTGCAGAGGAACACAGTGTAAATTAATAAAGTCTTTAACCCTGAAGGACCCTTATTTTTTCACCTTACCGGGCGTGAAAAATTACTCCAATCGTTTTCAGTAAAAATTACATAGCCTATCTTTAAAGCCTATCTTTTAAAGTTTTGAGCACACAGGCATGAGCTGTGGTGTCAAAAGATTTCTTTCCTTCAAAATATCACATACCAAGTTGCTTTCATATCTCCAACAAATGGATAGATGTTATGTAAATATAAGACATGTGCATCTAAAACGTTCTACAATGAGGGGAAGGCCAACACTTCCACAACTGTCTTTTGGGGGCATAAATCACTGCAGCAGGAGAAAAGCATCTCAGCCACAGCCGCCCGTGGCTGTAAATTAAACTGGAGTACTCCAATAAGACCACCTCTGCAAGAGCCTTGAAGTAAAAATAGAGGCTGAAGAGAGAAAAGTCCTTCTACATCAAAGGCTTACGAATATCAGATTTACCCTATTGTCCCAAACTGTGTCAAGTGCTTCACTTTTGGTTGCTCACTGCAGAGCAAAATGACAGAGTAGTCGGGATAGCTTGTTATGCACACTCGAAAATGCAAATATAAATCATACTTTAAATTCAATGGGTTTGAATCAGAGTGCCCTGTTAAAGCAATGATGCTATTAGATTGCTAAAATGAAAGCCGGATCAGATTAGACAAGACCTGCAGAGCCAAGATCAAAACCAGCCAACATGGTAAATGATCTTGAATGAATTATAAACAATTATGCATTAATATTTTGTATAATATATTTAAAACCTTCAAATGACAAACTAAAAGAGTGGCATCCAATGCCTTGATAATGGATAAGTCCTAGCTTCTTAGTTGGTAAACTTAGCAACCTTTGTTTGAAATGAAAATCATCATCAGACATTGTTATATTTCTTATTGTGCAGTAGAGGTAGTCATAGCAAATTACTGTTTATCTGTGTGTGTGTGTGTGTGTGTGTGTGTGTTCCCTGGTCTCCATGGTGCTGTTCGTTCACTAATGTTCTCTAATAAACCTCTGAGGTCTTCACAGAACAGCTCTGGTTAACTTATATATTACAGGGAACTTCTCTTGGCAAATCATTGCACTGGATTTTATTTTATTTATTAGATAAATGTATCAAAGTAATGGGGACAGACAACAGATTTTAATTTGTAAAAACTTTAGAAAACCAATCATCATTTTCGTTCCACTTCACAATTACACACAACTTTGTGTTGGCCTATCGTATGAAATCCCAATAAAACACAGGAAAGTATGTGGTTTTAATGTGAAAAAAAGTTAAAAAAAAAAAAGTTTGAGGTATTATTACTTCTGCACTGCGTTCCTTTCCGGTTTAGTAAAGAATTGTAGTTTGGTTTCTTTTTACTTTTCAGGTGCTGGCTTAAACTAATGGCTTCATTATTTGCTCATCTTTTATTCACCTTGGTGATATTTTTAAGCTCAGGGGAATCATTTCAGTCTGCCTCTTTCTGTGTTGCTGCTAACTCTGCGGTAGAAAGGTCATACTTTGTGGAAAATGTTTATTAAAAGTCTGAAGTTGTAGTTTTACATTTGGCTCTCTCTGTCTGCTGGGGCCAATGCATGTGGCTGGATGAAGGTGAAGTCAAGGTCAGTTGAGTTTTCATCCCTCATGAGGCTTGAAAATAAAAACTCAAATTCTGCAAAGTGCACTGTCTTCTTAAGCTGCAGAACAAAAGGCAGTGGAGCCAGCTGGTGGATCAATGTGAAAAAGGAGAAAAATCATTCTGGGAAAAGGTTTTTTTTCTGTAGTGGGCCTGTGTATCTATGTATGCATTCCGAAGACCACAGCAAAACAAATCACCTGAGAGTAATAGGATGATGGAAGATAATGTCAAGCCAAGACACACAACTACCCTGTGAAAGCTAATTTGAAATCATCTTTGCTTCTAGTAAATATTGACTTTTTGCTAGTTATTACAAAAGAAATTATGGCGGGGAAATTTAATAATATCAATAAAACGAGAGAATTGTGATTAATCAAAGAAGTGGTCAAAGGATTCTTGTTGTTTCTTCTTTATTTTTATTTCATAAATTAAACAGTCTTAACCACAGAACAATCTCTGCACAGCACATTGTTTTACCTTGGTAAAATAACAATAAATGATTAGTCATGACATTTTAAACCTAGCGTGATAAATTGCAGACTGGCATGATTAGAATGATTGGCATGGTTAGCATCTATACCTCAGTCTGGACTTTACTACCTCATCAGTATTTCCTGATGAGGTTGGAGACCTCAACAGTAAGACTTCCAAAACACTGCCAATGTTTCCTAATCCCGGTTGATCCGTGACCGATGGAACTTTAACTCTTTAAAAGGGATGAAAGAGAAACTTTGATGCTACCTGTTGTTTTCTGAAATGATATCCCCTGTTTAAATGTATCAGAAAGGAAGGAACAGCCCACATGCCTTCATAGAAAATACAGTTTTCGTTCTGGGAGCTTTTTTTTTTTTACCCTTTTCTGTGTCTGATTTCATTGTTAAACACCTCACTGACACTGAAAACTGCAAACTGAGTCTCCTATTGTAACAACCTGCACACTCAATGAGTGTGGTATCTGGCCATATTGCAGCATGAATCAAAGTCCATTGCAAAAGGTACAACTATCTGGTTCAAAATCAATATGTTGTAAAACAAAATCCATATAACAGTTTGCTTTAAGTAGTATTTGTAAAGTTTTAGCAGCCTAAGGCGATATGACAATATTAGATCGGGAAGTATTAGAATGTGCAGATGATCTGCCAAAGCAGTGTTCTCTGATATTTCAGGGAGATTTTGTCCACAGCTCTTGCATAGGCACATCAATTTTGTTTTCATCCTTTTTCTTTAGCTTCATAAACTGCCTTTCTGTAGAGCTACTGTATGTAACGCAGCGCAGACATTAGCAGGGTTTTGGTGCTGTTGTTTACCTTTTTAATGAATATAGTTTTAATTAGGCAACCTAAAGAGTGAGTATGCTTTGAGTCATGAATGCTTGTTAAATGACAACTGCCCTTGACATGAGTTAGTAAACGGCATGTTTTACGTGGGAGCATTGTGATAAATGTGTGATTGATATTTGTTTCAATCAAAATCAAAATGTGTTTGTCAAGCACTTTTTATACGTGTAACACATAGTGCTTTACAGAATTTAAAGCAGATGGGCAGACATTAAAGAACAAGCTAGAAATGATTAAACTAACTATACAAACAGGAAATAATACATAAAGATCAAACTGTTTTAGAGAATAAGGAATTGGGGAAATCCAGGTATGCAGAACAGTGAATAAACAGAAAATAAATATACAAAGTTTATAAAAATGCTACAATTCTAAAAACATAAACAGTACAAAGAAATGGAATGAATATTTGAATAGTGACAAATAATTATAAAATCAAACAGATAATAAAATAATTGCTAAAACTGTTAATAACTGAAACAGAAATCATTGGCTTTAATTGGCTGAAATCCACTTTAGAATTGAGAAAATGTCAGCCTGAGTCCTCAATGAGAATTACTCCCTTAGTATCCAAACTGAATTGATGCTGACTGTTAATGTGTCTTTAGATACTAAACCTTCCTTTAGGAACCACTTTAACAACAACTGGTGGCTATTACTCCAGACATAAATGTACTTCTAACCTCTGAAATAACATTTGCTTCTTTATGTTAGTATAAGAAATATCTACAGCTTCTTTTTTGTACATTTTGTCTTGTTATGGTGATTGTACACTTAAAATAAATTATTTTAAATCCCATAGACAAGATATTTAAAATGAAATGTGTCTGTTGCCATCAGATGTTGCTGACTGCTTAATGAAATGGGTTTAGGGGAAAAGTATTGTGTGTCCTGGCTGGAGGTGCTGTGAATATCTGTGTCATCAGTGTCTTGCTGTGCTCCATCCCGAGGTTGCCTTATGTAGCTGTTGCCAGTCTGGCTGTGAGCTGTGGGCTGCAGGCAGGCGGTGAAGTCTTCCTATGCTCTGCTCCAGAGCAGGTGTGAGGAGGCTTACCGCCAGAGTCAAGGTTAGCACACAGAGAAAGGAGTGTGGAGCCGTGGGCTTTGGCCACAAAACTGCAGCAGTGCTTGAAATATATTACATGAGGCGGATATGTGATTAACTGCTCCATCTAAACTTAACAGCATTACAGGAATTTATTTTCATGACATTTTCTGTCACTTACTCATTAGAAACGAGACTGATGAGATCTAAACCCCAGCTCCTGCTTTTTCAGGATTTATAATCAACTCATTTCCTTTTTGTTTCTGTTTCAGTCTCTTGGTTTGTTCCCATCTGTCTGACATCATTCACTGTTGGAGGTGCAAAACCTTAATGATGAGGAAACTGTCAGTGCTGACCCATCCATACAGACTGAGCGAGAGGCTTTGTGTGTTTGTGTTCCCTCATGTCCCTTTCTTGAAAAGCACTACTGACATCTTTTCCTGTTGTTAACAACTTACTGGTTTCTACAGGGAGGTAGAGAAATGGTTTATTTTATCCTTCAGGTTGTTAAGTCTAAGCATGTATGAAGTTGAAATTGCTTCATGCTACTGTATACCGGCGTGACCAAAATCTGCTGAGTAGCAAAGCTTAGGCAAATGTAATTGCAGCTGAAATGAGAGAGACACTTGAGCTAGAAAACAAAGGTGCCTTTCATCACTCTCTCCCATTCTGAGGGAACTCTGTAAACTATCCCCAATAACAAATATCTAGTGTCCCTGGCCTAACAAGCACACACAAATAAATGATAAAAAAAACATTTTGCTTTATTGACAGATCCTGAGCCAGACATGTGAAAACATGTTGATTTTGGTGTAAACTGGTGTTGCTGTGTTTGTAAAGTCGAAAACCTTCATCTATACCAACGTCATCTTTGCGGTCTTCAGCCGGTAAGATGTTCATCCAGAGCAGACTAAAAACCATACGGCACGAGCCCCTGGCTGAGCGGTCTGTCCAGGAGCAGAGCACAGAAAGCCAGGCTTATTCAGAGGCCTTGTTGAAAAACCTGAAATAACAAAAAGGTAGCATATGGTTTCTACGGATGCAATGAGAATGAAACACCATTTACTATTTTCAGACAAGCCACGTAGGCTGAAACATGCTGTTCTGCTCCAAAGGTGTGATATTTTCAAAGCATAGTGCAATCCATGTCTTATTGTCTCACTGTAAATTTCTGTGAAACATTTTCCCCACATTTCCACCTTAAGACCGACAGCTGTGAAATATTCCTCCACGCACTGTGAATAACTTCAAAGCAATCTGAATATTCAACGAGGCTCCACGTTGTTCTTGTTTCTGTCTTGTTATTATCATTTCCTCTTGAATGAACACTTCCTCCCTCCCCTTTCTCCTTCTGTTCCATTAGAGAACTTTGCTTTGTTTAAACTCCTGTGACATCCGGTTTACTCGCGGGTCATCGCTGCATTAACGGAGACTGTGCACCCACTTACATTAATCATGACTTCTCCCTCTCATCTCATGGTTGGTTTAATGTATTGATGTTTTTTTTTTTTTCTCCCACAGGTTGTGACCCTGGGGAAGAACAGCCGTGGCTACCACTACATTCTGGCCAATCTTGTGAGTAATAACCATGCTGCTCCTCTGAGAGGGTGTGGAACCAGGTTTTTGCTACATGTAACACAAAAAAATGTGCATGCTCATAGATGGGCTGTGGTATGACATATAAGAAAAATGCTCTGTATGTTTTTTTTTTATATTTCTGTGTCCTTTAGTGCTTGTTCTTAATGTAGTTCTGGTCAGATGTTTACATGCAGTCATCCCAGACATAGAATGATAACAAGCTCATCTGGTCAGCAGGTTGCACCTCGACCTGACACAGCAACAAGGATAATGGCTAGGGTGTTCAAGACAAATACAGAAACCATTCACCAGCCGTTTATCATAAACTGGAAACTGGAAACATCACTCTTATTGACAGGTGAACTCGAGGACATGTCTGCTGGCACCTTCTAAAACCAACACCTTCAAATGAGTTTTTGCAGCCCACAAGAACAATCCATATGACTCCTGGAAAATACTTTATGGTCAGAATTCAGAGTTATTTGACTACAATGACAGGAATTATATATTCGGAGGAGTCGGTCTAAGGAGAACTGTGCCATCTGTCAAGCATTTTAATAGTGGCCGTTGGTGGTGCCGGTACAATGCAAAAAGTGGATGTAATAATGACAAAACAGGACCATCTCCAAAAATTCTTCAAGTCCAATTCCAACAAGCACAAGCCAGATGAATTTGGAAAAAACAGGGTGTTCCAACTGTAGCAAATTGGAAGAAGTATTTATCCAAATTTTAGTATATTGAGTATATATGCATACCTGAGCCTGTTTGTATAATTCTTAGCACGTGTGAATGAGTGGAAATACCAAATAAATTCACACTTGTCCACCCAAGACTTGTTTTTAAAAACCATTGAAGTTGTATCTTGTGTAATTATTTCACTCTGAAAAAGAAATATTCAAATGCATCTTTAAAAATCCCACTCCTGCTGTCATTTTACACTGCACACTCAGTAAGCATACAATTGTTTATTAGATAAAGATGACTTAAACTTTTTAAACATCTTTCCATGTTTTCCCACACTCTGCAGAAGGAAATGTTCAATTCGCCTTGTTATTAGCAAGGGAGTTTTTTTATAAATTGAAGGCCTGCTCTCGCTTGCTGCCTTTGGTGCTGTTTCTTTGGCTTTAGAAGAAGAGATTACGCAGCAGGCAGACACATGTCCAAACACACCATGGCACAATGTTGGACTGAAAAAAAACATCAATTTCACTAGGAAAGGAACTGTCTTGGGTGGAGAAAGAGATTTAAAGGCTGCTGGAGCAGTGTAAAATTTGGAAATGCATTTGAACCTGTTAGTTACTGGTTCGCGTAAAGCTTAAACCCTGTGTCAACTTTTGAGATGTCTATCCAGTTGGTATACTTCTCCAATAATTTTGCCTGAAATAGTACCCAGATTACTTCACTAAATACTACTAAGAGGATAACATACTACATTTTCGCTGGAAACACAGCACCTTCTTTCTGTATTGACGTTTGGTTCTCTCGCCCTGGACACATCTGACCAATAAACAGACTGAACAGTGTGGTTTGTAGTGATATGGTTTGGTATGATTAAGTATTTCTCTGTGTGAGAAGAAACTAAACCATGGGAAAATGTTACAGGTTAACAATCTCAGCTGATTCAGACCAAAGTAAACAAAGTAAAACAAAACATTGTATTAGATCAGTTGATGAAGGATAATATAGAATGGCATATAGAATATGCATAGAATGATATATTATGGCATTCACTTTAATAGGGAAGAGTTGTCCTGTAGACATTCAATGATTCCCTCCATTAGAGGGTAATTTATAAGATGTCATTTCTAAAGAAGTTTAACGTTTGCAGAGTGCAGCTAGTGGACTGCAGCCAGAGTTATTGCATCAAGAACCAACACACACAGAGACATTGTCAAAAGTTTTTTACTTTGGCTAAGAAGAAAAAGGACACTGGGTTGCTGCTTGGTGATCCAAAGTCCTCTTAGCATTCATCCATCCATTGTCTATACCTGGTTATTCCTTGTCTGGGATGTGGGTCGAGGGTGGTGGTGGTGCCTATCTCCAGCGATCGACAGACGAGAGGCAGGTACATCCTGGAGAGGTTGCCTGTCCATCACTGCGGCATATAGGACAAACAACCATGCATTCACAAAAGTCACTCCTGAGAACAATTTTGAGTGACCAATTAACTTAGCATGCATTTTTTTGGACAGTGAGAGGAAGCAGGAGTACCTAAAGAGAACCCACACATGCACTCAGAGAACATGCCAACTCCATGCAGAAAGGCAAACCGAAGACCTTCCTGCTACAATAACTGCGTCGTAATGCAATCTTTTAGACTTTTTGGTCTTTATTACTCTTAGCCATATAAATAAATTGAAATTAACAGTTAAAATATATCATTGAGAGTATAAAACATGATGTATTTTTTTATTGAATTACTGTAATAAATAGACACTATGATGGAATTCTAATTTATTTAGAAGCACTTATACACCTTAAAAAATTCATTTCTCAAAACAAACAGCAAGTTACCTGAGGGTCATCTCTGCCCCATTACTCTTTTGTCTCATTTTAGGGATTTACAAATGTGAGTCTGGACAAAGTCTTCGCCGGAGGAGCCAACATTTCAGGGTTTCAGATTGTCAACCCTGAGAACCCGATTGTGCAGCAGTTCCTACAGCGATGGGAGCGGCTAGATGAAAGAGAATTCCCAGAAGCACGAAACGCTCCTCTGAAGGTAATCAGGCTTTTGCAGGGCTTTATTACATTGTGCATGCAGAACACACCAACTGTTCCTTCTGAAGTGATCTCCATCAGCTGTTCCTTCTCTTATCCTGTTTACCTTTATCATTCTTTCGCCCTCTCGCCTCCCCTCCCTCGCTCTCTGTGGCGTCTTTGCTTTGCATTTCTCGGAGAAATCGATATATTGATAGGCAGTGCAAGCCAAGGTTATATTGCAGCTTCAATTTACATCTAATTAAACAATGATCAAGGAAGAAATGGATTTGGAATGCCATTTAATTAGATTTCGCCATGGTGTGGTGGTCATCAAACAAGTGGCTCAACCCCTCAGTGATGAAAAGGTCAAGAGAACTTGCAGGGTAAGTACGTGGGAGATAAAAATCAAACTTTTATCCTCTATTCACCACCTAACTCTGCAGTAAAGTTTTGAATGAGGTCCTGACACTAAGTCCTTGATAGTTTAAGTTTCATTATAAGCAAGGTGTCAAAGTAAACATCAACCCGACAAGCAGACGCTGAAATGCTTTTAAGCACACAGATTGCCTGTTTTTTTTTTCCTGGATTCCCTCAATTTGATAACTTCCCAAAGAATAAAAAGAAAGTCTTATTTATCATTAACATTTTTCACAATGCATTTTTTCAATACCATATGTTCTCGTTTTTGTTTATCGCTCTCTTTTTGGACAGTACACCTCCGCTCTGACTCACGACGCCATCCTAGTGATAGCCGAGGCATTCAGGTACCTGAGGCGCCAACGCGTAGACGTGTCTCGTAGAGGCAGTGCAGGAGACTGTCTGGCGAATCCTGCGGTACCCTGGAGCCAGGGCATAGACATTGAGAGAGCTCTGAAAACGGTAAGGAGGGAATATGGGAGGGAGCGGTAGGCTGATCCAAACAGGAAAAAAGGGGGCCGGGAGAAGTAGTGGTGCAGGGTTAGCATGATAAAGATGGAAAGTGACAGAGAGAAGGGGAGAGAGTGCAGAGCTATTCTCCGCTCTCTGCCTCCAGATATCTCTGAGCAGAGCTTGCTCAAATCCAGGCCCTCATTACCATAAAACTACATCTTTTATTAAAGTGTATCCAGTTCATCATTTGATTAACGGACTGAGTTCGCTCCAGTTGCAAAATGGACACGGGGACCGGTATGGCTATATCTGCAAAGTGATCTAAGTTTTTCACTTTTCCCCAGGTCTAAGTGTTTGTTTTTCCATCAGGTTCAAGTGCAGGGGATGACCGGTAACATCCAGTTTGACAACTATGGCCGCAGGACCAATTACACCATAGACATATATGAAATGAAAACAGGTGGGCCAAGGAAGGTAAGACCTTTTCCAGCTGCCAGAGCTACTACGAATCATTTCCTTTAGCCAACATGGAAGTTTAAAAGTTTTAGCTGGTTGTATTAAAGCAGAAAGGTTTATTCATGCCTACTTGTACCTATTTAGATGATAAAACTTTGTCAAACAAAAACTTAACTCAGTTACAATGATAAAGTTGGATTTTCTATACTTTTAGCAATAAAAAATGTAAAAGAAAAAGTACCTACAGTAGCCTTCAAACTAAATGGCACCCCTGGTAAAACAAAAATGTAAATAGCCTTAAAATTCTCTAAGTTAAACTATTCAGTCAGATTATTTCACTCAGATATTTTTATTCATTTAAAACAATCCTGCCTTAAGGTATAGTTTTTACATTAAATTATGTTTTTCTCACTTTGCCATCACCTATTGCCAAGTTTTCCCCTATATTATTTTGAGAGGGATGTCTGACTATTTCTCCTCGCGCAATCTCTCTTGTCCCAGTGTCCTTGGGCCTCTTTTATGCCCTCTTCTTTCCAGACAAAAGACAAAATTATTACCTATTTCCAGTTTTTTGGAAGCTAAAGGTGACCTGACCTATAATTAAAATATCTTGATATTTTAAGGAGTCCATGCACTCTGACACGGTATTCATGGCTTTTAGTGGGCTCTCCATGCATGTTTAACAGTATGTATGGAAAGCATTTCCACATTTTTGTGTAACTGTAGAGTTTGTTGCAAAAAAGCTCAATCTTAGTTTCATCTAACCAAGACACATGCTTCTAAATAGAGTTTACTATTATGACAAGTCGGTGACTTCAAAATGCCATGCTTTGCAGTTCTCTAACAATGAGGTTTGGAAAGTTTTGTTTTTACCTCCCTTACCATCCTGACATCACAGATTCTGCTTAAACCTTTTAATTATTGCTCTGATTATAGATAATAGCAAGTTCATGTGAGCAGCTATTACTTGCAGCTATTTCCTCACTCACTTGTCTTTCCCAGTTTTTTCCAGGCAAAGTTGTGACAATCTGATGATCTGATTTTATGAGGTCATGCACCTGCACTAAATGATTAATTTGTCTTAATTCATCTTTTTACCAATGGGTGCCAATAAGTGTGGAGGGGGCTCTTTCTGAAGAGTCGTTGGGCAAGAAAATGCCCTTATTACTTATGAACCTTATTCTTGTGAATTTATTTTCCCAGTCTCTAATTTTCTTTAATACAATATGATTATAATTTTGTCAATTATGCTCCCATTTCTAAAAAAAAATGTATTCAATTCAATTCAGTTTATTTATATAGCGCCAATTCACAACACATGTTGTCTCAAGACACTTCACAAAAGTCAGGTAATAATAAATAAATATATAAAGTAGAAAATTGTCAGTGAAGTCCTATGAACTAGTTCACAAAATAACAGATGAAGCCATCACAACCTGACTCCTCTGAAACTAATGCATCAAAGCATGATTAGTAGAGCCAGTCATGCTTTAGTCACACATAAGACTGCCGATGGCTGGCAATGTTAACCTCAGCATAGCCTAAAACCTAGACTGTGATCTTAAAAAGTTCATTCAAATCCAGGTTCTTCAAAGGGCTCTTTCTCTTCATTAATAAATGTGTGAGTCCAAAAGGTTGAGTGGACAGCAAAGAATCATGCCAATTGCTTTCTGTACCTCTGTTAGGTAGCAGCACTGATGAGGTAAAAGCAAGCATTGAAATGCCCACAAATCACACCGAGCCAGCAATCTGACAGCTAAAACTGGGCTGTAAAAAAGGCATGGCATTTTTGTTGCCATGGAATAGCGCAGATATGATTTTGGTTCTCTCCTGTCAGCGATTACCATTCCAATAACCAATTACAGCAAAGGGTATCCAAAAATTCCTCTGGCTCCTCTTTAAAATGGTAATTGCCAGTGGAATGTTCACATTATAACCAGTACCATATGATGACCTCTGGTTTTATTTCATAACCCTACTGAGATCCAAGAGGCAGCTGTGAATGTCTACTTTGCCGGATAAGTGTAGGCTCAGTCTGATATGATGTGTGATTATGCTGCCTGCCTTGCAGGCATCCAAAGCCCACACTTCAATTAGCTTTGCATAGCCCTCGCCAACATCCCTGCACAGACGGAGAGAGCAGGGAGATGGATGGCGAGAGTGGGAGAAAGGAGGTTAGTGGGAGAACATGAGGGAGGGAAGATCAGACAAGACGGGCAGCACTTTGTCAGGACCTGCAGCCTCAGCCACCCCGGTGACAATTGGAAGCTGAGGGTTCTTAGCTGTGACTGCCACGAGTGATGAATGAGCTGATATGTGTCGTAGTTGCTCGGGGTGAGATCAGGATGTACCTTTTGGAGCTCCTCAGGCTCAAACCAGTCCCATAAGCAGCACCTCTCAAAATAGCTGGTGGATAAAAAAGTGCAGTGGATAAAAAAGAAAACAAGAACTTTTTTTTCCATTCTGTCAAATGCATTGAATACATTCACAGCTGTAAAATCAGTTTGGAGTTCAACTCTTAGAAATTTGCTGTTTTCTAGCACCTCCTCTTGGAGCTGAAAGTTAATGCGCTGTTGTACACCTGTTTGTCGAAATCAGTGAAAGATCTGAGGAACAGAAAAATGCTCACCAGATGTGAAGGGGAAACTCCCAGCCAGCAACACATTTGGCAACGACATATGCAACACGTTTCATCATGAGCCAAAGCACCCATTATTTTAGATGTGAAAAAACAAACAGTTGACAGTGATTTGCCTTAAACATCTGTACAGCAGAGTACAGGCGGACTGCAACAGCAGAAGAAATCCTGGAGGCCTTGGAATAGTGTCCTTTAATATTAATTGTGTATGCAGTTAGCAGGCCCGAGTTTCAGTAAATTACTATAAAAATCGACAAAGCTGGAGGTGTAAGGGATGTGGGTTGGCTTCCATATGAGTATATATTTCACAGGAGCTGTGTGGTTGCAGTACAATAACACAAAAGATATGACATTTGTAATCATAGCACACAGCTAAATGTTGAATGAAGAAATATAAAGTCTTCACTGTGCTCTTGGATAAATGGGGAACTCTTGTTTGTCCGTTCTGGATTAGTGGTCCGCTCATTGTTGCTATTTTAGTTGAACTTCAGGGTGGAAGCAGCATGCCTCAGCGATATGCAATGTTATTTTAATGAGTTTGCATCACTGCAGAGTTCCAAATAATATGTGCCCCTTCTATGGTGCCTTGCAACAGTATTTGTACCCCTTGAACCTTTACAAACTTTGTCATGTCACAATCAATTTTCAGTGTGTTTTATTGGGATTTTATGATAGAAAAATAAAGTAGTCCATAACACTTTTCGCATTTCACTACAGTGACTGTTGCAAATCTTTTTGGGTATCAGTTTTGCATGTAGAGACTGAAATTTCTGCCCATTCGTTTTTTTTTTCGTTACCCAAACTGTCATTCCCACCTGACAACCACACAGTGTTAGTGCAAATCTCAAACTGACTGACATATCGACATGCATGAAAGCCCATCACCTCCAACTAAAGTTCTCTAAAACTGAACTGCTTGTCTCCTCAGCCAAACCGACCATACTCTACAATATCTGCATCCAAACTGGATCCCTATCCCTTGCTAGCTCATAATTGATGACCAGCCGACCTTTTAAGATCAACACGCCACCCAGCTCCTGATCAGGTTGTGGTCATCTCCCGCCTTGACTACTGCAGTGTTCCCCTAATTGGGCTCTGAGCTTGTTCTGTGAAACTCTGCAGATGGTCCAGAACATGTCCAGAATGCATCTGCTGTTCAAACAGCATAAAACAGCACACATCATCCCTCTGATCATTGAACTCCAATGGCTAACCTTAACAGCCTACATTAAATTAAAGTTATTAATGTTGGCCAACAAGTGGCTTAATGGAATGGCTCCCAACAACTTGAACACTCATGAAGGTTATTGTCAATCCGCTTGTCAAGGAATTGTCGGCTACCAGTCCCCACATCATGCTCACAACAATCCAGACTCTTTTCCTGTGTCGTTTCTTGAAGGTTGAATCACCTACTGAGTACATTAGGTGACGTCTCTCTCTCTATCTTCAAAAAACAATTAAAAACCCAGCACTTAGAGAGCGTGTCTTCCTCTGGCACCTCACCTCTATTTCTATACCCCCCTACTGCACTATCTCTTTCTGCACTTCCCTCTAAGCCTGCACTCTATTTCTGCACTGTCACCCCTGTTACCTCCAACAACACATGACTATTGATCTTCCTTCTAAGTAGCTTATTGAAGTAGCCTATTGTTAGCTTTGATGTTAACTGCATTGTTATAATCCTAATTTATAAGTCACTTTAGATAAAAGTCTCTGCTGAATAAACACACATATAAAAATCGTCCCATCATCTCTAATGAGTTTTCCTGTCCCTGGTTGAGAAAAGCATCACCGAAACATAAGGCTACCTTCAGCATATTTCTTCATGGGGTATTATTTGGTCAGGGTGACATGCAGTGTTGTGGGGAATTAATACTTTTGCAAGGCATTGTCCATGTTCACTTTTCTCATCTGTGTATTAGAAGGTATCACTAATTGCTGGTTTCTTTTTGCAGATTGGTTACTGGAACGAGTACACACGATTTGTAAATATTATGGATCCGCAGGTCTCCAACGACTCCTCAGTGGAAAACCGAACCATTGTGGTCACTACTATTATGGTACACTTTCCACACAGTTTTAAGTGTTTCACGTATTCTGCCACTCGAGGTCATAGTGTTGATTCCAATGAGTGATACATTTTGTCCTGGACGGGTAGAACCACATTTTTTTTGTGTTGCTTTCCACCCACTCACTACATGTTGAAACAGTCGGCCCCAAGTAAGCGAAGGCAGCGGTTTTGGGGGAGGTGGGAGTGTTTCAACTGTATCCGTGTGGGTGTCAAAGCATTTTGGTTTCCCATGTTTTAGTGGCCTGTCGTAGCAGTGACGTCACAATAAATGGTGTAAGTGATTATGGTTGACTCCATCAGTTACAAAAAACAAAATATAAAAAACACATACGTAAGTAGACCCGTCTGTCCTCATCAAGTAAATGTTCAATGACACTTGGGACAGACTGACTGCAGAATGTTGAGAGAATGATGCTACAGTGGTTTCACAAGCTGTGTAAAGCAAAATAAACAACATTGGAGAAGGATAAGGTGGTATGGCGGTTTCCCCTGTTATCAATTCTCCAATCTATTTTGTATTGCTCCTTCGTGTGTTCTGTGTTGAAGTAAATAATAATCCTCAGGACTAAACTAAGCCAAATTAAGAAAATTTAGCACATTTTAAATCTTACTTTAAGTATACTCAATCAACCAATTATATCAGGCTTACTAGATGCAAAATGTTCAAGTGCTTTTATAAAGACACAATAATATCCAGAAACAGGTCCACTTTTCTGCAAAACAAAACATTTTGAAATGATAAAGGAAAAAAAATAAGAGCAATGGTCTTGTTTAAAGATTTTTGTACAGTTAGATGAATGAGTATCACTCAGAAACAAAAAGGAACAATTAAACATCTCTGGATATGGACTAACAGACTGGCTGACTAGGAAATACTCTGTGGATCCAGTGTGAGGGGATACATTCAGCACAGAACAAACAAATCATTGCTCTCCCACATGCACTCTTATTGTGTGTGGTTGTAATGACAATGCCGCCTTTCCTGAGCAGCCCTGTTGTTTCGTTATAACGATGTGCTCAGTAAGAGGAAGGATGAGCTGCACAAGTCTTTTTAAAAATGGAGTGAGAAAACTGGCACGTTCCTGCCCTTATTTTAATTATTTTTGTTATGAAGAATTTTTATGGTGCTTTATTGTAGATAGCAAATAGCAACCAGTTAATATTTATTTAATTGCTTGTTTGTTTACTACTAGTAGAATAATAGTTTATTATTAGTATAAGTGGTATCTTTTTTATTTATAATCATAATACTAATGATGATTTTTATGATGATATTTATTTGTTTGTTTATTTAATAAAGCCATCTAACTGTGCAGTGGTGCGGTGTGCTTGCTGAGATACCAGTGGCACTCTCTGATCCCTCTCCTGTCACTGGCATTTACTTGTAAAACCCATTCCCCACCCCCATTTCCATCCCCACTCTCCACTGAGCTGACCCAAGCCTTGCCTACCAGTGACCCAATCAAAACCTAATCAAAAGCATAATTTGGCTTGTACAATTTACAAATGTATTTTCTTCCATGTACAAAAAGCCACTGAGTTGGACTTACAGGTTAAAAAACAATTTAATAGATATGTGTTTGGCTTGGTGTCTGCTGGCTGGCAAGAGCAACCAGACCATGTAATCATTCTGCTTTTATCACTGCATATGTGTGTATTAGCAGGCCATCATTTGTTTATGCATGGCTGCATGGACATGGCTGTAGCAGCCAATGATATATGCACTGTGTGTGTGTGTGTGTGTGTGTGTGTGGTGTGTGTGTGTGTGTGTGTGTGTGTGTGTGTGGTGCGTGCTTGTGCTTGGTGTGTATTTCTCATCTGTGGTTAGGTTGCAAGGAAAACATTATTATGTTTTCATTATTTAAAGTTTTTACATAAACAGTACAGACAGAAAACCGTCAGGTAAAAGTTTTACAGTGCAGTTCTAAAAAGGTCACAAAGTCAGACCCTGTTAACCATGTTTCAACACAATTTAGTGACATTTTTTTGACAAGCAAAGTTGATATTTAAAATAATAGTTAAAATATTCATATTGCTATTAATCTTTTCTCCCCCCCTACTTCTTTGTCACCTGTTAATTTAGGCAACTATTGTTGCAATGGTGACACTGTCAGTGTATTTCTGTGAAAACCTTGAAAAAACATATAATCTTATAAATGTATCAGTATTTAAACCGCCGAGCCCCAAACTACAAGTCTAGATTTAGCATAATGTAAGATTAACAATTAGTTATGGATTATACACTCACCGGCAACTTTTAAGATGATTTGAGGGTTGGGACATGGTGCATTATTCTCCTGGAGGTAGCCATAGGAAGACAGGTGGAATGTAGTCATAACGGGTTGGTCAGCCACAATACACTGAGGCCCCCAAAAAGCAGTAACAAAATATTCGCTATATCATTACACCACCACTGCCATACAAGGCTGAATGGATCCATGCTTTCATGTTGTTTTTGCAAAATTTTGACCCGGTTATTTTAATTTTGCAGCTGAAATTGAAATGCATCGGACCTGGCAACATGTTTCCAATCTATTTCTGTCTGATTCTGCTGAGCCTGCGTGAATTGCAGTCTCAGTTTCCTGTTGTTAGCTGACAGGAATGGCACAACGTTTGCTCTTGTGCTGCTGTTAGCAATCTTCTCCAAGATTAAAGATAGTGGCAACAAGTGGCTTCTTGAGCTGTTGTTGACTTTCTATTCTCTTGAAAAAGTCTGCCCATTCTACTCTGACTTCTGACATTATCCGTTTCTGAATTACTTAGACCAGGCCATCTGGCACCAACCACCATACCATGTTCATCATTTATACCATATCTAGATCCCTTAAAGTCGTTAAGTTGCTGTGATGTGATAGGCTGGGTTGTGTCTTGAGTTAACAAGCAATTGAACAGGTATACCTAATAAATTGGCCAGTGAGTGTGAATGTACCATTTCTTAACATAATGAGAACAACCTTAACCCTGAACTACAAGGGTAATTTTAGGAAAAGGTGGGAATAAGAATTATTCACACATTGTTGAGTTAGAGGTTGGGAGTTCAGGATTAAAGGAAATGTCTAAATTAAAGAGCTCCAACGTCATATAAATACTTCTGTGTGTGTGTGTGTGTGTGTGTGTATGTGTGTGTCTGTGTATGAGTGTGTCTGTGTTTGCTGTATGTGCATGCATTTGAATGCATGTTTGCATATTTCTGTATTTTTAAACATGTACAAGGACATAGGAGTGAATGAACCATGTTTGAATCAACAGGAAGCTCCTTATGTGATGTACAAGAAAAATTATAAGCATCTGGAGGGGAATGACAAATATGAAGGCTACTGCGTCGATTTAGCATCTGAGATTGCCAAACATGTTGGAATTAAGTACAAACTGTCAATAGTAATGGACGGCAAGTACGGCGCCCGAGACCCTGAGACCAAGACATGGAACGGGATGGTGGGTGAACTGGTCTATGGGGTGAGTACTGGGAGTCTTGATTCTGCTGATTACATGACAGTTTGCAAGGAACTTCAACATGAGAGGAGATCTTATTTTTCCGTCTTATGGTGATCACCAAACCCATGGTAAACTCATCAGCTCTTGCCCCAGTTCAAAGCCCCATGATGTCCCATGACGCTCAGCTGTGAGTGAATTTGTCAAATGCAGCCTGAAGCATTGGGGAGTTGGTGATCATCTTGAGACAGAGAAAATGAAATCATTTCTCAGTGCTGTTCATTGCAATTAATCTTTGTTGCTTAGTCTAGAAACTGTCTCTCTCCCTCTCTCTTTCTTGCAGTTAAAACAGAGGTAGGTACATGAGAACAATGAGTCCATATGGCAAACACACTGTAACCACTTTGATGAATGAAACATTGTATGTCTTTGAAGTGACTGTGTTTTTGTGTTCAATGTTTCACGCATTTGATGAATTATGCCACATTCACAGCTGAGTAATCTGCTTTAGAATCAACAGCTAAATGATGGTTTGCGGTTTGAAGCAACAAGATCCATATGTGCTGCGCTTCGCAGCCTCTCGCGTTAAGGATGGGGGTCACGGCCTGTTATACATCTGACGAGAGCGAGCATGGGAGCTTGCAACAAATTAAGAATTTCCCAAATTATCCCAACCCCTCCCTGTCACCTTTGTCTGAGGAAGGTCCAAATACAAAATGCATGAGAGTTAGACCTCGTCACTTGTTCAATATCCTTGCTATGAGCCAAGGAGATTGCCCAGTTTCATGTGCCAAATTATCTTTCAAATAGGAAAAATCCACTCCTTGCAGATGAAAGTAGTGGGAAAATGATTCCAACCACATTGCTGTCATGTCTATCAGCCCTGCGCCTTTAAAGCAGGTGGGGCAGCTCTAATAGTTTTGTACATTCTGACCTTTTGACCAGTAAATTAATTTGATTTTAGTTGTCTTTTAAAGGTTAGGCCCGAGGCTCCTCTTTATTGTTTTGTTTGCTTCACCATTGATTGAGCACAGCACAAGAATTAAATGGTTATAGCCCACGTCTCAGTGTTGCGTTGACAGGGTAAAGAAAACAGTTGTGTTTATTGGCTCTATTTGTGCCGGTTCTTGCTCCGACCTCATAAAAAGCAAACACTCTCCGCCTCGTGCTCCTTCAGTTCAATGTTTTCTTGTTTTTCGACATGAAAAGACAAACATAGCACAATACAACAATGGATGCCATTTTCTTTTCCCACACTTGCTCCTTTGAAGAGGAGCATTATTTAATTAATCGCTCACACACAGCATGCAGTAACATTGTCTAACATGATTAATTATTTTCTTCTGCTTTTACAGAGAAAGCCATTGTGATTTCTGAAAAAGGGGCAGCACCACCTTCATTGGATTTGTTTTGATAGTACAATGTGATTGAAGTAGCAGAGCAAATGGAGAAGGAGATAAAGAGAAACAGCTTGGAGGAAACATTACAGTGCCAGAATAAGCTATGTTTGGGAAACCAAGTGTAAGACACAGCCAGTGCTCTCAGATTTCTGTATGTAGCACCGACTTTGCATTCTACAGATGAAAATATCTGACTAAACACATTCACTGATTTTTTTTGTCTTTCTACTTCATTGAAAAAATTCTATTTATTGTTTTGTTGCTATATACCTCTGAAACTTCTCTTCCACTTTCTGCCTCATTTAGTCAAACATTACTCAAATACCCGTCTGTCTCAATGGATCGCTTCCAAGCTGCCTTCTTCTCTTGAGCTTTTTCTCTTTTTTGCCTCTAAATGGAGCAACATTTCCTTGGGAAATTTTGCTTCACTCCGCTCTCATCTTAGATGTATATTACATACAGTTATAGGAACCTTCCTGATTCACCTTTCTTTTTTACAGCTCTCCTTAAAAAGGATTTTTTCTTTAATATCATATGTAAACTGAGATTTTAACAGCTGCAGTCATTCACACATATGATGACCTATTTCCCTAACATGTTTCATGACTAATGCTTGCTATGCATGTCCCTATTTCCAGAGGGCAGATATAGCCGTTGCACCTCTCACCATTACTCTGGTTCGAGAGGAGGTAATAGACTTTTCCAAGCCGTTTATGAGCTTGGGCATCTCCATTATGATAAAGAAGCCACAAAAGTCCAAGCCTGGCGTTTTCTCCTTCCTGGACCCGCTGGCCTATGAGATCTGGATGTGTATAGTGTTTGCCTACATTGGTGTGAGTGTGGTCCTGTTCCTGGTCAGTCGGTTCAGCCCGTATGAGTGGAACCTCGAGGAGCAGGATGAGACCAAAGACCCCCAGACTCCCCCCGATCCTCCCAATGACTTTGGCATCTTCAACTCTCTCTGGTTCTCACTGGGCGCCTTCATGCAGCAAGGCTGTGACATCTCTCCAAGGTGGGTCAGCTCCAGTAGACACCTGTATTGAATGGTAATAAGGGATAGAGATAAAAACTTTTATCTGGATTCTGGTCAGAAGCTTGCAGACACTCAGTACAAATGTTGTATTAATTTAGTTTATTTCAACAATAAACACCTGTGTCCAAGTTTCTAACATCTAACCATTGATTTGTTGTTAGATTGAATAATTTAGAGGTAATCCTTCATCATTATTCCATCCACTTTATGTAAAACACTAATGCCACTGGCAGGGAAAGAGACCCTCAGCATAAAGAATCAGCATGCTCCTCCAAGCATTTGTTAGCCTCATTCACTAGAGCCATGACTATTTGCTGTCTCCATGTGTTTGGAATGTGAGCGGTCAACCCACTACTGTCTTGCCTCTGAGCTGCACACTAAGAGAGTAACAGCTCTGTATTGGCCGTCTTATGCAAGTATTAGCCCTTGTCAAGGGTGTGATGCAGTGTTTACAGACAGTCTGTGCTGTCAGCTGTCTGGGTGGTTTAAGCCGCAAACAAACTGGAACCAGTGTGTCATGCACACAATTTCCTTTATAAACACACATTGGACGGTCAATGTTAAACAGTGCCAAGACAGGAAAAATCACTGGACTTCAGCCAAGGGTAGTTTCTTTGGTACTGGTGACACTTGATAACAGAAAACCAATTAGTTGTCAAACAAAACTAATGTGTTTTACCCTTTAGAATGGGATGAATTTTATATGTCAGACTGCCCATCACCTCTGCTGATTTGATGCCACCTTTTGTTCCTCGATGCCAACTTGAGTTTTGAAAGCTTGGATTTATGGATGGTTACAAACAAGTGGTTTCTCTCCAACTTGCCAAGCGGAGACACCCCCACTAAATATTAGTGAGTCTGTATGTATAAATTTCACCATGTCTGTCATTTTAACCCATGTGCTTAAGAGAAAATCCACAAACTAGTCAGAATTCCCTAAGTTCTACGATTATTCCACTCTGTAAAAAGAACAGTTTAGACCACCATATTTAGATGACATTCATGCCGATGAGGAATAAATGTAAACTTCTGACCAGAATTCCAAATTTTTTTCCTAACTGCAGTGTTGCTCTTTAAGATTCTTCTCCTCTCAAAGTTTATTATTTGAAGCACTAGAATAATCTTTGACCCCGACTTCACAGCCAATTGAAACATTCAGATAAAAAAACAACATTCAAACATCTTGCACAATTTTCCTTGGAAGAAGGAAGAAGGAGTAACAAGAACAAACTTTTAACTCACTGATACACTTTTAACTTGTTTTTAGGATTTACCCAAGAAATTCTAATGACTGATCCACTAATCATACACCGAAAACAATTGGTTGATGTTAGCGGCTTGACGGGCACCACATGTCACTCTAATTGCATTCTTTGTTTCCCCATCATACCATCATACACTCCCTCTGTCAGGTCTCTTTCAGGGCGTATCGTTGGTGGTGTTTGGTGGTTTTTCACCCTTATCATTATTTCCTCGTACACTGCCAACCTGGCTGCCTTCTTGACCGTGGAGAGAATGGTGTCGCCTATAGAGAGTGCTGAGGATCTAGCAAAGCAGACAGAGATAGCGTACGGCACTCTGGACTCAGGCTCGACTAAAGAGTTTTTCAGGGTGAGTAGGGTCAGAAAACTGTTTTTGCGCAATGCACCAGTTGACTTGTAGCTGCCCTTTATATCGGCTGAAGTGGCAAACCATGAAGAAGCCTAAATATTGAAGCATATACCTCATTTGTGTCCTTGAGAGACAACTCCTCACAGCTGTTCCTTTTTGTGCTTTCAGTAAATAACTCCTGACCTGTGAAAAATTGCCCCAAATAAGGCATGTTGATAAAGAGGCAATTCTTGAACTCCTTAGACATGACTGTCAAATTTATGCAGCACGCGCTGCAGTGCGCAACCTTGTGGCCTCCCGAGCTGTCAGCAGAAAGCATGATAACAACACAGAAGACTCAGAGGTGATAAAAACAGGAGGCTAATCAAAGCACCCACGCAAGACTCCAACTCAGAAGGGTCAGTTCATGAGTTATAATTAGCAAGGTAGCCGTGGATGGCAAATTGGGTGTAATGAAGAAGAGCCCCTGCAGGTCAAGCAGAGCACTCGGAAAGACATTTCAGAAGGAATCAGCAATATATCTGCCGGCGTAAGGGACTAGCTCAGCAATTAAGTTATAAATTACCTACAATCTGAGGCATGAGTATTTGAGTCTCTGAGAACTAATCGCATGCTTATTGTGCAAGATCTAACCAAAGCTGTGTACCGTCGGAACGATCAAGCTTGTGCTCTGAGATCCTTAGATGTCTTAGTTCCTGGTGTGTTCACAATAGTACTCCTGAAAACAAATTCATGAAACATTGCTCTGACTGTGATGACCGAAAGGCAATATGACAGTCTTTTATCTTATGCTCCCTCATTACTCATCAGCAGGAGAGAAACAAAACATATGCTTAACAGCTGCAGCCTGTTGGCAGAGAGACTCTTTGTTTGAGTTGAAGTTTGAGTCCCAACCACAAAATCCGGAATTAAATCCATGTTCTTTCAGTCAAAGAAGGATACGGAAATGTCTGCAGGGCTTGATATTTACAATTCTTTGAATTAAAGTCTGTAACCCCTCATGAGCTAGGCATAAAAGATTCAGTTCAGTGCAGATAATGCTTTGTATTTAGGAAAACATTAGGAATGACAGTAAACTTATTCTTCACAGAACATCTCACAACACCTGTCACTGCTCTGCTTTTTTATGAAAAATGTTGCACAGGTGTAAGCTTGTACAGAGCACAGTAGTAGCAATTGACAATGAAGACCCCCTGAAAAGGTATGCTGTGTCACAGAACAATCCGAGATGTGGTTTGGGAGTCCCAATCTTCTGTATTCTGTCAAACGAGTGTCCTAGTTATACATCCCCAAGACTTCAAATAGGAAATGACACGTGTGAAGCTCTATTCCAGGAGACTTCTTAATTAAAGCTGCAGAGGACTGACAAGGAAGAAAACTCACTGATTAATATGAGTTCAGGTTCCATTTCAGATCTGTTTCTTCAGAAAATACATTCAGTGCTAATTAGGCCCATACTTCATCAGCCAGCTGTAAAGTTTAAATCAAGTCCAACCTTTCAAACCAGGCATATGTCATCACGTCTGTCACCGTTGGCCCTTTAATTTTTGATGCTTTCACCTGGTTTATTTTCCAAAGCTCCCTGACAAGTAGAACAATCTCTGTCATCTAAAGTATTTCTTTGCTTTCAGTAGCATAAAAACTTTAAAACATTGATAAATAAATATTGTATTAACTGGTGTTTTTTGCTGAATTTTTCTTATCTACTCATAAAGATGAAATCTCTTTTTAGTTCCTGTGAAATTAACTTTTTGTAAATGTATTTTCTACCTGACAAGAGCCATAACACTCTTTGCAGTTTGTGTCTTCATTTGGGAATGTGGCTAAGCTTTGGATGATTTTCCAACACTGGGTTTGCAACAGAATCCCCAGAAAGCCCAAATTCTGATGCCCACTAGCAACTAGGGCAGCTGGCCCAGGAGCCCACTGATGTGCCCGGTGGAAGCCTCCATCACTCAAGGCATTTGGCAGTGGCTTTCTAGCTGCTCTTGGCCACTTTTTCCCAGAATAATCACCAGCGACACAATTATTGGCACACCTGCTGTTAATACTTTATACAACCCCTCTTGCCAAAAGAACAGAACTTTCCCTGCAACATTACACTAGGTTGGTGCATAATGAGAGAGCTACAATTGACATCCTTTGCCTGGGTGCCATTTTATGCACCTTTGTGTTCAACTCACCCCAAAGGATTTACTACAGTAGTTAGGTATGGGGGACTGAGAAATGATAAAAGATTTTGTGTCATTTTCATAGTTACTTTGTATTATTTTAGTTGATCTGGCCACATGATTTAAATTTTTATCCTGCTAAAAGACCCAATGACACCCTGTTTTCAGTTTGTGAGCAGCATCAGATTTTTATTTAAAGTCTCTTGGTATTTCAAAGAGTTCACGATGTCATCCTTTCTTTCTTGCCAAACTGACTTGGAATATTTGGTCTCAAAAGCTGAGTCTTAGCCTCGTGAGACCAAAGCACACAGTTCTAGTTAAACTCCCAGTGGAGTTTGGCAAACTCCAAACATTGACATCTGTAATAGTAGGATTTGTTTCTGGCTTTCCTGACTTGTGAACATCAACTAATGATTTTGTGTAGACTTGGCTGCCTCAGTAGGCTGCTTTTGCAGCTGTATTACAGGTGAGCTATTATTTCCCTTATCCTTCGCACTGTATATGTTATCAAGACAGATAATGGTTCTGGTTAAGAGAAATTGCCATCTTTGTCATGTAACTTTTTTACAGTTGGGAAGTAGAAGGTTGTTGATTACTAATTAGAATTTCATAAACTATTTTAACCTGTTGAAAGATTGATAGAGGAACCAATTTTAGTTTACTGGTAGAGTCCAACTAATGTTCTTCAAAAGATATCCTGTTATGTCAATTAATTCATGATGCCAGGAGCTTTTCCATTCATTTATCCTTTGTTTTACACCATACCCATCTGGAAGATTTGGTTTCAAAAAGCTTTACAGAGTTGACATGGGTGTTTAATTACATGTAAAGACAAGAGTTAGATTATCAAATGGAACTCCAACGGTTAACCCTTCATGCACCTCATTTGGCAGCATGAAAGTGAAAGAATTATAACCGCATGGAGAAATATGGGGGCTTAGTTTGCTGCTCCCCTGAAAAGATTGCCCATCATCCAAAGCTCCAATGGAAAACCATCATGCATCTTAGTGATCTCAGTGTAGTGGCAATTGGGGGAGACAATAGCTTGGGTGCGGGCACCAATACATTCTGCAAAGCATGAAAATCAATTTCACGTCCCAGCTATTGTGGCACACACTTTTGTTTCAGGATGGTCCAACACAATGTTTAATAAGCAGTTCTTTGTGCTTAGCAGACCTGCATTAGAGCAGGGTTGAATGGAGAATAGGCAGCAAGACAATTTTGTTCAGGAAAACTTCAGGTTACTCTGAAATCATATACAGCACAAGTCCCAGAGTTCTTGTCACTTTGTGTTTTAGAAGAGCGTTAAGTAAAGGGGGAGTTCCTACGAAGATCAGAGACAGTTTTGCATGAAAGAGAAACATAACACACGTGCATGCTGCAAGATAGGCGTAACCTCAAAGGAGAAGTACAGTCCTCCGAGGATTTGCCGAAATTAAGATGAGCAGCAGCAGGCGCTGGAGAGGAGCTATTGGAGTCCAGCACTGGGCATCAAAGATGAGTACTTGGTATTCAGGGTGAAGCATGTGGCACTTCAGTGACAAAATACACCCCCAGAGCCTCAACTTTCATCTCTGCCTACTTGAGATACAGGTAGTCCTGGCTTACAGGATATTGAGGAGGAAGCGGCGATGTAGCCAAACAAAATGGAAGGGAAGTTTGGTTGAATGAAACGTAGCAGAGGTGCTCGGCGATGGCCTTTAAATGCAGAGGCAGGGGAGGCTGTAATAAAAGCAGCCCTGCAGTGCCAGGGGGAGAATAAAAAACAGGCTGCAGTTCAGAGGCCAGTGGGCAGAGGGCTGGAAATGCTGCATAACTCAAAATCGATACAGATTAAGTGGTTGTTTAGAATGGAGAGGTCAATTTATTTAACTTTGGAGTTTAATCACTTGTCTCTTTTCAGACATTTTAATGACATAATTGGAAATTCTGAAAGAAAAAAAAACATTTCACTGCTAAATTTACCAATTTTCTTTTAAAACACAGAACTGCAACAGCCCGTCTAACCGTCTTTCTGTCCTCATGAGCAGCACAGAAAATTTAGAGTTCTTTCAGACGTGTAAGCACTTTCTATAAAAACTTCAAATATATTCCTGCAGAGTAACCTTTTTAAATTCTAGAGGTCAGAACTTGACTTCTGAGGCAATGATCAGCAGAGGCTAGAAGCTAATACTACAAGTTATAATGAAAAATACATTTTTTATCATGACTTTTATAATTTCAGTGCTTAAGCCACTGGGCTTATTGTTTAGAAATTATCTGTTTCATAATAGAAGCAACAAGCAATATGTCGGGCTGCAGTTGTTAAATGTTTTAAATTATATTATACTCAAATTATAGCAAGAGGAACATTTATACCCTCGTAGGAAAATCAATTTAATTTCTGCTTTAGTGTAACTTAACATCAACCTGTTTAGTTATTGAAAACGACGCATGTCATCTAAAAACGAAAAAAAAAAAAATATATAATTATATATATATATATATATATATATATAATATATATATATAATATATATATATATATATATATATTATTATATATATATATATATATATTATATATGTAATATATTATCATTCTCATCTAATGTAACCGAAGAAAAAAATACTCTTCCATTATGAAATAAATGTTAAAGACATAGTTGGCCATTTTTTTAAGGGAGGTTCTGTTTAAAGGAATTTTTATCTGACCTGCATTAGATAATTGTCTTACAGTCTGTATTTAGTATAATTTTACATTATTTGGTCCCAGAGCCTAAAGCTTACAGGTAGTGCAAGCTTTCCCTGTATCAAAGACATCAACAAAAAACAGTTCAATTCTGAGAAATGTTAGGACAGTTTATGCAAATGCTATTTATATGATCTTTCAAATCGCGGTTATGTTTAGTTAATTAGTTTCACACAGCAAGATTACTGGGGACGCACAACTTCCTGCTTCCATCTCCAATAAAAGTAATCATTGATATGCAAAAAATGTAACATGACAGGATTCATGTTACATGTTCTGTTTTCTGTGTATGTGTTTCACTCAGGAAGATCATTATTGGCGCACCTCCTCCTAAATCCAATAACAGGTTATATAAACCTCAGCTTTTATATGTAAATGCCGTGTTCCTACACAGTCTGATAGCATATGGAGAAGTATGGAATTTGATTTCAGTATTTACCAGGTCTGGAAAGGGAAAATAGTTTTATGGAAAAATCTGTCTATATCCAGACGGGATACTGCCAAAGGTTAATATTTTAGTCCTCACAGGACTGAAATATTAAGGACAGCTACTTTAAGGAATCCAAAATGTAACATATTTAAGTTCTTGTACCATTTTTTGTTTGCTACATAATTGTATATGTGTTTATTCACTGTTTTGATGCCTTCAGTGAGAATCTACGTAATGTAAATAGTCGTGCTGTTGTTGAGAGACATGTTCATAAATTTCACTAAAAACGCACTTGCACTTTGCGCTGTTTTATGACGTAGAAGGGGAACCGCAAGCACTTAAACTGACTGCTGCTACAATGGCCAGCAAAAGAGAGAGCAGCAAATAATCTGATGTTTCTTTAGATATATTTCAATCATTATCAGAGTGAGACGCAGCAGAGTCAGGAGAAAAAAGTCAGCTGTCATCAGATGGCTGCGGTGTGAGGACAGCCACCTAATTCGACCAGAGTCTATTTTTGCCGGATGCCGGAGCACCTCCAGAGTCAATCTACATGAATCATACCACACCAACAGAAAAGAGAAAGAGCACAACATTCAGGTTTTCAAAACAAGTTACCAAAAACAGATTAGATCTCGCTATATCAATAAATACACACGTATATTTATGTATACACACATAAATATGAGCAATTGCTTACATTTGATCAAGTAGATCAGTTATGGGCTATATTTACTAAGGAAATTTTAAACCAAACAATTAAACATTAAATGCACCAAAAAAAGCCACAAATATAGCTTCGCTGCACTCGTGTACTCACCCATTGTAGAACAAAACACATGAAAATATCTGGATGCATAAAACGAAAAATGAAGCAGTTTAACTGGTTTAGCTTCTGCAAAATAGGTTGTTTTGGACTTGCTACCACATTTATCACTGGCTTTTTACTGCACGATCTACGTATGGTTCTTGGAGCTCCTCCTGGCTTCCCAGCGGACCGGAGCGGTCCGGATGTAAGTCATAAGGGCGGAGAAGTTCGCGGCTGAACAGTGTAAATCAGTGTAAAACAACCGGAGGTGAAGCTGAGCAGTATGGAGCAGTAGCAGCAGACACAACGGATGATTTAAAGACACTGCCTGGAGTGTCATATTATATCTTCAGATAAACATTTATTTAAATATATTGTATGAGTGTGTAATTTATCTTATTTTAATAATAATAATTTGGGATCATTATTAATAATGAAATAAGAATTTCGGATTTTTAATTATTAAGAATAACTACCGATATCTAAATGTACTTTTGCGACAAGGCAAGCAAGACAAGCAACAGCAGCAACAACAACCTTTTCTTTGAAGATCTTTTCACATCAGATGCACTAAACAGCATGGCTATAGCAACTGCTCTCACCATTCTCCTTCGTCTGTCAATTATCTCGACCTCTGACATAATTTCTCTTGCGAATTCAGAGGTTTCTTGTTAGAGCAGTTTGCAAAAAGTCCTCCGAACACAGCTAAGATCATTTCTTTCATTTTCTGCATTTGCAGGAAAAGTGTGTCACAGGCACTTTAATCCCTATCCTATCATCTAAAGGGTCTCTTTTTTTCTTCTTTCCTTTCATTTTTTCTGTTTTTCCTTCCTTCCTCCCTTCCTTCCTTCTATCACCCTCCCCTTATGTCTTTCCTTCCTTAAATCTGTTCTTTCCTTTTATCCTTTCTTTCTTCATTCATTCCCTTACCTTTTGTCCTTCCTTCATTGGTTCCCTTCTATTCTACCCTCATCCCTTCCGTGTATCCCTGTTTTGTTCTTACCTTGTCATAAATCTTCCTTCCTATGTTGTGTTCTACCTTTGTTCATTCTTTCATTTCTTCCTTGCTGTGTGCTTTACCGTCCCTTCCCTCTTTTTTTCTTTTTGCTCTTCTCCTTTCTTGGGTTCTTAATTTGTTCCTCCCTTTCTTGTTTCCATCCTTCTGTTCTTCCTTATTTCTGTACTTCCCCCTCCTATTGTCATTCTGTCCTTGTGTCCTACCTCCCTACCTTTCATTCTTGTTTCTGGCTTTTGCAGGTTCCATAATGAAAGCCTATGAACTCTAGAAAAATCTGCCATAAATTCATTATGAACTTTAGTATTTCATATTTTAAAATGAAAATTATGAAATCTGTCCTTCACATCTGGACTGGATCAACGAGATGTAAAGCACAAAACCAAACTCTGTTTCACCTTGTTCTTCTTTGTACCAACTAAACCATTCTGTGCAATAACCCTTTGTTTATGAAAGGATGCTTCTAAAGACATTCCAGAGTCTGGTAAACCATACTTATCCAGACTATGTAATGCAGATTCTGAGGAAGAATGGAATTTTTACATGAAGGAGATGTAGGAACCCTGTAAATTGAAAACTAAGACAAGCATGACAATAAATTAAAGGTTTGTAAAATATTGGGATTGGAGATTTTAAAGACATTAAGTTTTGCTCTGGTCTCAGGCCTGTTTGGACAACCCATTAGCTTAAGCCTCCAATGCCAATTATTCTGTAAGATCAAAATGTATTGGGTCATAAGAGGCATGTAGTTGCAGGCAACCCATGTTTTATGCAGCACCTTTCAATACTCACAAACATGAACAGCCATTTTATGACTGAGGTGCCTATGGAATGTTTCTATTGACAAAACTACCTAATATTGATCACTGACCTCATTCTACTCAAATTCCTCTACACCTAATCCTGCCAAATCCACACTTGTGTTTGTGGGTGGTGCCATTTTTTTGCACCTGTTTATGTTTCCAGACAGTGTATAAGTCAAAATAAATTTTGTAGTTTACAGCCGACTGCAACCTGCCCTTTGTCCTATTGTCAATTATAGCGTATTGTGCTTCCTTGTCAGATATCTTTTCAGTAGGGGTCAATAAAAACTCCTATCGAACCAGTAAAATTCTATATAACATATAATTTTATAGAATTGTCTAATAATCAATAAAAACAGCCAAAATGTATTTAGCTTACTTTGTTAGTGAAGAACCCTGACTGGTATAGAAATGCACAAACCAAACCGCAGAGTGCATAGCAATAGTAATATTAAAAATGTAAAGCTCGGTGGTGCTGGCTCTTGTCATACAGTAACTCACAAAAGTGAGTACACCCTTCACATTTTTGTTAATATTTTTATTGATGAAGTTAAAGAGTATGCAGTGGGACAAAAAGTGACATTTATATTCTATTTTATTATATTCTATTCTAGTGATGCCTGAGATTTAAAGGTAGAAGTCACAGAAAATACAAGCAACTACAATTTCTTGATAATCTGCGGGCAAAGCACTACTTTAGCCTGTAATATTTGTTTTCAGCACTGCAGCCCACATATTTTATCTTATGTTTACCACTTGTACAATCTTAGGAGAGTTTACAGTATCAGGTATTGGTAAAACAAAGCTAATATGGACCACTGCTTTTGCCATAATTCTGCCTTCCCTGAGGCAAGTCTTGTCTGTTTTCTCGTCTCAGGTCAGAGGCTTTGAAAAACATTACATTACAAGACGGCAGGAAGCTCATTGTTTCTGGATGATTTGCAGGTTCAACACCTACACAGATGATGTAACTGTGTCGCTGAGGTAGGAGGACAGGCTATTTAGGTACTCTGTTATGAAGCCAGCAAAACAGTGATTGCTTCAGAGTGACTTTTAAAGACACTGAGAAAAGGAGAATAATAGGCACACAAAAATCACAGCTTGGAATTTTTGTGTCTTTTTTTATAAAAAAAACTATGAAACCACCTCACGCCTTTGTAAACGACATAAAGACCTAGAATTCAGGGTCATTATATGATGTATAGAATGGTCGCACATATAAAGCTGTGTTTATAACACAATTTAATAGCTCCTCAAATGGTCTCTTGATTGCTTATGGACTTCGGTAATTGCTCCCTAAATGAATTTCACATGCCCAACAAAGAACATGAATGATAATGTTTAAAAAGAGATGAGTGATGTTTGTTCATATTAGTCAGCTGTAAATGTGAATGCGTTGTTGAGGCTGTCACTGTGCACATTAATGTGCCAGCAATTAACAATCAAATAGCTCTCTTTCCCTGCTGAGATCTCTCCTCGAACCTCATTTTCTCTCCTTGGGTCTCTGCTGGAAGCATCTCAGCTGGGTTTTTTAGTTCCAGTGAATCGGCCTATTTAGGTTTCGGTCACACTTTGCAAGCCTCTCTGATATTGATAAATTGACACAATAAGGCACTGCGGCAGCACATTCTGTCGTCACTTATCAATGCTGATATCTATTCTTTTCTCAATGCACAGGGTGCTTTCTCATCGCTGAGAGGATTGGCCTGGTGTCTTTGGGGAAATGCCCTCCAAACGAGTCTTATTTCGATGCCGTCTCACACACTAAATTATGAATTTTGGAAGAAACAAAAAAAAAACAGATCTCACTGATTGCCGGTCCCCTCATTTGTTGTGTTTGCATTAAAGCAGAATGGATGTAACCCAGGCATTGGTTTTTTGTTCATTTTAGTTGGGGAACATTTATCAAGCAGATTTTTATATTTGTGTGATGTGGCTGTCTCATCTTAGCCTCACCCATGCTCTGATGTGCAGCGACAGATGCCTGCAAACAAACTATGTGATTACATAAAGCCAGAAAAGCACTCTCATTTGGTCAAGGTTAATGCTTTTGTTTATTAATGGGAATGCATTAGAGATGGATATGCTCCTGTTAAGCAGACTCTTACTAATTCAAGGCAGATATCCCTCTATGATAATCAGCATATTCGGACAGGAAGAGCAATGCATTTGATGATGTGTTGCTAGTCTCCTGTTTTTAGTGTCAATTTCAAATTAAAGAACGCAATGATTTTCACTCACTTTCTAATATTCCTTGTAGACTGTTTACCAGTTTGAAGTAAAGTGCAATAATGAAGTGCTTACACTTACAAAATTAAGCGTGCTTAAAAAAATTAATTAAAGTATTGTACTTTTCAGCAAAATTAAACAAAACATCTGAGACACTGCAAGCAGCATATTCTTGATTTTATTTTCCCCGTGTAGCTAATTGTAAAATCCAGTCAGAAGGCCGATAATCAGATAAACCAAAGCATTGGTCCATAAACTAATTTCTCGGTTCACGGATCAAATCCTTATTATAACTGTAATTATTATTTAATAATATTATACTATCAATATTTCATTGTTAATAATAATTATAATTTAAATCATTATAATTAATTGACTACATCTGAACTAATGACTTGTGGTTTTTTTCGTTAAAAATTGCAAATACGCCTTTGATGTATGGAAACATGGGAAACACTTTTGCATGATAGCAAATCACAAGACATATTGTTCTAGCCACACATCTCTTGCGTGGCTGCAGAGTTTGAATTGATTGCTTTTTTAGTCCCAACACTATAAAATGGACAAAAACATGGTGAAGCAATCATATTGTAACTTAATACACTTACTGCTCAAAAAAAAAACAACTAATAAAAGCCAGATATTCCATCTGAATTTATTCGGGGATTTACTCTGCAATACTAAAGTTTCTTGCTGTAGGTGTATTTTATTTTAACACCAGCTGTAAAACACTGAATAAAAGCATGGCTGGATTCATGTCCCGCAATTGCCACAAAGATAAATAAATAACCAGCTAAAGTTTTTTACCTTAAAAAAGGCTAGTGTGTATTCATTCTGATGACATCACATGAGACATTAGACAGCAACATTTGACAGCTTTGAGGTTGGCGGTAATCAGCTGGCATTAGTAAGTACTAAAGCAACTTTCCACACATTCCAGTGTAGCTTCAGAAGCCTTTATTTTAGCCTGTTAGACTTTACCCCTGAGGAATCCAACTCAGATAAAAAGGATATAATGAATACCAGTCAGAGCAAGAGTTCAAGATGCATGGGGTTCTGCCTTATTGGTTTCTGTCAGACTTGGACAGACAACAAGTCCTGATGGATGCTGCTATTGACAGCTGGAGCCAATGCAAACTGTGATGAGGACAGTCCTTGTAGCAGAACTTTAAATGGTACAGCTCTAATGCATTTGAGTCAGACTTATAAAAATCTATATGTTTCTATTTGGATTTATTTTATTTGATTGGTTTCTATGGTTTCTATGGCTTTGCCTCTTGTAAATACCACATTCTGCTTTTATAGCATCAACTAGTCACCTCAGTGTATGCAGTTTTGGAAAATATACAGATTCAGTGTAGTACATCATGCTGGTACATGATGGGGTTAACGTCTAGGGCTAGGCTCATTATAAGTCTGTGTGTCAGTGGTGCATGATGCAGCACTTTTGCAGATCCTGGTTGGATATGGTTGGGACTTAAAAATCCTCTCTCAGTTATTGCTCCTAAATGGAACCCATAGACCAGGTCATGTGGTTTTTACACCAACTTCCCTCAAAGTCATCCCTGGTTGGTGAACTCTGGTCGTTCCAGTCTTTCCTGCTCCTTTTTTTTATCAGTTTCCCATAAATCCATACCATGTTTTTGTGTGTGGCTCAAAAATTTAGCTACAGCCGCACAAAATGCAAATAAACACCACTGAAGAAAGAATATGATCAAAAAGATACGCATAAAAAAAAGAAAGATAGGAAATTTCAAAGCACAAGACCTCTTGGTCAGTAAACATCGCCATAATCTGATGTCAATGGATGTGGTTTTAGAAGAATGGATTTTTATAACTGTGGAAGAACAACAGTATAGTGGAAATAATAATAAACTGACTGAGGCATGTTGCTTTATATGTGACAAACTATATCAACAGATCATTTGATTACATTTTAGAAACATCCCACAAAAATAAAAATAATCTTGTCATACGAGAGAAAATTATGCTTGTGTTAACTGTGTCAGTACTTTTCAATTAATTAAAAAGACATGATGATCTTTTCAAAGAACATATTGGTTCATATAGGTAAATAAATTATCTGGGTTCTGATAAATAAAAATGATTCAGTGCTGAAACCTCAGATATATGTAATTCTAAAAATAATCCATAAAAAATACAATTAAGTTTGGTTTTTGCTTCATTCAACAATTTATTTCTTTACATTTTTGAATACCATTAATGTGACTGAAGCAAATTTCTATTTAAATAAGCTTAACTAATTCTGACAGTTGTTTTTTTTTCTTAAAGTGCATTCAAACAAAGTGCATTTATTTACTTTCAGTCTTCACAGGAAACTACTTGTGCTCATTTCTGCATGGACCATGATCACACCAGGATGTGTGACGTGGGAATGCCAAAGTCAGTCCAGCTACACTGATTGATTTAATTGATGCTTATTATAGATAGCGTCCAACTCTCCCAGATTTAACGGTCTCGCTAAGCCTGACCTGCGGCGCTGAAGAAGCACTCGTCTCTGTCACTTTGTCATGGGCTGCTTTGTTGTTCTCTTCCCCAGCTTCCTCTGTGCAACGCCTCTGAGTCAGATGAGATATTTCATTAACCATGTTGCAGAAATGTGTTACTGTAATAAGCTCTACAAGTTGAAGTCGAAGTATTAAAAAAGTCTTACTCCACTTACTGAGGCTGAATATCCATCAAGGATGTGATACTGAAATTATGCATGTATTTAAATAAAAAGATCACTATCTGCTGTTTAGTGTCAGTTGAATGTATTTATAAAACGAGTCCTTAAATGCACTGTTTTATACTTTTCAACTTGACGATGGTGATGTGTGATGCACATTTATATACACTGATTTTGGGATGTTAGATATTTTGGTGCTTTAGCCCTGACGAAAAGAGATGGATTTTGTAAATTCTTGTACCACATGATCATGTAAATTTTCATCAGCCATATTTTCTGGAAGTATTTAAAGATATCACACAAACTTTCCTAGATGTCTATAAATACTTTGCAGCGCCTCTTTAAATAAAGTGATCATTAAGCACAAAATCCTGCAAAATCCATTTCATGGATGCAAGTTTTTGGAACCTCTAAAGTCCTTCTCCTCCTCTCCTCCACACAGCGATCCAAAATAGCGGTATACGAGAAGATGTGGTCGTACATGAAATCCGCAGAACCCTCTGTGTTTGTTAAGACCACGCCAGACGGGGTCACCCGAGTACGAAAGTCGAAGGGCAAGTTTGCCTTTCTCCTTGAGTCCACAATGAACGAGTACATTGAGCAGCGGAAGCCCTGCGACACCATGAAAGTGGGAGGGAACCTTGACTCCAAAGGCTACGGTGTGGCGACGCCCAAAGGCTCAGCATTAAGGTGGGTGGAATAATATAACAATATCCCCCATGTTGTTATAGTATTCCACCTACCCTGATGTCCCCATGTTGTCATTCTCTTCTTTTCTTCTTGTTTTGTATGGACGCAGAGGTAACGGTAGTAATGCCTTTAACTGTACTTGGATTCAAAGGTTATTTAATGTTTTTCTGTATAGTATTGCTGTTTTATGTTAGAAAAGATCAAATTCAGATGAGCAAGTAAAAGCTAACAATCATTTCATATTTATGTCTTTCTTACTGCTGTTTTTCTCTCTCCTTCGATCCTTCCTTCTGTCCCATGTGCTGTCCTACCTGACTGTTGTGTTGTCACTTTTAATTTAACAGTTCAATGGTTTTTCAATTTAGCCTTTAAAAGCTGCGCTGTCACTTGTGACGAATGTTAATTGCATGATGTTTGTTGTTGTTACTTTTTCTTCTCAATGACAAGTGTCCCCATCCCGCACACTTCAGTTCTAAACTACGTAACCCTTAATGCCACCTTTTTCCAAGATTTAACACTGTCTCTGCCTTATATGAGCCTTTCTTATATTCTTCATATTCCTTAAATTTTTAAACAATTTGTCCTTTTCCTAGACAATTCTGATTAACAGTAGTCTGTGCATAAGCCCCTTCTTTGACACTGGTAGTTTCACTACCATTGCTTCCTATTATGACATATTATTATCACTTTGCATTAGATTTCTCACGAACCTGTGCATTTTCTTACAAGTTATGTTTTATCGTTTCAAGAAATGCTGTTAACCTGGCAGTTTTAAAACTGAATGAGCAAGGCCTCTTGGACAAATTGAAAAACAAATGGTGGTACGACAAGGGAGAGTGCGGCAGCGGGGGAGGTGACTCCAAGGTCAGCCTCGATGTCACCACAATCGGGTACCACAGTGCAGAGTAATCGGCAAAACTGTTGACAAATAACACAACCAAAAACCAACCCGATCCAGACCAAACCAACCAACCTGCTGGACTGAGGCGGATAATAAAAATTT
This sequence comes from Crenichthys baileyi, assembly GCA_036173005.1. Taxonomy (NCBI): domain Eukaryota; kingdom Metazoa; phylum Chordata; class Actinopteri; order Cyprinodontiformes; family Goodeidae; genus Crenichthys; species Crenichthys baileyi. The sequence continues at coordinate 333,544 of JAHHUM010000071.1, read as the reverse complement.
ACTGTTAGGTTGACCAGACGGTGTAACGGCTCATTTGAAAGCTAAGGAGCTCTTGCCTTAACCAGCTGAAAATAATATCACAACGCTGAGAAATAAATGACAAGGCTTCTGGAGGTGAATGTGGCCACCCTGCTGTTGTAAAAGGATGAAATGTGTTTATTCACCCTGACACAGGTAGTAGCAAAGATGAACGGATCAGAATTTTGTAGCCAGTTTATGATCTCTGGTTTTTGTAGAGCTTTGACCAGTCAACAACACTTTTACCTGATTCTGATTTCTCTTTGATAGCTATATTATTAAAAAAAACATACGAATAACATTGAACATGTTTTTCTAGCCTTACTGTCATGAGTGGTGATTATTTATACTAGGAGCAAATGCAGCATCACTCCATATGTGTGAGAAAGCTGCTACTTTAAACATGGGTTTTACTTTTGTAAAAGAAAGACAAATTAATTAAGGAATTGACATTTGAATTTGGCTTTAGCATCTTATATTATCGATTTATGCGGTTAGCGCAGTTAGCATTACTAAAAAGTAGACTGTGTATTTTTCCAGAAAATTCACATTCAAAACTCTGAGATTTTCAAAGGACTGTCAACCTTTTTTTTTTAAATCCAGGTTGCTTCATAACACAGTGGTAGAAAGCTAAAAAGAATAAAACAGAGCAAGTGTACTGTAGTCTGTTCAGCCTTCCTGTTATCTGCTGAAAGCCTTGCTCTTTCTCGTGGCCTGCGTAACCGCAGATTTGTCTCAACATTGCAGTTTTACTCTAAATAGCTACCTTAATCTCTGTGCTTCCTCTGACTTGATTTTAAACACTTAACTACTACTGAAAACAGTAACTTTAAGGCTTCAGTCAGTAATAGCATACCACACAAAAGAGTGTTGTTGTCAGTGAACACACTATACATAAGCAATATGTTTGGTGTTTTCACTGATCAGAAGAAGATGGAATTTTTTAGATTTAAGCATAAATCCTATGCTGGTCACCAACTGATTTCTCTGTGCATATTAAGTGGGTTTGTTAAAAAAACAGCTGATAAAGGGATGTTTAATTATATAAAATAGCTTGTCAGTAGAATCGCTCTCTAAGAGTCAGAACTCTCATATGTTCATGAGACCAGTAAGGTTTTGGTAACTCTGTAAAAATGCTTTGTTGCACTTTAGAGCACAGCTGCTTGACATTACCAGTCAGGTTAACCAGTTCTTAAATGGAAAATGGCTGCCAGGCAGAGGCCGACCATAAAGCAAGGGGAACAGCGGCGTCTTGAGAGGACTAAGCATTACAGGCAAACGTGAGAATTCTAATTAAAAACAAGACTTTTGTTCTTTTTAAGTGAGTGACCTGATAAACCTGTCTGTGGTTTGATTCCCTTCTATCTGTGACCCCTCTGACCATCAGATCTCTCTAACCTTTTTCCAGTGGTAAATAACTTTTTCAGTGCAACAACCAAAGGTCCAAAGTGTGAAACCACAACAGCTTCTAAGGAATGAGCACCAGTTCTCATGGCTGTTTCTGTTTTCACAGACGACTGAAACATTATACCTTCACAGTGCAGCTCAGTTTAATGACACATAATTGGCTTGATTGTCTACAAGCTGAAAGGTGCTATTGTGTCTTTACATTGTTAACAGGACATAATATGGGAAGACACGCCTCAACACATCATTTTATTTTGTTCATTTATTTTCTGGTGGAACTTGAATCCCTATGATGCAGAGATCGAAAGGGTTCAGAGTTAAAATAATTGAAAAAATGTAAAAAATATCAAGCTTAGGTCAGTTTTATTTCTCTGGATATTCATGATTCCATAACATTTTCTCATTCCACACAGTGGAAAGAAATAATCTACAACTGGCATTTAGACATTTGCTTTTCTATTTTTTTTATTTTTTTCATTTTAAACAGACATTTTTTGTAAGATAATTATTGTGGTTAAAGAATTACTTTCTAAGAAAATATCTTGAAATATAAAATACTATTTTATTTATTATTGGAGGATTCATGTGTATTTGAATATACTTTTTTTCTGCACTGTATATATTCATGTTACAGTTCATCTTAAAAATGCAGTTATCGAGGAATCCCATTGATTTATGGAAAATGTAAACATGCAAAATGTTAGTATTTGAATTTCTACATCCAACATAAGAATTTATTAGAGAAGTTATTTTTTTCCCAATTTATCACAAATTGATGAAAAACCACAAGAATACAAGTAACCTTTTACAGTTATTTGAAAACTACAATAGAAAGTGCCAACTGATGACATCTCTGGAAACCAAATACAGAATTCCACTTTGGATGTAATACAGTGCTGAAAAATGCTGCACACCCATCATCATGAATGTCATATTGATTTGGGGATTTTAATAATTTTTTTGAACTGTTCTTTTTTATAGGTGAAATAATAATTTTAATAAGAAGAAGAAGAATAATTAGGTGAACAAGTTTAATGTGGATTTTTTAAAAATCCAAACAGGGTGAAAATATAAATACGGTCACTGTGTAAACTGAGAATTTGAAGCATGGTCCACAAATGTTTCAGAAGGGCTGAGCCACTCCAGAAGCTTCATCTTGGACTGTTTATCCATTCTAAAACCAGTTTTGGTTTATGTTTTAGAATTATTGTACTTGTTGGAACACCAAATTGTGTCCAAGTTTCAACCATCAACCTGACTGAGGTGAAGTTGTAGAAGCTGGTGGTGGCTCTCTTTCCTCCTTATTCCACCTATGTTGTGTAATGTACCTGTACCACAGGTGACGAATAAGAACCCAGAAGAATGCTTGACACTATTATTATGTTTTAAAACCTCACCTTGAGTCCTCCAAACAAACTTCCTAGTGGCCAAAAAGCTCAATCTTCATTTCATCTGATAATAAAAACCATTCACTAGAAATAATTTACTGCAACCTTTTTGACAACTAGAAATTTCAGTGCTTGAAGAAGGAGGCAGTTGTTTCTTGCTACCCTCTAAGTCAAGTCCTGTGGTGTAAGTAATTGAATTGTGGACAGTGGACTGGTGTTACAGCATCTTCCAGGTTAAATACGCTTGAGCCTTGGTAGTTTTTTTTTTTAATGTTGAACCTAAATATCCTGAAAGGTTTGCTTTCATCTGAGGTGACGGTTTGTTTCAGATGAGTGAAACTTGAACACAGTTGGGTGCTCCAAAGGACAGATATCATAAACAAACTAAAGCTGGTTTCTAAAGCCAGATAATATTAAGTGTCTGCAATGGCTCTGACCTCAAACTAATTGAAAATGTATGAGCTACTCTTAAAAGCTGTTCCCCAGCCAGGAAACCAACTCAATTAAACGTTTTAGAGTGCTCAAAGTGGTTCAACCAGAATTATTTCAGGACCCTGTGCTATGCAAAATTAATTTTCAGTTATTTGTTGTATTATCGTTTTAGCTAGCAAAAAAGAACAGTTAAAATGCACCAATAAAAGACCAGAATTACTTTGACATTCATGCAATTGATGCAGGCATGTAACAGCTTTTCAGAAGAAAAAGCCTCAAGCAACAGCTAATTTTGGAAAACATGTTTCAATATTTGTCCAGCAACTTTTTAGGTCACTAGTCTCAAGAAGCCTCTCTGGCACATACAGCCATTTTCATCCCTCTTTCATCACTCGTCTAATGCACCAGGACTTCAAGAAATGTACGATCTGTCTGTTTTATGGGTCCTCCTCAGGAAGCATTGGAAAGGTAGACTAAACTTGCCTGGAGCAATGTGTTTGGAACATCCAATCAAGTGGTCTGGCACTGCTTTGAGGTCCCATTAGCAGACATGAAGAGATGCACAGATTTGTTTTCACCCAGCAGCTTGCAGGTCCACTCACACACACACAGCAAGTTCCCCGTCACCCTCAGGCCCAACACCCAACACACCGCAACCTAGACTGACTTTCAGACACAGAGCATGTTGCTGGGTAATTGCATTGTTAATCAATGTCTTTCCAAGTCAAGACAATGGTTTGGTCTTCACACTGTTTCTCCTGATTGGCTATGAAGCGTATACAGTGCTGTAATCTTCTTTCAGCGCATTATCTGTCGCATGGATCCCCCCTGGGAGACATTGTTTCATGGCAGTAGTCAGGTCACTCATTTATCAATGTTTTTGCTTCCAATTCACCTTTTGCATCTGATGAAAAATTTAGCTGAACTCCAAATGACTAAAAATCATGAAGCAGCTCCTTGATGTGTGCTTTTATCTAGATTTGTTTTTTTTTATGATGACTTTAGCTTCCAGACATGGCAAACAGTACAGTCGCTTCTGCAGCTGCAGGCAAACATGAGACAAATATCCCACTACTCTTAAGCGTCATCCTGCAGCTCTGATCTGTTACCAATCTGCCAAAATAGAATGGTTTTTGGAGTGATAAATAGCAACAAACTTCGAAATGCATAATGTAGGTTTAAAGTTTGGGCTTCATATACTTCCAGAATCTTGTCATTATAGACTCATAATGGAACAACAAGAAAAAAACATGAGGCCTAGGAGGAAGAAATGAGCTCTAAATCAATTTTTTCTGCTCAGTAAGGACAAAGCTCCTGACAGAATGACTTGCAGCTGAAAGCCTCTGGTTCTCCCTGCCCATGAATCGGTCTCGTTGATGGTCACAGACTTGCAGATCGTACTGTCAGTACCTGCTTGTCGCCCCGTTAGCAGCATCTGCCGATTACTCAAAGCGATTAGGTAGGTCCTGGCTTTAGACTAGGGGTTATACAGGTGATAGGTAGAATGCCTGCTCTTTGTGATGTTGACAACAGCCAGGTGCCCTGCTTTATCGCTTTGTAAAGTATGTAGTAGTTTAAAAGTTGAATAACATAAAATAACATAATATAATGTTATTTATGTTATTTCCCACGTGAAGAACTCCTGTAAACCTTGCAGTATTGAAACTCAGTGAACAAGGCATCTTAGACAAGCTGAAAAACAAATGGTGGTACGATAAGGGTGAATGTGGAACCAAGGACTCTGGAAGTAAGGTCAGTCGCTGCAGGTCTTTTGTACTGATTCCAAATTGCATTTTGACGTACTGTTCATATGCAAGACAAGAACTCTTACATTTATAGTATGCATTTTGTTTATTTGCTACACACACCTTTTTTTTTTGTAAAACTAACACAATTTCTGCCACACACTGTAACCCAGTTTCTGTGTGGCTTTGGGCACTGTTTCCATGAATTTTTATGTTTTCTTATTATATATTATATTTTATAAAATTTAAATTTGATGCTTTTTTTAAGGAGTATAAAAACATGATACTCTCTTTTGTGAAAACTGTAATGATAACTTCATGGGAAAACTAAAGAAGTGCCTTTTTTAGATTCTGAACCACAGCAGTTAACATATGTTGATAAATGCAGGGTTTGTTTTTTTGGTTTTTTTTGCACATTTCCATTCTTGACATTCATGATACTTTGACCATTATGCTGCTGTTTCTATTTACCAAACTGTTAATGAAAATTTGATTTGTTTGTGTTCTTACTACTTTGCATCGAGACTTGTCTATTAGATTCTTCGGCCTCCCGTGGTGTGATGAACAAGCAAACCCTCTTATTGTGATGAGTTACACAAATTCAACCTCTCGGAGCAGCAGGAGCGCAGCAGGGCATCCTGGAAATTTTGTGGTGACTCAGAGAGGAGCCTTAGATGCTTTGTTTGAGCGTTACAAGTAGTCGAAGAATGTAATAAACCTGCTATTTAACCCTCTCTGATTCAGACCGATTATATATTTATATAAGATCTTAAATAGCTCCATGCTCATAGGGTTAAACTGCAAATAGTAAAACTCTGATGAATAAATTTTTAATGAATACATTTGGTAGGTAAGCAGCAGCAAAATGGTTTGACTTAGATTGATTTTTTTTTACTTTAACACAGTTATCATTCATATGCTATCAACTTGACTGTACTGTATGACATTGTTGCCATGAAAGTTATACGTACATGTCTCTGAGAGAATTAAAAGGCAGGGATTTTTTAAGAGCTATTGACCTTTGCGATACTGACCGGCTTCCTTTAATGGTTAAAAGCAGAAGCCATTTTACGTACAGTATAAGCAACTTATTACAGGAAAAGCTCTACATTCACCAGAACAGTAAACACATTGGCTTCTTCTAGCAAAAATTACGTTCCTTATGAACGTTTGGCTCCTATTAGTGAAGAATTTCTTCTAAATATTCTAAATAGGTTTTTGTTGCTCAGCTGCTGATACCAATGTTCTGTTAATAATTTTATCAAGTAACTGTGACTAGTTTTACCTTTGAGTAGTTTAAAGCATAGTTTCAGGGTTGCAACTTGTTCTGTTGCCTTTTTTCCACTGCAAAACTTTTAACTTTGTTATTCACTTTCCCCCAGGACAAGACAAGTGCTCTCAGCTTAAGCAATGTGGCAGGTGTCTTCTATATTCTAGTTGGAGGGCTGGGGCTGGCAATGATGGTGGCTCTGATAGAGTTCTGTTATAAATCACGACAAGAAACCAAACGGCTAAAACTGGCCAAAAATACCCAGAATTTTAAGCCCGCTCCCCCGACCAACACCCAGAACTTTGCCACATACAGAGAAGGCTACAACGTTTATGGAACCGAGAGCGTTAAGATCTAGAGGTACGTTGGCTCTCTTTACCTTACACAGAGACCCAGTGCATCTGAAGAGATGAATCATTTAGATTCCTCTAATAGGAGTCAGAATGAATTATCCAGTTGTATGTTTGCTGCCAGTGAAATTGTTTATGGTTGTCATGTTAGACAAAACCCAATTATTTCCACAAAATAAACCACTGATACACACACTGGAAGAAAAGTTGAGCAACAAGATGGAGTGGTGGCAATTAATGAAACAACACAAATTGAATGGAATATGATGTATTGGCATGACTATTGTATCAAATCAAATAGATAACCAGGTTGGCAGTACGGTCACACTGACAGACCCAAGCCTGTAAAGTGTGGCAACCCTTTGGGTCTGAATACAGCTGCTGTAAGTCCTTTTATTGCAGCAAGTCGGCCCACAGGTCCGTAGAGTTGATGTCTAAACTGACCTCACACATTATTAATTTGTGCAAGATTGCAGGATCTGACTGGCTACAGGAGTACCTCAACATAAGGCATTCTGTCCGTTGACACACATGCTGTGTTGAGAGGCATTGTCTTGTTAAAAGATAGTCCCAGGATGCTGTTTCATGAAACATCAGAGGTGCAAGCACAGGATGTCACTGACATAGCCCTATGCCGTCACAGTCTTCTGCATTACTATCAGGGGTGACCCCATGGGTGACCCAGAACTCACTGCATCCCTACTGGTCGTGGAATGCATTGGGATCCTCTAGAATGAGCTGGAGAGTGTCAGTTGGGAGATAGATGTGTGGGTTTTCTTCCTAGATCTGTTACCCTGTGGCCCAACCCTTTTATCTAGTTGCTTATTTTTTTTTTCTATCAGTGAGTGTGTATTAGTTTTACCTCTTATAGCAGGGGTGCCCATCTCCAGTCCTCGAGAGCTACTGTCCTGCAATTTTGTACATGCATCCCTGTTCCAACACACATAAATCAACAGGCTGCATTCCCTCATCAGCAGTCATTCAGCCTTGTAGAGGTCTTTCTTCTGATTCAGGTGTGTTGGAAAAAGGATGCAACAAAAAGTTGAAGATTAGTACCTCTCTAGCATGGTGGTTGGCAACCCCTTTCCAATACAATGGCTGTAAAAAAAAAACATGTCCTGTAAAATTCAACTGAAACTAATAAATCTGTTAGAGTGAAAAACATTGAAAAGCTCAAACAACCTGGTTACATAAGTGTGCACAACTACAACTATGTTGAAGCACCTTTTCATTTAACTCTTGTATTCAGTTTTTTAGTAAGACTTTGTTTGCATCCCACATCTTGACTTGGTAAAATCTCTCCACTCTGTAAAGCAAACGTACTCCAAATGCATCAGATTGTAAGGACATGTTTTATCCACAGCCCCCCCATAGAGTTTCTGTTTAATTTAGTTCTGGGCCTTGGCTCTGATATTCTAAAACTTTCATTTTCTGGTGTAGCCATTCGATCATAGATTTTCATGTTAGTTTTAGACTTAAAAATGATGGAATTAATGATGCTGAAAAAATGAAAGTTTTGGGACAAGACTGACTGGTATTTAGAAGTGTTTATATCACCCAACTTGACAAAAAGACTGGCTACATTAGAAAAAAGGTAACCACTGATTTTGGTGAGATTTTAACCAGCTCTGGATGTTACCATTGTGAGAAAAAAAGCTTTTGTCGTTCAAGCCTGCTCCTTGGCTTAGCTATATAGAGAATACACTCCTGCTCCTGCTCTTTCAGTGTTGCTGTTGACCTATTTAAAGTCTTCAGATCCATCTTTTTTTTCAATTTTTGGCAGATGTCCAATTTTCTATTGTTGTTTCTCCAATAATTGCTAACTGCCTTGACTGTGCCATGTTGTATATACCTAATTCTGTGGATTTGTTTGTTCTCTTACCCTGACTGGTACATTTGTACATTGAGAACATTTTGCTTCACTTTAACGTCTCTGCAAACCTTGCTTTAGCTAAAGCACACAAATGTCAGTAATCTCATAATAGTAGGACAGCTTAATTTTACTTCTGGTTAATCAGATTTACCAATAATTAAATTATTAGTAATTAACAAACTAATAATTAAATTGTGTGCACATTTGTGGAACAAGGTTATTGCAGCTCTTATATTCTCTAGTGTTGTCTCTAATACATTTGATTTTACCAAATCTGTATTTGGGATATTAGTCAAATTGTATGTTGAAAAGTTTTCTTTAAAAAACAACTGGCATTTTAAGAGGGATGTGCAGACTTTTGCCAAAGTGGTTTCAGTTTGTGTTGCTAAGAGCTGTTTTAATTTTCTAAAATTAAATTATGTAAATTTGGCCTTTAATCTTAATATAAGCTTGTTTAACCAATCATTTAATTATTCACTTCTGAGTGATTTTGATTTTAACAATTTTGGGATATTTTCCTAGATTTCAGGCTCTCACATCTTATACCGAAATAGAAAAGATTTAAATTTATTCTGTAAAAAAAAGAAGTGAAAACCCCTCTGGAAATGCATTACTTAGAGGAGTTACCCAAGGACCCAAATAATTAAACAGCTCAGTGTGTAAAAACAAATATTGCTCTACTTTTTAAAGTTATTTTTAAACTCCAGATACCAGATATAGATATTCAATATCTATAATATTAACAATAGCTTGAATTGGTTTATTAAAATAAAAATAATGTTATACATAATGTTGCATGTAGCATTAATTTCACCAAAGTAAGCGTCCATTTTCATTTAAATGATTTTAACATTCTTAAAACTGGTGGTTTAGATTTTTATGTTTGATTAAATATATTAAGGGTGAAAATGCAGTCTGCTGAAGATGTCATAAAATAAACTTCCATTGCTGAAACTGGGTTCACCAGCCAGCTGTTTACGTGTGAGATTTGATTGAAAATACGGGATTGCATTTGAAATAGATCTGAATTGAAATAGATCTGAACAAACCAAAGCTCTGGAGCTGCTCAACATAAATTCAAATGCAATGAACTGAAAACTACTAAAATGCCCTGTAAGGCCAAGGAAATGTGCAAACCACATTGCACTCAGTCGTTCTAGCAAAGGCTAATATGAATGCTAATCATGTTGAGCCCAGCTTTTTGAAACTCTTTTCTAAGCAGAAGCAGAGACCACAACATATGAAACATACTGAGGACTTTTTAAAAGCTTTTCTAATTCAAAAAATGCAATTAGGACGTCCAGCTAAAAGCCACAGTGGAAACCATGAATCGATGAACTGCGCAACAATCCACTGAGTAAAGTCTAGAATTACATGTGAGCTTTGTTTTTTGATTGCAGTAATTGCATGGGCGTTCTCATTAAGAGCAGTTTATGACATGTCAGTTTTTTTAAATGCCACAATAAGACTTTTCCCCAATCATCTTATTACTGTGAGTGATGACATCCACAGATACCCAGTTTTCTTCCAGAGAAGAAAAACCTTTGCATTTTGTGCACAAGACAGCTGCCGTGATTTCTTTTTACTCCTTTCTTTTTTACATGGCTGGAAGTGGCAAGGATTTAGTTGGACACAGAACACGATCAGCACAAACAAATGTGTTTAAATTAAAGCACTACAGCTTCGAGGAAGCAGACTAATCAAGTCTTTCAAAGCTAAATTGGTCTAAAATATTTGCAAGTGATTGATTTTATTTTGATTTAGACCAAACTATCGTGACCAATAAAAACTTAAAAAATGAAAAATATTCTCTCAGTTACATGTCCTCGCCTACTTTTTTTTCTTCCAATTTATCGTCACACACCTTAGAGCTGCATTCTTGCTGATGTATATTTCTCAATCGTATCCTAAACTCCTCCCATCTTTGCCCCTGCTCTGTGCGTTGACACAGGTTCACGAAACATTTCAGCCATCCTCTACAACTGTGACTAAACATCTGTGAAAGGCACAGGACCACAGAGGTTTGTGCTTCATGGCATGATAATCTGCATTGACGACACGACTTGACTGGTCACAGGAAGAGCCGATGAGGTTCCCTCCGCCTCTCAGTGCCTTATGGAACCGAGTCTAAACAATGCAACTCGATCACAATAATGCTTTTTGCTTGAAACTCATACAAAACAGAAGAATGGTGCAGAGTTTAATAAATATATAATATATATATATATATATATATATATATAATATATATATTATATATATATATATATATATATATATATATATACATATATTATATATATATGTATGTATAATATAATATATATATATATATACATATGTGAATGAGAGAATAAAGCCATCATTTGCAACTCGAAGCACATTTTGAAGTGCCAGAAAGTCGATACATTATACATGACAACTGTCTAATTAGTTTCTTGTAATCAATATGATCAGATTCCTCATCATCCTTCTGCTGCCAGATTTTCACTGGTTCAGTGTGCTAAAATTATTTTACTAGATCTACTCAGTTCACTGTAGGACACTGGTTATTAGATAATAGCTTTTTATACTAATGTGAATCCCTTCGGATGACCATGAACTTTGAGAAGAAAAATCTGTTGCATTGGAGAGGAATGCCGTCGAGCTCAAAACAAAGATGCGTGTTGTTGTTTGTACTTCGAACTCTGCTGCTGCTGCTGCCGCCGCTGTCTTCACGGGAGTTTGTTAGAACTCGAGAAGATAAGAAGAAGATAACATGAACCAGGTCCTGATTAGCACTTCATATACTGCCAAGAGTGTGTTTTGTATGACAATGATTACGTAAAGTCTAGGAAAAGAAAATAAGTTTGGGATAAATGCAGTTTGTAAAATATCAAGGGAGGTATGATGCTTTGAAGAGTCTTTCCCTGAAGTCTAGATTCACTGAAGTCTTTTTTACATCAAAGTAAAACCAAACAAATGGGTACTTCAGTTGTAGATTAACTGTAGTCTGGTAAAAGGCTCAGAGCAAAGTTTTTTTTTTTTGTTCTTCTGTAGTTTTTTTTTTTTTTACATTTTCTGTCAAACTGCACATTTTCCAATGAACTGTGGTTTGCTTTCGAAAGGATTTTCTTCCATGAAAATTAAAGTGTTTAGTGGTTTTACTTAGTAAATTTAAAATATATAAATACAACAAAAAAAAGAGAGATTTTTATAAGATTACATTGGGGTGTCTCCTGGAGCTTAGCACATTTCCATACTGCTGTAACCAATTGTGTTCTTTCATAAAGACTGTGATTCCATAGGATTTAGGAGAATATTTATCTAATCACCTGAAACCATGGGCAGATAGTTTTATATTAAAAAAGAGACAATGTGAAGACAAACAAAGAGGTAGCCTGGAGAGATGTGTACATTTAGACTAATGGGAATTATTTATATAACATGATAACAGATTGGGTTTTCTCTTACATTATTTCTTTTTTTTCTAAAGAATTGCATGTGAATGCTTGATGAGCTCTGCTACACACAAGATTAACGGCTAGGTTAATGCTAGAAATGAAGCCCTAGTCATTCATTTTTTCAACTTGTTTAAAACTGTTTTGCTTTTTAGTAAGTACCCCTCCTGCAGAAATAATCGGAAAAAAAATTCATAAAATCGCCGAGCGTAGCAGTGGTTTCAAAAGAGCAAAAGATGCATGTGAAATTTGCTGAACCTCATCGAAAGAGGCGCTGTACAAAGATTTTTAATACATTTTTGTAAATAAAATGTACAGAAAGGGCCTTGTGTTGTTGTGCTTATTTCTACTTCTTCGAAATAATATTATAAAATTAGGACCTGTGGTCTTTGCAACAGTTGTGGTGGTAGCAATTCTCAAACCAACTCTGTCGGAGTATCAATAGCCTAAGCAGAGCTCATACAGATGAGCACAGAAAGGGATGAAGTTTTCCTGTAATAGTACGATATTGAGCTGTTAGTCAGTAAAAGTGTGCTTGTTAGATCAATAATGTGAGCACTTATGCTTTAATCCTGGTATCTTGCCTTGTATCCACTGATTGAGGGCTACATTGACATCTTCATCTGACATGTGCTCTTTCTTTCCTCCTCACTCTTTATGAAAGCCTTTGACACATGATCAATAATATATTATAAACCTCAAGCTTTATTGAAGCATACTGCCTGCTGTATGAGTTAATGTTGCATGGTAAATTTTGAACATAGAGTACCTTCCAAAAGTATTCATACTCACCAAACGTTTCCTCATTTTATCACAATGCAACCACAGACTTGACTGAATCTACACAAAATTTAGAACAACACAAAGTAGCAAATAGTTGTGAAATGGAAGGAAAATTGTGTGGTTTTTAAATTATTTTTTACAAATAAAAATAAATAAAAAGTGTAGTGTGTATTATTTTTCAGCCCCATTTACTTAGATGTCTATATATGTATTAAAATATATATTCCACCAGCAAGTCTTTAGGAATATCCTGTATCTCTGTCAGCTTTGCACATCTAGAGACTTCAACTCTTGCTCAGTTTATATTACAAAAAAGCTGAAGCCTAGTCATATATTTCAGTCTTCTCACAGATTCTGTATTTGATTTTGGTCTGACCTTGATTGGACCATTCTATCACAATAATATGCTTTGATCTAAACCACTGGATGTTTAGGGTCATTGTTCGGCTTAAAAGTTAACCTCTGCCGCAGTCTCAAGTGTTTTGCATCCAGATTTTCTTCCACTGTTGCCCTGTATTTAATTTAATTTATCTTTCCATCAATTCTGTCCATGGATAAAAGTGTCTCCACAACATGATGCTGCTGCTGCTAGGTTTCATCATGGGTATGCTGTGTTCAGGGTGATGTCTAGAGTTAGTTTTCCTCGACACGGTGTTTTGCATATAGGCAAAATAGTTAAGTGTAGCTCTCAACAGTCCGGAGCACCTTCTTCAACATGTTTGTTTTGTCCTCTACATGACATGTCTTTCTTGGTATTCATGATGCCGTTTGTTCCACAAAGTTCTATAAATAACCTTGTAGGCTTTCACTGAACCGGTGTATTTATACTGAAATTTAATTGCATATGTTTAGCAACTAAAAGACGGAAATTAGTTACACTGGATTTAATTCACAGAAATCAAAGTAAAAGGGACCGAAAAGAATGCACACCGCAGTTTTCAGATTTTTACTGGTTAAACATTTTTAGAATCATTTATCTTTTGCCTTCCATGCCACAATATTATGTTGCTTCGTGATGGTCTGTCACATAAAATCATTCTCAAGTGTGACTGTAACATTACAAAATAACGAAAAGTTCAAGAGGAATACAGGTTTTTGCAGTCCTCTGTAGCCTATCTGTTTCAGGGCAAATATTTTCAATCTTTTTAATTACTATCACTAAATTTAGTGTAATACAATCAACCTTTACTATTTTTGAACATTTTCTCAGTCAGTAGTTTCAGGGTCTGTATTGTTGGTGAAAGGAATACCTCCATCCAGAGATCCAGTCTGCAAAGATCAAATAACAAATCCACCAAACTTGGCAAAAACAATGTTCCTTTTATTTCTTATGTTTCATTTTTGGAAGCTGTTGGTATGATTCAGGATTATTCACTACTGCACCATACCTGTGGAACCAGGCTGGGCTGTACAAAACGTCACAATCCAGACAAACCATTTCTGACAAAGAAAAAACGATATTGCTATTTCTGTTCTTTCATTTGCTTCACTGCTTCCCCTGGACTGCCACCAACTAGGAGTAAGACAATGTGGGGGGGGGGGGGCACATGAAGCTCATGAGACTGTTCTCCAAAATGAATTAGCATTACCAGGCAATGATACCAAACACTACAGTGTGGTTTAAGCTGGAAGAATGAGGTATAAGTAACGGTAAAACAGCAATTTGGGTGAGGTGTCTGATCTAGAAAGCAACACCTTCAAGGGTGAAGGGCAAAAATATGTTAACTTGATTCCAAGAGCTCTTTTTTTGACCAGAGGACAACTGATCATAACACACTTTGATCATAACACACTTTGAACTGTGCAAAAAGAAGTTGGAGCCTGGTGTTTGCTGGCTCCATGGGCTTGTGCCAGTGCAGCTTAATCTGATCTAACATTGATTCCCTCACAAGTGAGAAGAGGGTCAGACATTTCTCTGTGTTAAAGAAAGAGAAGACAAAAGGCTACAGAAGGGCCTAACCTGGAAACGATAGTTTGATTACTTCTGCAGAAAAAAACTCCTTATTGTACAGCTTCCTCACTTTGCTGCACACTGCAGTCGTTCACCTCATCTCTCTTCCTTCAAGGACAGAATAAATAAATCAGATTCCAACTCACTTGTTCCTTTTTCCTTTCTCCACTTCAGCTCTTCAGCTATTTTCAAGTGTACCTGAAAACACCTGCTCTTGACAGCCTTGGCTGACATTTAACAGCCCTCCAAGCACATGCTCTGTTATTTAGAAAACATTTCAAATTCACTGAAATAAATAGTGCTCAACAGAGTGCAGCTGCTTTAATGCTTTCTTCTTAGCATCAACAATCTCTCATTGGATTTCATTACGCCTTCTGAAGAACTTTTTATTGAATTTATAGACAACAGAGATGGAGCTGAGGTAACACATATAGATCATGTGTGAAGCCTCTGGGGCAGCACTAGTAAATGACATTAAAGTAATATTAGCAGAGAAACTGCACTGCACTGCGTTATTTACACCAGCTGCAGCATACAAGTCATTTTAAATGCACTGCTTTGCATAAAAGTGTTTTCCATCTTTTGCAAATATGATTTTCATGTATGCAAAACATCTCTTCTGCAGACAGTGAAGGAATGCAGTTGTGACTCAGACTCCATGCAAACGGCGGTAAGAAATCCAAAAGTGTTTGATTGAATCTGAGCGATCAGGACTCATAATACAACTCAGCACAAAGTTGTGATTTCTGGCAACAGTTGTGTCAGCTCGAACATCTACTGGAGCCCATAGACTGCTGGAGATAGACGCCAGCTCCCCTGCGACCCACTATGGAATAAGCAATAGAAAATGACTGACTGACTGACTGGTATGAAACCAATAAAGAATGAGTGCTACAGGGTACAAGACACACAGTGTTGACATCAAAAACACCAACAAAGAGAAGGGTTTACATGAGACAGACAGAGACTGCTTAAGTTTACAGAAGAGCCACAATCTGTAGGTAATAAATATGAAGTATTTTACCCGTTAGTAGTTGTTATCAATTGTTACTTCTTTAGTTATTGTTTCAAAAGTTCTGGTTAGTAAAATATTAAAACACAGTTAAACATTTCAACAACATAGAACAAAAACTAAATATTTTTGAAGTTTGTAGTTATACAGTTGTGATGTAAAATATGATGCATACATTTGAGATCGACTAATTTCAGAGTAAGTAATTACTGTAGACTACTTACAATATTGTGAAAAAGTTAAATGTTTTCTGTCACTGTTATTATTTCAAGCCTTTATTATGTGTCATTTTTAAGATTAGGGTTTTCAAATAATGAAAACCCTTCAGTGTCTCTGAAAATGTTAACATTGTGTAAAAGTTATAGCATATTCGTAGAAGGTTGAGTAGAATGAAAAAGTATGGTGGTGCACCAGCAGCTGAGGTAAGAGCTCTGCTTCCGCCTCTCAGCCTGCTCAGACGCTTTTCTCCTAAGCTCCCTGCTTGCTTGCATTCTTTTACTCCTAACTTTTTTATCTCTTAGCCAAAATTACGGAAATATTGGACTAAAACTACTTCTTACCAGCGACTCCCAAGGATTATTATTATTTTTTTTTTTTTCTAAAGGATTTTGATGTTTTTATAATCGAACTCGAAAGAAGGACAAGTTGACGCCAGCTAATCAGCACAAAATGCCTCCCTTCACCACAGAGGACTTCGACAAACTTTTACAGAAATTGGCTGTTTTGGAGATGACTAGAAGTGATTGTGGAGGTGAATATGGGGTACAGCGATGATTCAACTCTGCCTGTGATCCCAAACAGTGACAGCTAGCTCAACGACTCAGCCTCCAATCAGAACACTGAGAATAAACCTAAAGGCAGATCCCCCTGGCATGTTTTAGGCGCATGCCCAAAAAAATCAAAGTGGACGACTCACTGGAAGATCTCAGCTTTTAAATAAATTAGAATGGCCAGAATTACAGAGAAATGCCCCTGTTTCCCCTGGGAAAGGAGACTTCGACAGCGAGCTGCTCTCAGAACAACTGATAGGAGTGAGACAGCTGGAAATAATGGAGTTCCCCTCCAAAACAGATTTCCCGCACTACAGAATGAAAACCAGGAAAATGATCCATCTTCTGAGAACAATAAAAGGTTTGAGAACAACCTTCATTCTAAACAGTCTTCTCCTAAATTGCCAGAGAAAAAGCGCCCCACCGGACCAAGGACCCTAATAGTGGGCAACACAACTGTGGATGGGATTAAAAACTTCTGCAACACGAAAAATACAAGCTATGATTGGTACCAGTAACATGGTGTCCGATATCTCAGAGAATATTCTTGCAATCACAGAAAAGCGTCCGTCTCTTGAAAACCTTATTATACACTGTGGAGCCATGGATGACGTGGCTAAGAAAAAATCAGAAGGACTGAAGGAGGATTTCACTCGTCTTCTGAATATTGTTGGAGGTCTCAATATCAAGGTGTTTCTCAGCGGACCCTTTGCACCGCTTTTCTGTGGAGATGAAATTTTTTCGAGACTTCTGATGATTAATAAGTGGTTGAAAAAAACATGTGCTACAACACCTGTGAACTTCATCGACAACTTTAATATTTTTTGGGAAAAAAGACAACTCTTCAAGCAAGATGGTTTCTGTTTGAACAAGCCGGGAGCCAGACGTCTCACATCTAATCTCTTCTATTCAGTAAATAATCCGCCAGCAGCTTCGACCTTCAGCAGATAACATGGAGTATCAACAACAATGATAACGCTGCCTCCAACAGCTCCAGCAGAGAGAACCGGCCAGTTGGCTGAGAAAGAGAGGTCATCACAAAAGGTCTCCCTGTCTCCCGTTAAACCCCCTCTCACCCCAGACCCTGACCCAGACCGCACAGAACTCTCCCATCTCCCCACTGAGCCCGCTTTTTGCTTTACTGGATTCTGATAACATAAAAGGAGCTCTTAAGATCGGGACCCAAATGGCTCTGACATCTTCTCCATTCAACACACCCCGTGGCCGAGGCCCTGCTACTGAACCAACATCTTCCAAATGCCGCAGAGCCCCACCACCTCCTAATCTATCTCCTCCTAATCAGGACCTTCAAATAACTTCTCTGTGATACAGTCTGGGCCCCAGTGGTAACTCAGAAATCAGAAATGAGCATGTCCAGGAAAAACTTGGGCCCCTAATAGGAGATAGTTGTAAAATCTGTGTGCTTATACGTGACAGAAAGAACAAAGCCAAAAGGATAAGAGACAGTAATAAACAATCAAAAAAAGCCATAAACTGTCAGGTACAACCAGCAACTAAGTCATATAAACTGGCTTTATTGAACATTAGATTTCTATCAGGAAAATCATTTTTAATCAATGACTTCATTAGTGACCACGATCTTGATGTTATGTTTTTAACAGAAACATGGTTTCATGAATTTAATGAAGCTCCCATTCTGATAGAGTTGACGCCTCCGAACTACAATTTTCTTTGTGCGAGCAGACACCAAAGAAAAGGTGGAGGGGTGGCCACTTTGTTTAAAGATTTACTAAAGTGTAAAAAAAAATTGACTCTTTTGAATATTTGGCTCTTCAGGTAAAGAGCCCGGTCCGAACCATGTTCTTGAATATTTACAGGCCTCCTAAGTCCAAAACAAACTTTATCAGTGATTTTGATTAGCTTTTATCTGTGATATGTGTTGATTATGACTGTTTAATTATTGTGGAAGACTTCAACATTCACATGGACAATCCTGAAGACAGATGTGCAATAGATCTATGTGACACTCTTAGACATTTTGGTTTGACTCAACATGTTAAACAGCAAACGCACAAACAGGGACATATTTTGGACTTGATCATCACTAACGGTCTAAACATTTCCAAGGTGTCTGTAACTGATGTTGCCCTATCTGACCACTTTTCTGTTATTTTTGAAAGCATCATCTCCAATGACTCAATTAGCCAAAGCGATATTATAAGAAAATGCATCTTTAAGGACAGTACCACTGAAACCTTTACCACATTTACTCTTCTACCTCCACTTTGCCCTGTAACACTGTAGATGAGCTGGTAGATAACTTTCATTCTAAAATCTCAGACATCATTGATTCAATTGCTCTAATTAAAGTGAAAGTCGTTTCTGGGAAGAAAATGTCTCTGTGGAGAAGTGCTCCACCAGTCAGAAGTGAAAAAAAGGACTGTCGAAAAGCTGAACGCAGGTGGCGAAAGACTGGACTCCAGGTTCACTATATTATCTATAAAGAGAGACTATACAGATATAACCTACAACTGAAAAATGCGAGAGAATCTTTCTTTTCTGACATCATCAGCAAAAACATTAACAATGCTCGTGCATTATTTGCCACGGTCGACGGGTTAATAAACCCTCCTGTAACTGTAGCATCTGAACTCCACTCTACTAGGGCCTGCAATGAATTTGCTAACTTCTTCACTGAAAAAACCCAAAAGATCAGAGGGGCAGTCAACACATCCACATCAACTCCAGTACTAAAGTTGTCTCCAACTAGACCTGATTTTGACAAAATTTCCCAATTTCACCAAATAAACTACAAAAACTTAGAAGAAATCGTACACTAACTAAGCTCTTCTTCCTGCCGTCTCGATGTTTTACCCACAACTTTCCTTAAGAAAGCTTTGCCCGTAATAACATCTGATTTAACACAAATAATAAACGCATCCTTTTTGTCGTTGTCGTTGGGTGTTTCGTTGGGTGTTGCGTACAAGCAGGAGGCAGTCAGGGTCATATGAGAACTGATTTAATGAAAAGAGAAAGCAAATATACAAAAGACTAGTGGCATCAGAGAGAAGAACACAACAGGGGAAAAACGCAGTGAGAGAAAGCGAGGGAAACAGGAGAACAGGAGAATACTGGGACAATGATCACAATGGCGGGAACAGGTGAGACAGATTAAATGAATGTGGAACAGCTGTAGGGGAGGAAAAACTGAGACAGCTGAGTGGACAAAGGCAAGACACAAGGACAAAAGTATTAAAAATTAACTAAGCCGAACATGACAGCCACCATGAAATACAAGAGCAACTCAAACACAGTACACAAAAATAAAAAGATCACTAAGTTACAACAAATTAACAAAATAGTACACAAAAATGAAACTTTTTTCCACAGAGAACAAGTCAGTCTGCCAACTTATTAAGCTTTTCAGTGTGATTAGGTCACACACAAATTTATGATCCAAACAATTTTAATATTATAATCTCAAATCACTAAGGGCAACAAACTAATGTGGTGGTTAACATTATTTTGTCACCGCAAAAAAGGCCTCAGTTCCAGTTTAGATTCATGTGTACCTAAGTGTAGGCTGTACAGTTGCTCATTCACTCATGGATGTGTCCAGGATCTCCTACTTTGTACTACAGTACAAAATCAATTGTACAATAAGTACATGTAATTGTAAAACGAAGCTCTCAGTGTATTCACTGTATTCCAGTACAGTAAATTTTGCTTCAAACTTAAAAAGTAATTTCCATGTTTTTGTGCTCCTAATAAAAAAAAGTCACCTTAGGTTACTGCTTAAACTTTATGTCTTAAACAATATTTTAGTTAACAAGGCTTGGATCTAACTGAATGAGGCTGAGTTAGCTTAAACTGCTTGGGTTTTCTCCAGATAGTCCACAAACACAAACCTTAGCCTATTATGGGAGTCAAATTGAACCATGAGTTCTTATAATGCTTTGAAGTTAATTTATTAAAAATAACATTGGAACTGGAAAGACTTGGAACAGATGGAACTGCATGAAACTGGGTATTAACTATGTGGTTTTTCTAACAATACTCCTGTTATTTCCCACAGTCCTTAAAGATGCAAGTACGTTTAGTTGTTGGCTTCATGTGAATCTCAAATGTACACTTGCAGAATTAATTATCAATAAGCCAGGCCTTTATAGGAAATGATGCATCAAGTTTGTAAATAAAGGAAGAGGGATATCAAACAGTTAATGAGAAACAAACATTTGGTCAAGAAATCTATCCAATAAAAAATATGATTTGCTGTAACTATTTCATATATAATTATATAAATATAATTATTTTATTCTAAAGTGTATTATGTTCTTATACAGGAAGACATTTAGGCAGTGTGAAAAACAAGATTAAACTATGTATTCACATCATTTACATGTAGGCTTTCAAGAGTCTTGTGCATGTATAGACATGCATGGAATAGCAATCAGGAAAATTGCAATAGATCAAAAAAAGTTATTTCCATAATCCCACAACATGCCATGAGCGTTGTCTTCATCAACGTGATACCTCAGATCATAGTACACGTCTTTCATTCAGTTTTAGAGGTAAAAGTTTTGCTAAGGGAGATTTTACGGCAGATGTTGAACCCATACAAACATAAACAAAACATAAAATAACCAGTGGCTGTAATGTATCATTGATTGGTGAAGTTCTGTGGAGAAATAGCTTCCTCTTCATGTACAAATGAATTTCACTGGATTATACTCTTGTATTTGTGTTGGTAAAATCTACTGTAGGTAACGTGGTTTTAGACTTCAGTTTTTATGGGACTAGTGATTGTTGTATGATAAAACATTCTCAAAGCCGTTATAATTAAGGGGTTTAATTACTTTAAACTGACAGATAACCCTTTATTGGCTCTCTCTCTGGCACAATGGATGAGGAAGAGAAACATATTACCTAAGTAAAGCAAGGGATCCTGGCCAGGCGTGCTATATTATTGAGATGAAAGATCACTACCCCTGCCCACCACCTTCAATGGCTCTCAGACATCATCTCTTGTCTTAGTCTTGAAAAGATTCATTGTTCAATTCAGAGTCACATCTGGGGTCCTGTCCTTTTGTTATTTAAGTCTGTAACTCAGTAATACACCTGGTAAATTGTTAATTTATTAATTTTATAAAGACTTGGCTGGTTCTCTGCCTTTCTTTAGGACAGGGTCATGGTGACACGTCCGATTCAGCAGTGACTGGCACAAGCTAGAAAAAAATCTCATATCCTGCCTGGATGCTAACAACTGTGTAATGGCAATGCAACGGTGTTTCAAAGCTTTGTAAAGATGACATTTTGAGGAGTGGAGTTGTATTAAAACAGTAGAAATTCTCTTTGTTACTGGCCTTAGTTTGGTTAATCATTACCCTAATTTTTTGGTCAAATTCTCACTGTTTTCTGTGGCACAGGGTATCTAACATAATAGTAAAAAAAACTAGATTAATTGTCACCTCTTAATCCTACATTTTAGGAAAAAATACAATACTTAAGTTCTCTTTGTTAAAAAATAAAGTCACCATGATGGTATGTAGAGCCCCGAAATTCAACAAGCTCTGTGTTTCATTTTTTTTTTTTTTGCCGTGCGTTAGTTTCACATTTTCACCAAAAAGCAGCTACAGAAAAGAGATGAGACAGGGTATCAATCTTATCATCAGGGGTTCAACCAGGTGGATCCTTCCTCAAACACACTGTGGAGGTCACAACATGGATCAGGTAACATGGATGAAAAATCTGCAGGTACTACAGGAAGGCTGCAAGGGCCTGTTCCTGCAGAGCACTGTTAGCATCATGCAAAATCCCTCCTTTGATGAATCTCTGTTCTGTGAGCATAACGTCTGGGCAACAGTGAAATGTGCGAGAGCTTCGGAGCGTGTTGAATTGATTTACACCAGCTTTGATTGTTCATGTGTGTAGTTTTGTACTTTCACTTTACATGTGGGGGACAGAGAGAGAGAGGCGCTGAAGAGATTTGCAGTGTTGGATCAGAGAGATCAGAAAAAACAGGGAAGGGCCAATGCTCTACTGAGCTTTGTTAATAACTCCAGTAGAGCTGACAAGTAGCTCAGTGTGACAGAACATCTGGACATTGCACTTGTTCATTACAGCTGACGGCAGCAGACTTTTACAGAAACATGTTTGGCACACAGCTGATGGCACGAACACATGCTTTCAACCAGAATTCAAGCTGACCCAGAAATATTGTAAACTTCAGTTTATACAAGTGAAATGATCGTCAGTCATCGGCTTCCAAGCTACAGTGAATGGTAACATTTCTAAAAAATAATTTATGGTCCTAATGTCTTCTTGTTTAAATATTGCTGGTCATTTTTTCTTCAGTGTTAGCTTTTAAAGTCCATTGTGTAATCCAATCATCATAATAGTTTTTGTATGTTGTTATGGTTACAACAAAAGGAAATATGAGTCTGCTATGGTTCTTCTTTAAACAAACACTGATTGGCTGGTGATGAAAGTTCAACTCTGTATATAGACTCAACTGAATCATTTCCTAAATCTCTTGTTTTTCTCTAGCGGAGGGGCCCGAGATGGAGCGTTACTAAACTGTGAGAAAATAACATTCTCATATTTACATCAATAAACAGATGATCCCTTTGAAAAGACACCCCATAACTTGTCGTCTCATGTGTGAGTCACTTAATGTAATATCCATGTGCTTTCCAAAAATGTCCTAAATATTATGATAATCTTACCCTGGAAAAATTGGTTTGATATTTAGAAGCCCTTCCTTGCACAACATGCTTTTAGGTAGAATGGTAAACAATGTTCACATCGAACACTAAAAGCCATGACAACACATTGTAGGTGAAATGAGCTAAACATTGATCATGCAGTGACAGTAAAATATTCTGTTGGGTAGTCTTGGTTCTTGGTGGTGCATCCATCCACCCAAACCACCTGCCTGAACTCTGGTAGACAAAGACACAACATGGTCGCAACACTGAGGCTAAGGCTTTTATCCTGACTTTCAGTTCTCAAGATTGTAATCCTGTCATCTGTCAGTATGATACAGCAAAGGATATCTGACCTTTGCAGCCAACTTCAGAAGACCATACAAACATCTGATAAGAATATGTGTCCATTAGAGGGCAACAAGACCTGCTGGCACAAGATTTCAAAACATTAAAATGGCGTTAAATCATTAAAGCGTCTCTTGAAAAAATGAAGTCTATGCCGTGAAGCTTAGTCTAATTGCTGCCAGCAGGTAGCTTCATCTGATAAAATAAGTAGAATGAGCCCTAGATATGAAAATGTGTTTATTAAGCTTCCTTCCCTATTGCCTCTAGTGGTGTTTGAGGCTCTTATTTTGAAGAAAAACACGTGGATGTTCCTGAGTTGTTCTTTTTTGCTAATTGTGTTGACTAATGAAGACAGCTGGCCAACAACATTCAAAGCTCCTACAACTTTCAAATCATTTGTGTGGCAGTGATTTTGGTACTATTTAGAACAAAGAAACAGCTACAGAGTTTAGTTTCTCATGTTTGTCTTTGTCCTGTGTTTCCTTTCATTGTTAGTTGGCTATTAATTCTCAATGATTCCTTTCTGAATTTAGTCTGTGTTGCTCGCTCACTGTCATCAGTAATTAAACCTCATCTGTATAGATTCTCCAAAATCATTCAGTCAGTTTAGTCAGTACTTTCCACGTACAATGTCTTTTGTAAATGCATTTATATCAATAAATGCGTTTTTAACCTTTTTTATGTTACCGCCTGCTTCTTGTCTGCATTTGGGACCTCCACCACCAACATAAAAATGGCATGAACAGAGATTGTTTATAAAACACACTAAAAGATTTATGAAAGTTTTATTTGTGACAACAGTTAAAAATGTATACTGTTCAAGCACATTGGTCTTTGCTCCATTGGGCATTTGAGAAGGGTAATGGAAATGGTTGCAGGAACTCCCTGTATGAACGGAGGAACAAGGAACAAGTGCTTATGACCACTTACATGCTATTCCATTTACATCTCAAGACAGAACTTGGATCTGGGAAAAGGTAAACCATAAAACCCAAATTTATTCATTTTTCCAGTTCCTGTAAAGATGATGCCCCGGGCCCTAACAAACATTACAAATAAACTTACCTTGACACTACCAAACACCCATTGCTCCTGAAAACCAGTTAAAATTCTTGTTTCTGGATGTCGGGAGGGGAAAATGCTATGTCTAATGTCGGGGCAATCAAAAAAAAGGGAAACATCTACTAAAAAAACGGGGTTTTGTCCCAAACTTCTGACGGAATGCACTGAAAAAACTGAAATTTATATAATATATTATATATATTTTATTTTTATATATATATTATATATATATATATATATATTTTGGGGAAATAGTAAGAAACCTAAAGGGTTTCCCCATTTTCACTTTTAAATTCCCGTTCAAAGGGTTTTTTTAAATAGGGAAAATGAAAAATTTCCCTGTTTTTGTTTTTTTTTCTATTTATATGGTTGTAAGATTTAACCGTATGATGATTCTAGCAAAAATCTTTATTTACTGAAATGGTAGTCATTATAAAAAGTCTAGGAACCATGGTTCTCCACTGATTAGAAACACTTTAAAACACTTTGTCATCAGTGAAACCTTCATTTGTGAATAGAAAAAAAAAAGTTTTCCCAAAAATACAGCTGAGATCTTGTCGGATTGTTGTCAATTTAAAATTGTGCATCATCTTGTTCTGTGCATCATCTGCTAATACTTCCCTTATTGGGCAGAGCTAAGTTGGTTGTATGATAGATGGAGACTAACATAATGCTAGGCAGGTTTTAATTTCCATTAGTTATGTGGCCTATGCACTATGTAGTGTGCTCTGTGTGAGTGAAAGCAAGTTAACTATTTAAAACCTTAAAAACCTGAACAGCTGTGCTTCAGTCTCTGCGTACTTTAAGACTGTTCGGTAAACTAATGTCGTGCATTTCACTGTCAGCATCATTTCAGGGTAAAAATGTCCAAGTTACAGTCATTGGCTTGGGGCAAAACACAATCACAGTCTCTATACTGCACGAAGAGACATGGCAATTTAGGTTTTACAGTGCATAAAATAATAATCATGTTAAACTGAAGAAAATAAAATTTTAAAAATAACCCAGGCAAATCATACGGTTCTATAAAGCTAGTAAAATTCAGAGACCATTTAAAAAAATATATATATATATATATATATATATATATATATATATATATATACATAAATCTGTAGCGCTATCCTTGCTGAGATAACGTTATCATGCAGTAGTTTGAACTGATTTTTTTTAAGCCAAGCCAAGGCTAAAACACTGATCAAATAGTATCACTTTTATCCATCCTTTTCCTCATACCCAATTCATTCTGTTCAAGGACATGGAGGATAAAGCCAATCCCAGCTGTAAAGGAGCAATATGTGTGGAACAGCTTGAGAAGATCACCACAGCATCACACACAGAGATGGAAAAACATACATTTACACATATGTGATAAAGAACAAACAAAGGCAGGCACAGGCAGATGATGCTAACTCCATGCAGTCTTTAGCTATAGCTTCGGACCTCAAACCTTTGTAGTGTATGGTAAACAATACTTTTGTGTCTCCAACATGAACTACTAAGACATAACTTGATTCATGAATCATATTTGATGCATGGATTAATACTATATATCTAACATACTGTATATCTACTAAACATGCTGTAGGAATCTGCATTTAGATCATTAGATCATTCCATCACCTTTCAGTTTTCAGGATTGGGTGTTGAGTCCCTGTCCTATGCCATGAAGCTTTCTTGTTCATTAATTAACATTAGTAAATCAATCAAGCTGATTTGTTTTCAGTCTCATTAATTGAATTGCTATAATAGCTATACTGTATACACTTTGATATTTAGCATTTCATCATGTTTTTCAATTAAAAGAACCCCTCTGGAATTTAGTTTTGAATATTTGTGGATAGGTGACAAGAACTTAGGCATGATTTCAATTATTTAAAACGGAAACATTGATAACTGGACTGTATTTATAAGGACAACTGGCATAACACAGTAAAAGGCACATGGAAAGAAATGTGATACTATAATACTAACTAGTATTATATTCTATATTATATATTACCTTTAAATGAGGAAGAACTGCACAGTCTAATCTATGAGGGGGACATTTTCGTTTTAAGAAATGTTTATTAACAAAATCTCTGGTACCGCAATTATTGGCAGCAATAAATATTTAGCTTACATAAACAAAAGTGAACATTTTTCTTCTTGGGAAGTTTTAAACAGCAGTTCACATGTTCAGTTTTCCCAGGTAATTTTGATGTAACATGGGGACCCATTTTTCTTAGCCACATTTCAAAGTTAGAAAGATTTAATAGCATGCAATTCAAATAAGGCAGATCTGAGTTAGGAGAAGGCTAGAAGAAAATAGAAGCTCATCTAATAACTACAGCTAGAGCAATAATAAAAAAGTCTGAAACAACTGGAAGTGTGACGAACAAGACAGAACAATGACCCACGTTTTTTTTCCACCACACAGTGAGAGAACAGAAGCACAGACAAAGACACACATTAACCAGAGGTGTCTATAATTGTGAAGGATGCAGTAAAAGTGTTACACAAAGTGAAAAAATGTTTTGCCACTCAGGGTGTGATGATACATCCAGCTCACAAGATATGGTGATACATGATGTTGGGTTCATAACAACGAGATGAGCGATGTTTTAAGGAAAACTTGTTTTGTTTTCACTAATAGGGTAAAGGTTTCAGAAATTGCAGACCGTGTTTTAAAGAATGTCTAATCAGTGAATAACAATTCAGGTTAGGTTTGACTACCCCACATATTTAAGCTTTTATTATTGTCTAATTTAAAAGTGGTCATAAAGACGAAAAAACATTGAAATTGCTCCCTTCATCTTTTCTCAGATAAAATAAAAGTTTCATCTCAAACTGTCTAAAATTATCCAGCTCAGCTTAGATCAGTCTAAGTATTTTAGATTTTGAACCTCTCTGGTTCAAAATCTAGCCCTTTAGTGTAGTGCCAGGAGGGAGCTACAAAGCAGATGCTAAATTTACCCACATTTGCGAGTAACACATCACCATGCTTAGATTTTATTTATATATTTTCTGCCACTCTTTCTACCGAGCAAGCAAAATGCTACCAGTCAACCAGTTCAAAAGGGGAAGGGGACTCTTGCTCAGGCTGATGAGCAGCTTGTGAGCAGACTCTGTCAACACAGGCAATTCAAGATCTACATCCTTTCTTACTTTAAAATAAGACTCTCAAACATAGATACAGTGTGTCAAGTGTATACCACTAAAGTGTTGCATTTTAGCACAACAAAATCTTGTGCCACAAAATCTAGTCTCACCCCTATTTTACCACTATTAATATCAAAGGAATGTATATTAATGCCATAAGAAGCTGCACAGGTTAAACTGAAAAGCATCTTTTTTATTAAGCAAAGACTTGATGTGATTGTCAGTAGTTGAAGCATGTGACCTAAGTGTATCAATATGCTATTAGATAAACAGCTCTTAAGTTCTGTTGTTTTTTAAGCAGAATTACGATAAGACCCTGGTGAAAGCGGCAATAACTTACACAATGTGTAAAGTTCAGAAAACAATTTATTTTATAATATGTACACAAATGATTTGGGACCAGGTTCCCGGATGGCACTTGGATGAGGTAGGTGGTTAGATATGGTTATGGAGATGATGAGTAATGGGCTGATACTTATGTGGAGATAGTTAAGAGTTCCTGGAGAGGAGGAATCTATCCACAGAGCCGAGGCTGACAGGAGTTCACTGTATGGTGGTCAAGCAATGTTTTTTCCTTATTTCCTTCCAGATGAGAGCTGGTGGGTGGACAGAGAGGTGACTGGGGTGGAGGCAGAGGTAAGGAGTCTGATAGCAGTTAGCAGGAGGACTGACAGGGGAGTGGCAGAGAGAAGGAGAGGGATCCAGTTAGATGTTGTCCACACAGATGCAGGGAACCAGGAAGCTGATCACTGGAGTCCAGAACTCAGACACCAACGGAGGAATCCGGTTTCTGTCAGGGGAGACAAGGGAGGTTAGACTCAGAGCTTCGACAAGCCAGGAATGCAAAGAGATGGGAGCCTGATTACCACTCATGTGAGCAAAACACTCTGGCATGTTTCTTAGTAAACCAGTTTCTCCTTAAGCTTGTCCTAACAAGTCCTTCTAGTGTGTGACCAGCAGCCTTCACCTGCCAGACACAGCCTGGAAAGGAAGCAGTAGGAGAACAGAAATGGCAAGCAATCAGCACATAGCTCTGTGGATATGACAGTTGCAGAGCCAAAGAGCTCTTTGTTTTTTGTTGTTTTTTTTCTGTTTTAAAACACTAGGCTGGCACTATTCCTACAGCAACATCAAACGAGGCACAGGCCGAGACTGTACATGAGAAAGAGTGGGAGAAGTAATTTTCTTCGTTCACAGAGGGATCTAAAGAGAAAAACACCTCACTTGTGCGTTTGTAAGCAAGCATGAGTGGTAGAATAAAAGAGGATGCAATACATTGCTTGTTTGATGTTTCTATTCACAAATGACAGTAACATAAAAGCACAGCTTTTAAAATTTGACAACCCCTTGAGCTGATAAATAAAATGTACTTTCTAAACAAGAGGATATAAAAAAGAAAAAAGGAAAACAAACCTATATGAGACAAACGGAGTGGATGCGGCATGCTCATTATGGTTGAAAATAAAAACATGGGTACAGTCGATGAGTGACACAGTCCAGGTCTTTCCACAGGAAGTGATGTTTTTGTCACCGCTGCTCCTCCACAACCTAATTAGTGCTCAACAGGCTCTTGTGTGTAGTTCACATATTTGCTGAGGATGTACCACAAGAATATGTGCCATTATTTATTCAAACTTAAACCAAGGCTTGACTGTAAATTACTTTTTTAAACATCTTTTTAATCACATGTACAAGGGTGCTGTGGACAAGACAAAAATAATGTCTTGTGTGTGCATACCAAAATTGTGGACATTAATTGATCTTAATAGTAGTGCACTGATGAGATATGCACATAGACTACAAAGGATTTCTAAAACTGTCATGATTTGTGGGTGTTTTTGGATTATTCTTCTTATTATTATTCTTGATAGGTTTTTAATCATGCTTCTGTTTATTAGTTTCCTGGTCATGCTTTAGTTTTTGTCTTCTAGTTCATGTTTTGTCAAGTTAGGTTTTTTGGATCTGGTTATGCTTTAGTTTCATGGTTTACTAGTTGTGTTTCTATTAGTTTGTATTCAAGAGTCTCTGTTTTCATCCAGCCACATTTTGTTCTCTCCTGTCTGACAATTAACTTTATTCGGTTCACCTGCACCTAGCATTCAGTCTCCTCGTTTCACCTGGTTCTTGCTCCATATATACACCTCTGTTCTGTTCATTCCTTGTGGAAAAATTTCGGATCATATCACCCTGTTTTCAGCCGGTAGTTACAGATCATGCTATGCCTGTCTTGCCTGCCTGTTTATTGTTTTGTTCTGCCTCCTCTTGTGAGTGAGTTTTTTGTTTTTCTGAGATTAAATCATATTACTCACCGCCGATGTTTCCTGTCCGTCTGCATTCTGGGGTCTTCCGCCATACCAAGCCTGACAAAAACTTCAACTTGCATTTATAAGTTTGCAAGAAAAGAGATATTTAACCTCTACATAATTATTGATACTGTTTGAGATTAATTTCAATGTAATTTCACACCAAAAAGAAATGATTTTTTATTTTATTTTATTTTATTTTCGCAACATTTTGCTGATGTATTTCTGAGCCATAGTTTCAGGGTTACTGGTTTGCCAATATATAGTCTTAGTAAAAATTAAGTTCACTTTACAATTCAGATTAATGATTGTACAACCACCTTTATTGGCAATAACTCAAAGTAGTTTTCTGAATGACTATAAGAGCCTAACATGTTTTTTTTGAGGATTTTTTGGAATAACTGCAGAGAGAATGTTTTCTACTGTTAACTCTTCCAAACAAACCGTACTGGTTCAGTCTTTGTTTCACTGTCTTGTCATGAAGTTAAACATTTAACATGCTAGATAATAGATGTAGAGTCTGAGACTGAGCTCTTGGGTTTTTCACAATTTCACCTGATATTGTAGGAATGTCTACTCCTAGGAAACTTGGCAAACGTTTTAGATGTTTTCCATTTGTAAAAAGCTTTCTCATTACAGAATAATTCAGTTCTCTGAAACTGGCTCTCATAATTAAACTTTCTAATGGTGCGTTCACACCGAACGTGGATTCTGCGAATTTTTTGCGTGGCCAAATGTCAACAAACGGCAACGCTTCGCCACGTCATCAAATAGGAGGAGCTTCTATCTGCTGCTTGCTGGTTTCAACTGAACATGGCAGACATGGATTTCACGGATAATCACGATGTTTTACCTGTGGAGAGCCGAGAAACGCCTCCGACGTCGACGTCCCTGGGTTCACCGGAATCTTCAGGGACGGGAACAGTTCAGAGAGTACCACCACCTACTCCAGGAGCTACGTCTGAATGACGGTTGATTTCAGCGGTACTTCCGTCTATCCAGGACCCAGTTCAAAGATCTGCTGTCCTGCGTTGGGAGACACCAGCTACCGGCGCTATATCCCCGCTGCTGAACGCCTGTCCATCTGTCTTCGGTGAGTAAATAAATCTCAGCAAGTTAGTTGAGTCATACAACTCAGGTTTGCCGCACACTGAAAACAACTTCTTCTCCGCTGCGGTCCTTCACCCTACGTCACAGCCACATCCAGTCCCTGATTGGCTGACGCGACGCGAATTTAGAAAAAAGTTCAGATTTTTCAATTCGTCCATCTCTCTCGCTTCGCTCGGCACGCTTTTCACACCGCGTCCTTCATCTCCTTCGCACAGCCTCGCGCCGCTCCGCTCCTGAACGCGCCTCTACATAGGGATAACATGTAAATCGGCCGCTCCTATCGCAGAATCCGCGTTCGGTGTGAACGCATCATAATGATCATTAACAGCACCTGGCTGATACTTCTATATAACATCCTACATAACCAGTTAGGGTGTACACAGTTTTACCATGAATGTATTTTCACTCATGGGAACTTTTTTCCCATGACTGTATGCAAAAATTGAGATTTCTTGATGCTATGCAAGAACATAATGTCAAATTTCATCTGAAATATTTATTATTGTTTAAAATAACGTAGTCTCACACTGCCTTGAGACCTGGCTGAAACAAAACTTAATCCGTATTTTAAAAAGTCTTACAGTCACACGTTGCACGCATTGTCCTAGAGCAAATCCTTCACATCACATCTAAAGTGAAACTACAGCCAACACCAAGAGGAAAAATTGAAGAAGGGTGGGTGTCATGTAAATGCAGTCTCATCTGAGAAATTGCTGTTTCAAGTAAACTCATCAGCTTTTTTCCAAATTGACTGTTATTTTCATCATTGACCAGAGCAGGAAAAACACTTTCTCTGCTCCTCCAGCTGACAGCGGCTATTCAACAGGGATCAGTTTCATAAAAGTGCTAGCCAGCAAGGCAGCCGCATCTAATGACAGGGAGCAGACGGAGACGCTAGTCAGAGAGAGGTACAACTGTATGGGGACAGATATTGTTCTTCAGAAATGACATTACAAAAATGTGTGAACAAAATAATTTATTTTGCCCGTCTAATTGTGAAAGTAGCATTTTGAAACATGAAGGCTTTGGTGCTACATGGGGTAAAATGCTTAAATACCTTCCACAGTTTGAACGTTTTCCTTAACACAAGATATTTTATTCACTCACGGGCAATGACGAGAAGAGAAACTTCAAAGGCAGAAAAAGTGTTTTACAGATTTATAGGATTTTTCAATTGTCTGCACATAACAACCATGTCTTATGAGGGAGGCTATTTTTGAGCCATCTCCCTCAGCAATAGCTCGGTTT
The DNA here is from genome assembly GCA_036173005.1 of Crenichthys baileyi. Lineage (NCBI taxonomy): Eukaryota > Metazoa > Chordata > Actinopteri > Cyprinodontiformes > Goodeidae > Crenichthys > Crenichthys baileyi. Next base: position 301,228 of record JAHHUM010000071.1, on the reverse strand, counting down.
AATAGAAGAGTAGCAAGATACTTGCCTAGAACACTGTTCAATTTGATTAGGCAGTTCATGGGGACTGGGGACTTTGATAAAAGATTGATTTATTTTAGAGCTTGAAATAATAATCCTCTGCTAAACCTTCATGGCCTCCAGGCCAAAACGTTTAATAACGTTATGAGAAAGATGAGATGGGTGCATTACTCCAGGCTTGTTGCGGTGCTTCTCAGCTCTCCAGTTTCTGCTAGGGCTTCCACATGAAGGCTTGTTTGTTCCTGATTATATGAGCCAGCAATGAATATGAATATTTGGTATTTTAAACTTAAAATCTGTAAGATAAAAAAGGTGCCATTAGTCATATGTGTTACGTTGTTTAAAAAGACAGCAACTCTTTGAAACCTCCTCCTTGTAGCAGGAGTGATGCTTGTTAAAAATAAAGCTAGAGGAGATCAATAAGGAGACAGGTTTTGTAGAGCTGCAACCAAATGCTGAATTAAGAAAGACTGAGATGATGGCCCACAAGGGAGCTTGTGAAATAAACAGACTGAACTGCCTTGAACTGCCACAGGGGGCTCATAAAAACTGAATGGATACTGTGCTTTGTGTGAATTATTTAAATCTGCAGGGCAAAGATCCAAGAGATGCTGCATTTTCAATGAGTGCGTCAGGGAATGGACAACACTGCTGAGGTGACAAAAAAGAGAAAATCCTGAGTGGAAAGCCTGTCAAGCTTTGTCACTTGGAAGAAGTAAAAAAGGGGTTTTTGCATCTGGGTGAAAATACAGATATATATGTGTTCTGTTTCTTAAAAAAACAAAAACAACAAATGCAATGTTTAAACATATAGATGGCTGAAGATTATGGTAGAGTATCGATTTAAATCTGATAGATAATCTAGGGAGGGAGCTAAAGATTAGGGTGATGGCAAGGAGGGCTTCAAACCTCAAAGACTTGAAGCTCATCACCAAGGATGAATCATCAGAAGAGGAAACATGCAAAAAAATCATTAGCAATTATAAAAAGGGTTTGATTACTTTAATACCAAAAAAGGTATTTTTCTTTGATTTTTTTTGTTGAGGAAACAAGCACTGAACTACACACAAAAAAAGAGACTAGTAAAAACTCTGAATCCCAGAATGCATAGTTTTAACCCATCTTCCTGCACAGCATCCAAGAAGGGGAGTTTCACAGCTGGAATCCCCATGACATCAAAGAGCTAAAAAACTCTATGTGCGACAACATCTCATTATCTTTACCGGCAGCCTCACCAGGTTGCATTTGGGAGGAAACGTGCATGAATGTCTGGATCTCGCTGGCCGAGTACAAGGCTGTATCTTCAGATCCAAGGTGAAATATGGTCTGCTGTTCTGGTGACTGAAAATAAAACAAGTCACATTAACCTTTCTGTCTAAGCTTCTGCAGAAAATAATCTGAAACAAAGATTCTACAAGAAGGGACAGTGTCCCTGACAAAGGGGCTTTTCCCCACTGCCTGATGAGGATGGCATTAAAAACGCAACACTGCACACAGTCCATGTGCACTAGTCGGATTAGACGCTCACCTCCAAGCTGCTGGGCCGATAACAGCCTAGTTCTGATGTGTCTTCAGCATCGCTCATTCCATTCATGCAATGATCAACCAAAGCTCATACACACATTAATATTTATATTAATGGTACCTAAAGGTACATGGACTTAAAGGGGTTGCTAAAAGAGGATAGCTATTTGTCTATCTTCAGATATGACATCATCGGGCCTGCCGTCAAGGCGGCCAAATTGTGAGTCTATATCTGCTTCAAGCGGCCATTTTAGAAGTCCATCACTCCCTGTGGCTGTGGCTGGTTCAAACAACATTAAGAGGTTATTGATTTCCAATTTTCAGCAAATATGTTATTTTAAAAATATCGCTTATTTAAAATAATATTTTATTTAACCTTCTGATTTTCATTGTGAACTTGTTGTTTGAACACATACAAATTATTGTTCTTAGGTAATTTTAAAGCTGATTAGGCTTATTCCAAATTCCTCAAAATAAACATTGGTTCTTAAACAGAAAAAAAATATGTTCATGTTGAACTGTAATGCCAATGCATCATTTTATCGATTGTTGGTTTTAGTTGTATTCTCTCCTTTTTTCTATAATTTTTTAGTTTTCCTCTTTCTTTTCCTTTATACTTAGTAATTTAGTTGAGTGTTACTTGTCTAGGTAAATAGTTTGTTAATTGAAGTATTTTAACTCGAAGCTGAATCATATTGTTAATAACTTCCTATATTTTGGAGAGATGTTGTTTGTGTTTATTCTGTATATGTGTGCAGGGTTTACTATTTGAGAACGCCAGTGCGCCAATTCACTCCATCTATTGTTCTATAATACAACACCTCACCAGGCAGGTGTTCATAAAACAGTCATTAACAGAGTCTAAAAGCTTAATCAAAATTAGTTTGTTAATAGATGCCTTTGGCATGGTTAATTAATAGTCAAACCAGCCTATTGTTGCACAACATTGAGAAGGATATAAATAATCTTTGACATGCCGTTTTTAAAATAACATTTTACAAGTACCAATATTTTTCTTAATTGATAATCCATTTACATTATTTTTCTTACCTGTCTTTAATACCTTTGTTGTTTGTTTCTGACAGGAAGTTTGTTTCTGATAGGAAACAAACTTCTTGGCTCAATTAAAATTATTTTAAATCTAAATCTGCCTGGAGTATGAATAGTTTTGGACTTAACTGCATAAATGTGAAATGTCACCATCACGTTCTCAAAACAAACTTGTCAATATGCTGATACTTTTAACAAAATACTGTGAAGCAGTGAGGTACTGAGATAGACCCCCACTCCCTCCCACTCCCAGCCTATCATATATAATTAGGTTGAGATAGGTGTCTGGCCTTACCCCCATCATGAGACCAAGATGTTATTATTTCAAAAATCCCCTCCCACAGCTTCAAAAGCTCATTACAATTGATAACTGATAGGATCGCTTAATTATGACTGGACAAAGGCCATGGCCATCCCAACAAGTCCCCCGATTAAATTAATGATATTCATTAAGCCTCAATGAGCGCCTGTACATTCGCTGCAACCTTATCCTGTCACTTCATCCCCTCAAGGATTGACTGGGTTAAAATACAAGCTTGTGGGGGAGAAGCGTGAAGAAAAAAGGAAAAACACCAAATAGGAAGATGATGGACTTAGCCGGTGGAGCAGGGAGTAAGAGTTTAAAGTTGAACAAGAGGTGTTTTTTTTTACTGCTGCTACACCTACACAGTCCCACTGGGTCGATTGGTGCCAGCACAGATTGTCCCAGAGCAAATTACCATCAGCTTTGCAGTGGCTTGATCAACCCTGGACTAATGGTCCTCCAATGACACATTGATCTAAATTCTCGTGAAACATATGTGAACAGCATTCGAGAGACTGAGGAAAATCACTTCTTCCTCATTAATAGGACTAACCTGAGGTGTAATATTCACTCAGGGACTGAAGACCTTGAGTTAAAGGACATCATTCAGCTGCTGCTTTAAAATCCACGTAGACACGAACGTGCTTGCTTGTACAACATGAATCATTTACAGCAGTGCTCCAACAGCTTGCTAACTTGCCACTGTGCTCTCAAACTCCCCCAAGCAACTCTGAACCAGCAGCTCTGGAATACACAATGATGTTGATCCCAGATATACGAGAGAAGTAATGATGGCAAAGAACTTTAGGCAGTGTTGTACACTTTTTGTCATGATCTGTAGGATTTTGAGTTTGGTTTGGTCAATTTGGTCTGTTTCAGTGGTTTACTAATATTACTCTTTTCTCCCAGTGCCTCAGCTACTATCTCATAGCACTACCTCATCTGTTCAATCACTAACCTGTGTTGCTTTTAGAAAACACTCCCCAGTAGATAATTATTCTTCTGGTCCAGCACAAGAGGGAGGCTTGTTTTAGCAGCTTCCACTCACCCGTGAGCTTTACTTTTTTCAATCAATATTTTCTATGTTTTCTGTTTTTTTCCACCTTGCTGTATACATAATGGAGCTAACCGTGTTGTGGTCAACTTTGACAGTATTTTCTTTTTTTATGAAGTCTGTTTTTGAAAACTGCGTGAACAACCACGCTCAAACTGTTTACCCCGGGGGTCAGCTGTTAGCTCTCGGTAGCTCCGCTGTGCTGCCTCCTACCAAGTGACCCGATATTGCCTGCAAGATGAGAAGTAGGATCGCCCGGACCGGGCGTTGCAACCAGACTAGAAGGTACAAACCTGTCATCCCGTCCATCATCATGGGAAATGTGAGAGCCCTTCCCAACAAAGTGGCTGAATTGGCGGCCCTTACCCAGCTTCAGAAAGGCTACAGAGAACAGCTTAATTATCCAAATTGAGGTGTGGCTAGCAGAGCTAACCCAAGACTCACACATCAACATGGGTGGTTTTCAATAAGTACAGTACCCGGTATGTTAACTCCCACACCGAAACGCTAGGTGCACAAAGGAGCATTATCACAGATCCTTCCTCCAAGTATCTGTTAGACTTCATAACCATCACTGTTCCCAACAAACTCAATATGTGTTTATATCACTGCTGTTATTTGATTTTTTTCGTTTTCTTGTAAATAGTTGTTTTTTATGCACAAATATATGCACGTTCTGTGCATTTTCAAATAACCCTACACATTTGCACATTTTTTTGTTGAGAAAAATTGTACAGTATTTCTTTTTCCGATGTAAATTTTTCCCTTACTGTACAGTCTCTGATTCTTTCTTTTTTGTTTTTGTTATCATATTTTTCACCTTGTGTGTATCTTCATGCTTCCACTTACCTTTTACTTTGCTGCTGGTACACCTGAATTTCTCCACTGTGGGACAATAAAGAACAACTCTGTTCTATTTCTTCTATTCTATAAATACTCATTGGTTCAGTTACTCCATTGCTAGATCCTGTATTTTCTCTGTCCACCTATACCAGACTGTTCCTGTCTCTTGAGTTTTGTTATTAAATTGTTTTATCCATCATGTCTTTGTCTCTGCATTTGGTTTGTCAGTGTCACCAAAACGAAAAATGACATGTTTTTCTTACATGAAAAGCTATGAAATATACTCCTCTTGACGGTAACATAGATCTGGCATGTTTTTAATTTGTTTGTTTTTTTTCAAAGTTTATGGGGCATTCTGCAAAATGATTTTATTTAAGTTACTTAGGTACCTGTTTTTATGCAACATGTCACTGTTGTGCAACAACAGGTTTTGTTTGGATATGGATAACTATTAATAAGTGCAAGTTCAGTACCTGTATACAGTTCAGTCCTTGTTTAATCCCATGGCTGGGCCCCAACATCAGTGATTTTTCTGGCATCATTTAAAGTGATAATTTTCATCATCTTTACAATGTTAATGTATTTAAAATTACTGTTTTCTTCACAGCTAATACAGTGTGATATTTGGTACTAAGGACATTATTCGATATTTGTTCTGTATGTGGTTTGGTTTATATTTTTTAAATAACACTAGAAACATAAGGGATGCAAAGAAGTGGGCTGTTTATTTTAGCGCTTTGATTGCCAGCATACAGTTTTATTTAATGCACAGAAGTTAAATTTGGCAACTTGCCATCAATAAACAACAGTTTAATACTAATTTAATGTGAAAGTGAAACATAGTTAATAAAGTAAGCCTACTAACATAAAGTTTATGTTGTTTAGAAATGCTATAGCAGTCTATAAGGAAGGACTGACCACATAAAATATTTGCTTCTAAGTGTATAAATTGATTTATGTCATAGATGTCTTTTTAGGAAACTGTATTTTGTGTGACATGGTTGATGTGGGAAGTGCTACTTTCTGTTTTGATGCTCTTTGGACTAAAAATTACACCATGTTATATAGAAAGGCTTGTCATATTGTGTTGTTGCATGTAATTTCGTGGTTCTAATATATTTTTAACCTGGAAGAGATTGTTCAGATTTTTTTAGTGAGGTTCTGTAAAGTTATAGTTAGCTTATGTGTAGTACAAAGATCTCATATCACAGTTTTTCCTAAAAGAGGGACACAATCCTCAGAGCAATGGAGGGCTGACGCCTACTCAGATCCCCTGTTGTGGCTGCTTTTAGCCAGAAAACTCAAAGTGCAAATGTTTGTATTCATAGGATACATTTCTCAGCTTCAACAATGTCCATGTGACTAAGCAACATAGCATTGCTTTACTAATCCACCTGATCAGCTGCTTGATATACTGCCCTGAAGGCCATTGCACATAGCCAGAATCAGATTCGCCTCACAAATACTTCTCCATAATTTTTTGTTAAACAACCCATACTTTTGCAGCCAATGCTCCAAGCAATTCTTTCCAAATTTGTTCTCTTAAGGACCTTTGACATATTTGATAAAACTATCATTTACTAAAGTCCAAAAATCTGTTCTCTCTCTTTGCACTTCAGCATGACATTTCTGATGTGTGTTAAAAGCACCAATTGACACGTGTCTATCGATGTGTCGCATCACAGTACTCCCAATGTGCATTGCCCTTGAGTCTGCCAAAGGTGGCAAAAAAGACTGGCAAAACAGCTACAACTTCAACAATGGGCCTTCCAAAAGTATAGACATTTTATATTCGCTAATATCGCACTTTATCAAAAAGAAATATCAACTCTTGTTTTTGTTTCTTAATTCAACAGTCCGACAGGTTTTTTTATTTACCATTGGATCACAGGAAACGTTTTGTAAGAATAAAGAAAATGAGCAATGACTTTTTCAGAATGTTACAGAATTAGCATGTCAAGTCTAAAGATTATGGTTTCTTGGAAATTAGTCTTTGAACATAGTGGCTCTAATAAGTCCAGGCAAGGACCACATCAAGATCTGAACCAAATGTGTTTGTATTGGCAAATGCGAATACTAGCAGTGTCACTCCCACTCTTCACTGCACTGACAGGTGTATTAACCTTGCTTCGTCTGTAGTGTGGTTGAATGGCCTTTAACACCACCTTCTTTTCTTTTTGTTTTTCCAAAGCTACACGGCAAATTAGCTCTGTCTCCCTGTCCGATGATGTCATGGCAGAAAGTGTGGGAAATGTAGGAATTTGTCATAAAACCTCAAACGTCTCACAGAGTCCGTGCTGCTCACACCATGCCTGACTATGTTTTGCTCCTTAGTCTTTAATGTGTCAAGATTCAGAAGTTGTCTGGCTTCTTCCTCTACCTGGATCTTATACTTACAGGGGTTGGACAATGAAACTGAAACACCTGGTTTTAGACCACAATAATTTATTAGTATGGTGTAGGGCCCCCTTTTGCGGCCAGTAGAGCGTCAATTCATCTTGGGAATGACATATACAAGTCCTGCACAGTGGTCAGAGGGGTTTTAAGCCATTCTTCTTGCAGGATAGTCGCCAGGTCACTACGTGATACTGGTGGAGGAAAACGTTTCCTGATGCGCTCCTCCAAAACACCCCAAAGTGGCTCAATAATATTTAGATCTGGTGACTGTGCAGGCCATGGGAGATGTTCAACTTCACTTTCATGTTCATCAAACTAATCTTTCACCAGTCTTGCTGTGTATTGGTGCAATGTCATCCTGGTACACGGCACCGCCTTCAGGATACAATGTTTGAACCATTGGATGCACATAGTCCTCAAGAATGGTTCGGTAGTCCTTGGCAGTGACGTGCCCATCTAGCACAAGTATTGGGCCAAGGGAATGCCATGATATGGCAGCCCAAACTATCACTGATCCACCCCCATGCTTCACTCTGGCCATGCAACAGTCTGGGTGTTACACTTCTTTGGGGCTTCTCCACAACGTAACTCTCCCGGAAGTGGGGAAAACAGTAAAGGTGGACTCGTCAGAGAATAATACATATTTCACATTGTCCACAGCCCAAGATTTGCGCTCCTTGCACCATTGAAACTGACATTTGGCATTGGCATGAGTGACCAAAGGTTTGCCTATAGCAGCCCGGCCGTGTATATTGACCCTGTGGAGCTCCCGACGGACAGTTCTGGTGGAAACAGGAGAGTTGAGGTGCACATTTAATTCTGCCGTGATTTGGGCAGCCGTGGTTTTATGTTTTTTGGATACAATCCGGGTTAGCACCCGAACATCCCTTTCAGACAGCTTCCTTTTGCGTCCACAGTTAATCCTGTTGGATGTGGTTGGTCCTTCTTGGTGGTATGCTGACATAACCCTGGATACCGTGGCTCTTGATACATCACAAAGACTTGCTGTCTTGGTCACAGATGCGCCAGCAAGACGTGCACCAACAATTTGTCCTCTTTTGAACTCTGGTATGTCACCCATAATGTTGTGTGCATTTCAATATTTTGAGCCAAACTGTGCTCTTACCCTGCTAATTGAACCTTCATACTCTGCTCTTACTGGTGCAATGTGCAATCAATGAAGACTGGCTACCAGGCTGGTCCAATTTAGCCATGAAACCTCCCACACTAAAATGACAGGTGTTTCAGTTTCATTGTCCAACCCCTGTATATACAGCATAGGCTTAAATACTTCATAAATTCATAAATCACGTCATAAATTCTAATAAAATATTGGAACCTGTTTTAAACCTATTTGAGTATGACATTTACTTACATAACAAGTTGAAAATGTAAATCATAAATGGTGAAATGTTATGTGTGGTACAAGGAGTATTTGGATTTTTTAAAGCAAGAAATGTCTCTAGTGCAGTTGTATGTATTGCAACACCACTTATTCATAAATCTAGCCCAGCACTGCAAAAAAGTTATGCACAATGCTAATTCTTTGGAAGCAAAAACCCCAAAAAAAGTTTTAATCCTTGATACTTTTGGAAAAAAAATGGCTACTAAATTATAAGGGAAAAAACAACTGTCCACAAACAATAATAAAATATTTCCCCTCTTAGAATAAGTTGTGAAGATGTTTTGGGTTTTTTTCCAAAACCTGAAAACCATTTCTAAGGCTGATGAAAATGTAACTCAACATGCTTTGCATTTGCACACTGTCACACTGAGTTAGCCTTACTATGAGAAATACAAATATGAAGACAGTTGCCTATAGTTTAGGCTCCACGTATATAAATAGGGACAAGCCAGCATGTCAGATATTGCAGTATGCCAGGCAAGCTTAGGCCAGATCAAAGGTTCTCAAACTACAAAAACCACTGGTGGTTATTTGGTCATCTTTAGTATTTCTCAGAATTTTGTTCTAAACCATTTACAAAGAAAATAAAAAGATGTATGCCTTTGATATAGATCTTATAAACCACGCCTAAGGAGATGGGTTATTCAAACCTAATCAAAACAGAAATGCAGTGGAGAATATTTCAAGAACTCCATTGAAATCTGAAGCAAACAATAGTGAACAAAGAACAAGGGCTACCTCTTCAGCACTGAAGTCGGAACATGGCTATAAGAAAAACACTGGTGTTCCCATGTCAAATAAGACAACCAGAGGCGTGTGTGTTTGCAGTGCAAAAAAATAACTTTGTATTTCTTTGCATTTTATGAACATATTAATACACCTTGCATTGTATGATGTGTCTGAAAGATTTAAAAAGACACAAACAATGAGAAGTGCAAATAAACAGTTTTTTTCTTCACCATGGAGTAGCCATATTGGATTTTGACCTCCTCAACAGACTCCTCTCAATGTGGAGGACCAGCGGCTCTACTCAGAGCTCCTCCCAAATCGGCGAGCTCCTCACTCTAATTCTAAGGAAGTGCCCAGCCACCCTGCGGAGGAAGCGTATTTAAGCTGCTTGTGTCCAAGCTTCTGCTGGCAACAACTTAATGCTCACCTTCTACAGATGATCCACTTGGCCCTGTCTTTCAGTGTTTAACCCTTTCTCTCTCCTAGACATGGCGATTGACTGAGCTTTTGCTGTGACTAACTCTATGTGCTCTCTTTCAGACTCTAACCTTGAAAACTGGCTCAGAGTTTATCTGTTCTTTCTTTCTAGGTGAAACGACTAAAGGAGCTACATCCATTAACATTTACTTTTTCCTTCCATAGAAAGTACTCCTGGATCAGTGCTTCTTTGTTCTCTTTGTGTCTCTGCTCTGTTCTCTCTAACCCCCAGTCGGTCGTGGCAGATGGCCGCTCACACTGAGCCTGGTTCTGCTGGAGGTTTCTTCCTGTTAAAAGGGAGTTTTTCCTCTCCACTGTCGCTACATGCATGCTCAGTATGAGGGATTGCTGCAAAGTCAACGCCAGTGACTGTCCACTGTCTCTACATGCTCATCTGGGAGAAGTGACTGCTACAAATCTCTGACTCGATGCAATCTGTTGGGTTTCCTTAGATAGAAAAACTTTTTTATCCAATTTGAATAAATAACTGAATCTGACTGCACTGTTCAATGGTTAGGACTAATTGGAATGTATGTACCTGAGTTTTGTGAAGTGCCTTGAGATGACATGTGTTGTGAATTGGCGCTATATAGATAAACTGAAACTGTATTGAATTGTATCCGGGATCTTGTTCTTTCGGTCATGACCCAAAGTTTATGTCCATAGGTGAGGGTAGGAACGTAGACTAACCTGTAAATTGAGAGCTTCACTTTTGTGCTCAGCTCTCTCTTCACCAAAACACACTGGCACAGTGACCTCATCATTGCGGTGGCTGCATATGAATGCTTCTTTTTCTTTTAACAGATTTCCTACCATCCAACTTATGTATGAAACAAAATGAGGGAATGGCACTTCTCACAAATAAGCTCAGATCTGTTAGTTTATAATTGGGGCTGGAACCTAAATCCTAGATTACCCCATTAAGGTTTAGGGACAAATTGCCCAGTTGCTGTAACCATTAGGCCATACATCAATGTCAACAGTTTGCAGACAAACAGCACTCCCCCATTGTGAAGCATATAGTTGACTAATGGATGTGTGGCAAACACAATATTTTTTTCATTTAGTCACAGCTCAGTCAGTAATTGTTCAGAGGGATGGAAATCACTCAAACGTTCATTGCACAGAGGTTTAGTGGGTCATTTGCACAAAAAAAAGAAACAGTGACAGAGAGAGGTGCTGTAGTTCTTTGCAAACAGAGCAGGATATCAGATTTCCAGGGAAGAGTGGATTGCGAAAAGTGAAAATGCGCATGTGCCCTGTATAGGACCTGCTAAATGTGCTTGTAATTACCAATTAAGATACTACGGATAAACAAACAGGCTTGAGAAAAACGCAAGTCATCTGTGCATGGAGTTACTGCACATTCTATATAGACACATGGAAATGTTAAATGTGTTAAGCGATCATTTTTGAAAAGGGCCCCCAAAATTCACAGGTCAAACAGCTTTAACATTCCTCTCTTTTTCTGTTCCTTTTCTCTCACATTTTTCCCCACCTTCTTCCGCTGCGACTGTTCAGAGACGGGCGCAGATCATCTGTGAGCCTATTAATTAGTCCAATCACGGGCAAACAGGCCTGCATTATCACGGCAGCACGACCGTCTTTCAAAGCTGAAATTAAACCGTGCACACAACTGTTTCTGAGCCAAGTGGGAGTAGAGATTTAGCTCTGCTGGCACTGCGCACGGATAAATCAACACCACTAAACAGCCTGTGGCACTGGCATGGCAAAAAAGAGAGGACAAATTAATGTGCTGATGTCTGTGAGAAAAAGGACTATATATATAATGACAAACCAGTGATGAGCACTTTGGTTCAAACGGAGACTGCTTTACAAATTGAAAAAAGAGAATTTCTGTCAGAAAAAGAGGGAAAAGACAAAAGAGAAGAGTAGGAAACTCTGAAGTAAAGAGTTGGCAACACAAGGTCTGTTCTTCCTGAAGGGTAAAGATGAGCTGCAAAAGACGTAGAAATCTGAGACAATGATAGGCAGAAGAAAAGAAAAACCAGTGAGAGGAATGCTCATGTAAAATAATCATGAATGAGTGTCCCTTTGCACAATTCAATGCATCCCCAAATGCTCTGGCCCAGATTTCACGTTGCTGGGAAGTATCATGTTTCTCAGCTGAAGGCCTGTTTACTTACATTTAAAACGCAGATGTTGGTAATAAAGCCTTCGTTTGCTCATTTATTTGGGGAGGACTGCATCTTGCTTTATTAAACCCATCCATCACTCAGGGTTCTTGAATCAATGGAATGCAGAAGAAGGCAGTGTCAGCACGTGGCACGTTGGGAGAATACCAGCAGCTTGTGCAAAGAGAGAAGAACTGAGACTATATCAAAATGTATCTCACAGAAAATTTTTATGTACAGTGAAAATCGTCAGACTCTCTTTAAATCTGAAGAGCTGTAAAAAGATATCTGCCCCACTTTGAGGTTTCTTCTTCCATAGATCACAAAGATACACTGAGTAAATACAAAATGCAATTTTAGAATGATGATTTCATTTACTAAGAGAAAAAAGCTATCCAAACCAACCAATCTGGCTTTGTGTTAAAAAGTAACCTTTCCATTAAATCCTGAAATAATTGTGATTAACCCCACTGTTGTGGTATTTTATTAATCTGTTGTAATCCTTAAATTTATTTGCTGAGACATTACATAAAAAATATCTTTTTAACTCTGGGATTTTTCCATCTGTATCTATTACTGTTGTCTATTAAGAGGCATGTTTCCCAAAATAAATAAATAGAACAAAAAAATCTACAAAGAGTTACAAAGCTATTTCTTAGGTTTTGCACTGCAGCAAACCACAGAGAACCATTACCTGCAAATGAGAAAATATAGAACACTGGGAACCTTCCCAGAAGTTGATTGCTTTCCAAAATTACTTCAAAAGTGCATCAATGATTTTCCAGGCCTCACTCACCTCAGTTAAGGTCGGTGGTCACGATTTAACAATAAGAAAGAGACAGAGCTAAAATAGAATCCATAGGAGAGTTCCAATGCCAAAACCCCTGCTGACCAAAAAGAACTGGAGGCCCATCTCACATTTGCCAAAAAATCTGGTTAAATCTTGCATGAAACTAATACGGAAAAGGGTTTCAGTATAAGAACATCGTACTGACAATAAAACGTGGTGGTGGCAGTGTTTCCTGTATGACTTGCTCTCTATCAAAAAATCCTGTAGAAGAATTGCCCTTCAGTTTGTGACCTAAAAATCAAGTACACTTAGATTGTGCAGCAATTCACCATGTACACCTCTGAATACCCCCAACACAGAAAAAAAATAAATTAAGGTTTTGAAGTGGCCAAGTCAATGTCCAAATTTTTGTAAATTTAGATGGTATGGCAGTACAATTCAGCTATTGTTGCTGCCAAAGGTGACACGACCACTTATTCGGTTAGTGAAGTATTTACTTTTTCTTTACCAAATACTTTTTCCCAGCACTACAATCATTAACCACAGTATAATAATGGTCTACTAGCTGAAGATGGATAGGCCTCAGGTGCGGATTGTAAGTACGGACCAAAATGCATCCACATAATTAATTACACTCAGTCCTCATTAGGAATTCAGATATGCAGTGTTATCCCGTATGTCGTTCATCTAGGAGAACCAGGGGTGAACTGCCTCAAACTGAGCCCATCTGGAGACCACCTCCCAGGGATTTACTCTCCTGTGGTAGGAAGGGCCACATCAGCCTCAGTTGCACAGCTGCCACATCCAGTGCCCAGCCCGCCAGGAGCTTGTTAAATAAGTCTGTCTCAGCACGCAGACCTGAGCAAAAGGAATATAGAAGAGATCTGGCTCAGCATCAGGGAGATGAGAGAGATAGAGAGAAAGAAAAAGAGTGGGGGAAGAAGAAAGTTGGAGAGCACAGTGAAAGTGGGAGGGGGTAAATAGGTGTGGGAGAAAGTGAGAGTGATGAGAAGAGAAGAGATTTCCTTTGCAAGTGGACGCAAAGATTGGTTTGAACTTTTTTGTGTTCCTGCTAATCGGCTAACTGACAGCCTCCTCTCCAGACTGAAGTAAAACTGTCTGGAGTGGAACTTTTTAAAAAGCTTTTATCAGTTCTTCAGTCAAAGCTGAGAGTGAGCTGTCAGACGTAATGATCTATGTCCAGTAATCTGTCAGTGACTCTGTTTATTCATATAATGAGCACAGCTCTGGAGTTGACATACAACACTTGTAGTCAAGCTAAGTGACTTACTTAGGGGCCTAGATTGATGTTAGGCACGCTGACATTTTTACTACAGAACCATGCAGATGTTATACACACATACATTTTTTACAGAAATAAAAACAAAAACTGGCACAAAAAATCTATTCAGTGTGTTACTCTACAATAGTGACACCTCCATATAAATATGTTAAGATTGTCCTTGTCATGTGCACAAACGCACCCTCTGTATCATAAAGGCATGTAAACTGTTTATACATTGAGGTAAAAATGAGCCGGGTGGTCCGTTTTTGATTTATGCTAGATAATAAGAAGAGAAGTGACCACCCATACCCGCTGTGTTAAAAATAACCCAGTTTCAGTTATTGTGCTATCCCAGTCCTACATCAAATAAAGAACAATCTAGCCCTGGCTTGAGGTATGGGCTTAACCTGACATAGTGGGTTTGGTTTCAGTGTAAATATGGGGTTAACAGGATTATGGTTACTTTCTAAGGCTAGCAAAGAGTGATGAATAGTAGGGGGAAAACGGAGTACCCGTAGAAAATCCATTTATGCAAACGGAGAACATTCAAATGCCATGAAGAAAGACCCAGGGCATGATACAAACCCAGAACCTTCTTGCTGAGAACTGGGTGACTGTGCATCCCTGAATATGTGCAATATTAGTTTTACATCAAATTGGCCCCAAAGATTATCAAGTTGAACAAAACAACGATGATAACCTCATAGTGGCTGACAAGACTTTCATTAACAAACGACTGAATTTATGTAATTAAATTAGTGGCAGGTTGTGAAGTATGATAGGCTTCTTTCCCCTTCCTCCTCTTCTTTACCCAACAAACTGGGTCACAATTTTGGTCAGAACTACATAGCTTTTGTCCTATATACTGTACTTCATTTTACTGGCATTATTAGAGGACACATTTCTACTGGTTGTCCAGTTTTCCTGTCACTGGTACACAGACAAAACCTAGATCCAAGTTCCAGCTATTGAGGCAGCTGGAACACAGTATGAGACCGTCTCAATTTTGTTGTCATAAACATCATCCAGTATATACAATCACAAGCAAAGCAGAGCCGGGTGCCTATTTAGGTAGATTAATTTAAAGGCAATTACAATGTTGGCCCAAATGAGCCCAAATCCTGAGAAGCCAGTAAAATTTCCAACTACATATTACATAGTAGGTTTTTGGCTCAGTTTGAACTTCGGTTTTAAGGAGAAATGGCATGTTCTCACAGTGTGGCCATCAGAAGGGATTTTGAGTGTGTTTGAGTGTGTACTATTAAATATTGTCTGCTTTTAAATGCAGTTATGCATGAAGTGCTAACAATGTGTCACATTCTCCTGTGCTTCCGTTTTTTTCCCTAATTCAGGCTTTTTTTTCTTACCCGTGTGAATGCTTCAAACATGTAAAATTTTAAATGTGTGTTTTTTTCATGGTTTCAGCATAACTAGGAAAGTATTAAAAGGATGTTTCACCAGCCTGGTGTTTGTTTGTTGACCAGCGCACAAACATTCAAGTATCGTTTTTGCTTTGGTAGGGGTTTAGCTCTAGCTTAGATTCTGTCATGGTCAGAATTTACACACTTTGTCTCCTTGAGAAATAAAATGCCTGGCTAATTGAGATTTTCCATGTGTAAAAAAAAATTGAGTGCGAACAAAAAGATTTGTGACGTATAAAAGACAGGTGAAACTATACATTCTAACATTATTTTGTGTGTATGAACATCAGGTCACTAATATAAAAGCATAGCTCAGAACCCCTCTGTTTTGGGCTTTAAAGTTAGATGTGCAGATTATGTCCTTGTCATTACACCTCAAACTGATAAGGTGGTGACAATTTAATTATAAATCAAACTAAAGCAAGGAAGTTTTGTTGCTTTCATGCAGGGGTTGACTCACCAGCATCACTCCCTGGGGCCTCTTCTGTGACCTTACTTCTGAGGCTTTCTGCTTAGATTGCAGACGATGTAGTTGGCTTCAGCTACTCTTTCTCAGAAAAAGTATTTCCAAGAAACAGTATACCCCACTTTGTCACATTATAAGCACAAACACAAACAACACAACACAAAGTAGCCCACAAATTTGACATGAAAGGCAAAGGATACATTGTCTTCAAATTCTTTTTTCAAACTTCTGAAAGGTGTGACATGCATTTTAATCTAGCTATCCTACATCAAAATCTGTTGAAATATCTTTCACTACAACTTCTTTGGAGTATGCATCAGATTTTTATATCTGTGGACCACATATTTGTCCATTTTTCTTTGGTATATAGCTGCTGTAAGATAAATCTCAAGTTGTGTGTAGGCTTAATCAGTAGTTCCCTTTATTAAGGTCCTGCCATCAACTCTGACCAGTGTCCATACTGACAGATATCCTCCCCACAGTATGATGCTGCCACCATAATTTTTCGTCATAGGAATGGTGTGTTTATATTGAAGACCAGTGTTACTTCAATAACACACAAAATGTTTTGCATGTAGGCTAAAAGGTTTGGCTTTGGTTTCATTCTACCAAAGCATTTTCTTTCATATGCTTTTTGCGCCTTCATGTGGTTTGCAGCAAACTACAAATGGAACTTCATGTGGCTTTCTTTCCATAATGGATTTTTTTCGTGTCACTCTTCCATGAGGCCAGATCTGAGGAGTTCACAGATAACTGTTGTCCTGTCTAAAGATTCTCCCACCTGAGCTATTGATCACTGCAGCTCCTTCACAGTTACCCTGGGCCTCTTCATTGCTTCTTTAACTAAAATTCTCATTTTAGGTGAATGGCTTGGATGGTTTGTAGCTTTCACTGCCTCTTTATCTTTTTGGAAAATAGATTAAAAAGTGCTCCATGAAATGTTCAAAACTTTGGATATTATTTTATAACCTAACAATGCTTTTAGCTCCTCCGCAACCTTATTCCAGACCTCTCTAATATGTTCCTTAGTCTTCATAATGCTGTTTGTTCACTATTCTCTCAAAAACCTCTGAGGACTTCACAGAACATCTGCATTCATACTGTGACTATATTTCACACAAGTGACATATGTTTACTAATGAGCTGTAGGAAGTTGGTTGCGGTGGATTTTATGTAGGGTGAGCAGAGTAAAGGGGGCTAAATGCAAATACATGCCACACTATTGAGATTTTTATTTGTAAAAAAAATATTGGAAAGCCATGCATTTTTTTGCCACTTCACAATTATGCACTACTAAGCGCTGATCTATAACTTAAAATCCCCCAAAAATACAGTGAAGTTGGTTTGTTATATGAAGCAAATTCATCTACATATCATCTTACAAATTTAGCTTTGTGAAAATACTCGAGGCACAAAGTAAGGAATTAATCTGCTTTGTTTTGATTTATATTTGACTTTCAATGACTCACTGTAAGCTTTGGTTCAACTTTTCAAAGCAAAACTCCACCGGACCCCTTTAAAAAAGATTAGACTAGTTCTTGGTTTTGTGCCAAGTATATATACATTTTGTATACACAGGGCATGTTAAGCTATAGTAAGATATTCTATTTTTTATTTATTCATCTGGGGTTTGTTGTAAGTGAAAATAAAGCAGCTGCACTGCTTTCTTCTTGCTCAAATGTTTTTAAAAGCCAAAGAGCAGAAAGCTAATTCCCTTTCCAAAAGTTCCTTTTCATGTTTTCATACTGAATTCAATAAGCTATTTAATTTAGTACAAAACAAACAGTTACCTTTGTATTGTACTGAAATGAATATTGAAAACTTTTTTTTTAGAAATAGGCTTACTCCTACTCGTACACATACTTGTCGTCTTCCGCTAATTCGATAAAAGTGGCTTGTTTACTTTAATATTTACCAAATACTTGTACAAAGCCATTAGGAAACATGATGCAAGCTAGAAGTAGGCGTGTCTAATTTTAATCATGCCATACTTTCTAAAAGATTTACTTATTATATTGCAAATATTTTTACCATTGCAAACTCCATTGACCTGTTGGCAAATGTGGAATATTCTGTTTACATAGCTTTACTCAAGAGTCAGGTATTGCTGATAAGACGTAACTGTGCAGAAACATTTGTGGGATGAGTAGTAAGCCAAGTGTATCATCATCGTCTATCAGAACTAACAGGAACACCCCTGGGCCTGCTGCAACAGCAGCACACACTCTGGCTGTCTGGGAGGCCTTGTCTGGATGTATGAAAGGGTCAACATCCACATGAGCTTCGCTCACTCGAAGGTCAATGCACACATCAGTCTGGTGACTCTCATATAACCATCAATCATTGTCCTGGTTCAATTCTTTTTTTCTGACAAGCCATTTTTTACTGCCAATTATGCCATTATAACAGCCTAATTGTGCATATAATAGTCAGTTGAAAGCCCAAAGTCAAACAGAAACATAAAACAAAGTGAACACTGAATGTAGTCTGCAAGAAAACATGACAGCTTACATCATGTTTCCTAATGGAGTTGTACAAGAACTTGGTAAATATTAAAGTAAACAAGCCACTTTTATCTTTTCCTCCTAGTTATTCAGTTGTGTTGTCATACATTTCACTGTGGCATGTGACTGATGTAAAGGAGTGCTTGAAACAAACATTTAAAGAATAGTAAGAAAAGCTCCAATTTCTGAGTTTCGAGGACTTCTATTCGGCTGGATGGTCTTAAGGTGCCACGAAGCTCATGCATAAATCATGCAATCATCATCAATGCATATTCAGGAAAGCTGTATCGCTCCGCTTCGCTATGGGAGATGAGAGGGAGCCCAGACTGTGACAAAAACCAGCTGATTGTAATGAGCTTTTCTGTGGCTTCCTGCACTAACAAAACAAGCCTAAATTAATCATGATACCACCCTCCTACTGCGGCAAGCAACCCTAATGCTTCCATCGGAACACCCTGTTGTAAATTGGACCCCAAGACAGACATTGCTATGATGCAGAGAGAGCCGGGCTCCGAAACGCTTTCATTTACGTCACTCACAGAAATTTATGAAAGAATTCGTTTTCAGTAATTGGCCTGCTTCTATGAAACATGAATCAAATGGCTGCAGTTTGTTTGTTGAACCATCTGCAGTGAAAGGCATTAGATAAGGGAGAGGGAAAAGGGGGAATAAACAGCAGCAGAAATACACATAAAAACCTACAGCTGCCGCCACAGGAAGCAATATCTCTGAGTGTGTGTGGACTGAAATTGGAAGGAGGAGATTGATATTTTTAGATTTCTAGCTCATTTTTTATGAATGAGCATCGACAGCATCATATCAACTTTTCACTTTTCAAAAAAGGTCTGCATATTTCATTCCTTAATTGATCTGCAAAAGTGAGCAAATTTTAAAAAGGATTTGTTTAAATAGCATAAACCATTTCTTTAATGTCTTCATAACTTAGTAAAAGCCTTATTGTAATCCTGTGTGCAGAAAACATAGAAGTAAATGCATTTTAGGAAAACATTTATATATTTCTCCAAAGAATAGAAAACACTTCCTACAACAGTATTAGTCTTACTTACCTGACAGTGCTAAGAAATGCAAATGAACTTATGATAAATAATAGGGAAATCTGGGATAACTCTTGCTGGATAGTTGACCAGTCTTCCTGGATGAATTTGTCGAGTTTGCTTAGATTTGTATAATTCCTGATTTGGACCCGTGGACTCTTATAATTCGACTGCTGTATTGCAGAACAAATTCCCATGTAACATCCAATTGTGCCTCAATTTAATCCATCTAGGAGACGAAGAGTTTAGAGTTTGTCCTTCCTCTTCATTATTCTATCCATTTTGTGCAAAATATAGACCATAGCATGATGCTATCACCTCCTTGCTTGATAGTTGGCACTGTATTCTTAGCTTTGAAATCCTGACTTTAACTTCTCCAAAGATATCTGTTGTTATTGTGGTCAAACAACTCAGTATCTGTCTTATCTGATCATAAAACAGTTTCCCAGAGTTCAGCGTTTTCATGACAAGCTTGTGCCTTGGTGGTTCGTAGTTGTTCTGGTTTATCCAATTTCCTTTCTTCTGATGATGACAGCTTGGGTCATATGGGTCAAACTTGGTCACAACCAGGTGTTGCAACAAAACAGTGATCCCAAATATATAACAAAGCTGTTTTTGGAATAGATGAGGCATCTAATAGGGCCGTTTCAAGGGTTAGAAATAAACCTATTGAAAGTTTGAGGACTTGATCAGTGCCAGGAAACCAACCAATTTAAACAAATTCTGCCAAGACTGTTCAAACATCCAGTAAGACTTTTGCCAGAAGCTTGTTAACAATGACAAAATAATGTGGCTGAGGTGCAACTTCAAGATACATTTATGCAAATGTTAGAGAGGGTGTATGATCGTATGGGATCCTGAATGTATAATTCTTACCCTGTCTGGAAAATCCACCATACATTCAAAATAGTCCAAATCACTCAATGCGTTTGTTGTATCAGTAATTCACTGAGAAAGAACATCTAAAATCAATCTTTAAAATCCCAAAATGAATGGCATTCATGCTCATGACGTGTGTATGTAAACATCTGTGTTCTACTTAGTTTGCCTGTATTATGCACATTTGCACATAGGTACTTTCTTAATTACAGCAACCAGGGCAATCTAAGTAGCCATATATTTCTTTCCAAAACAAAGATTTTTCCTGATGAATATTCTATCAGCATCTTTAAATCAGCTGCTGTCTGATGCTGTCATTCCGATTATAGGATGACCCTTTTGAAGGTTATAACTTGCAAAGATCCAAAGACATCAGCCTCTTTAGTAATAGGAAGCTCACATCCTCTCTGTCTAACTGATACCCGCCTCATGATTCTATTAACTATCGTGACCGAGGGTCTGTGGGGACAAGAGCCACTCACACAGGACACCAAGAAATGAGAGAAGGCAAGGGCAAAATGAAAGCAGGTGGACGAGAGAAACATGAATATATGAAAAAGACTTGAACGTCGTCCTCCTTGGAATACAGATTGCCTGGGTTGGGTAGATTTTATTCCAGCCACACACCTCAGGGATATTGTGAATCTTCTCATTTTAAGGTTCATCTTTCCATTTTTGCATGTTCAACATTTTGTGATAATGGAGAAACTGGGTCAGACATACATTCCAGTCCTCTACAAGTTCTGAGGGGATGGAACTTTTTAGCATTTGCATTCACAGGAAATTTCAGTGTATTCATGTTTTAAATGTGTGTTTTTTTATGGCATTAAATTTCCTGTGTGCACCATTTCACAGAAATCCATTATAAGACACAGAACATTGCTGGAATTCGTGTGAAGTTTTGGAATTTAAATTCAATTGTTGGATAAAACAATACTGCAGCAATTGTTTTCATTACAAATAATTTTTATCTGCAAACAGAACCAGTGTTCCTCACACAGACGGCTATGTGTCACAATTATCATTCAGAGAAAGTCCTAAAATAAGCGGCAGGTTCAATAAAGTGCTACATTGCTCTGGGATCAAGGTTGATTTTTTTTCCAATTAATTTTTCTTTGAATAATATTTTCAAAGGTAAAATAGTAACACCAACTTAGTCTGAGAAATCTCCTCAATTACACTAAATTTCATGACAACCTGAATTGCTTTGCATTCAGGTTTTTAAATTTAGTTTAATGGGACAGTTCTATTTTGAATTACAAATAAAAAGAAAAGACTCCGAAAATTGAGTGCAACTGTATGCAACAGAAATTTTAACTTCCATAAATTTTACAACAAATTTTAGATTAATGAAGCGATTTGAGTCCATTATTAATTTCTCAACTAAAAGAGATTTTACAAGAGACACTTCTTCAGTATTTTAACTGCAAAAACGTTGCATGCCTGAGTCACATTAATCTTTCTCCAAAGATTAGATTTAGAAAGGGAAAATCTGAGGTTGGGAACTGGGGCAGATGTTCAAAGTGTTTTCTATGTATCTCTGCTGTACAACATTAAATTTCAATTGATCAATTAGGCTGCCATCAAGTTCCACAGGAGTCTGCTAATGACTCTTTTATTTCATCAGGTGTGTTAAAGCTGGGCAATATCTTAAACATGTAGGACACTGGCCGCTGAGGGCTGAAATTTGTTTACCAATGAGTGAAAGTTAAGAAGTCTTTTTGGAAGCATGCCCCACCTCTTATCAGCAGTGTGGGTCAGGTTAACCTACACGTTTGCAATAAAAAAAAAAAACGCTTCCTATCATTTCTATTAAAGATTAAAGGAAATTTGAAAGAATTTGTCACAGTCAAGCTGTGATGAGAATTGAATCATACACAATTAGCTCTTACAACCTCATGAATATATCTCACACAAACAACTGTAAGAGACAAAAGCAGTGTAGTATAGTGTGAAACTACAGTATAAAGAGTGTTTAAATTATGCAAAATATAACATTTAAATTAAGTATTTGAGCTGTGATCTGAAAATACTGAGAAACAAAACACACATCTGAAGCATACTGGGAATATTAAGCTGTACTGGCTATGACAACAATATATCTCCAGGGTGTCTTGAAGCACAGACTACATTTATTTTGATTTTCTCTTCAAAGTGTCCTATCCTGGCAGATAAACAGGCTTATACTATGGTGGGTCTGGTTACCTTATAGTGTCAGTGGCAGTTGTGTTTAAAACAGACCTCATAATTCAGGCCTGCACTTGTATAGCGTTTTATCAAGTCAGAGGACTCTAAAGCAATCATCCACCCATTTATACACACATTCACGCACTGACAGTGGTAGGCTACATTGTAGCTACAGCTGCCCTGGGGCAGACTGACAGAAGTGGGGCTGCCATACATTTGGAACCACCGATCCCTCTGACCACCCTCTCAGTCCTGCTTCACTGTGAACAGTGAACCTGGGGTTCCAACAGCTTCAACAGGCTTGAGCTTTGGTGGTTCCTGGGTTCTTCGTGAACCTTTTGACCAATTTCCTTTCATGTGAGTTACATTAGGGGTTGGGGGGCTATAAATTAAACATAAGTGCGTAGCCCAAAAGGAGGGTGCTGACAACTACCTTTCAAAACGTTTCTTTATTAGATAAAGCAAACCGATGTTAATGTTCTATGCTGTCCCTAAAACCATGACCTCAATCTCGTTGACAATTTGCTGTAAAAGCCAGGTCTGTGGCAGGAAACCAAGCTATTTAAATTAACTAAAAGAAGAGTGGCTACATTTGATGGTATATTTCAACAATAAAAAGATTTGTCTTTGTCTTAAATTTGTCTTAAAATACAGTTTAAAAATACTGTACACCTTGTAGATGTACATTGTTGATAAAAACAAAAACATTAAGTACTCATCCAAGAATAAAACTTTTTCCACTGAAATATCAAGGGAGCTCATTGGCTGTGATATAAGAACAATGGTTGTGTGCATTATGTGTCCAAAGATTTATTGCCTCAAATTTAAAATCTCAGAACTGCAACAAAACCTCCTGATGTACTGGACACGGAACAAAAACATGTGTAATGTACACAATGTGCAGGTTCTATATGAGAACAGGGATGCCCCAAAGTAATTTACCCAAAATGACCCAACGCATGAATAATGTACGAATGGACCACAGCGATGGAAAAGAAATTTAATGGTTTTACCTTATCTTATACAAACTACCCCAAGAGATCCAGTATTACAAACAAATTATATGGAACCCACAGCTTCCACAGCAATATAAGCCATAATAAAACTGCTGACTTCAGTAAATATGACTCCCCTCTCATCCTGCAGTTTAACTGAAGCTGAAAGGTACTGAGAAAAAAACACTCTGCAGACAGAAATGTCTTTGACAAGAAACTCAGAGAGCATGTTTATCAATGGAGAGCTGTTCTGTTAATAAAAAAAGTCTTCTGGAGAAGTTTCCAAGGCAAGGGGAAAATGAGTAGATGTGTGAAAGGATGGACAGCAGAGGAAAGGAAAGAACAGAGTGGAATAAAAAAGGAAAGCAAGGAGGCTGTGAATTCACTGGCTCCAAAAACGGAGCAACTCTAACCCAGCCAAGACTAAAGACAGCTATTTGGACGTCGCCCAGACACCTGGAGCTGTTATCAGGTTGCAGTAACTGAGGCTTTTAGAGGGCTGTGAATGGAAATCCGAAGCTCAGCACTAACAGGCATTTCAAGGCTCTTTTCCTCTGATGATGTTGGCGTTTTAAAACAGGTCAAGCTGATAAGGCAGCAGCTGTGACCCCAGTGCCTCAACCTGCTTTAAGGAAATCTAACTGAATGAGGGGCAACTACTGTGTAAAGTGCCAGACCAGCTCCTGAAGCGACACTATATCAGGGAGCAGAGCATCAAGTTCAGCTCATGAAACATTTGTACACAAGCAAATACAGAATAAGTAGATTGTAAATTGATACACAGATAATGTAAAGAGTTTTGTATCTTTTTTTCAGGAAAGAACCAAACATCAGCATGTGCGAAATCTCTGTTCACTCGACTTTACAGCAATTCAGCCTTTTTTCAGCATCTACTGTAGAGTGAACTTGAATCTCCTCATCTGGTCCATTAAATGTACTCTAGAATCAATGTACATTATATTGGACTATCATGCAACAGCAGAGCCTTGCTTTGACATGGAAACACGGTTTTAGGACCCTTAAAAATAGGATTTTTGGAAATGGGAAATGAAAACATTTTGAAACTCCACATTTGTGCTTTTGTTTAACCAATTTGCCACTTTTTTAAAAAAGTGTGTTAGCCTCACATTTAGTATCTTTCATTGTTTTTCAACCAGGAGACATGAACAGAATTAAAGAAATTGCTAATGTAGTTATATTCAGATTTGTTAAGTTCAAGACTGGTCTGCCTTTACTGAATGGGATGTTCTCCTGTTTTTTCCATTTTTAGTAGAAGCTAAGAGAAGTGAACCTCTTTGTCATGGCATATTTATACCCCCGAAGAAATAAAAGCAATAGATTAATAACCAACATTCAGTAAATGTTTAAATTAAAGTTTAAATTAAAATACCTCATTTGCATTTATCTAACAGGATTTTTAGGGGACCTAATGGTTGTGGTGGGGTATTATTTCCCCTGCCAAAACAAAGCTTTTTTTTTTTTTTAGTGTAAGAATATGTTGCCACTATAAACAGAACAGTTATGTTTTTTTTACTCATCCTTAATAGCAGTGCAAATAAATTGTCTAAACAACAATGATAAAAGTGCTTTTCATGTCTATCAAAGGCAAGAAAATTAAGAAATATACTGTGTCATTTCTATATCAAAATACTGGTCAGAAATGTGTGGAATATAAATAGGTCTTGGCACCAACAGTGATTAAGCAAAAAAGGGCAGAATATAATGAGGCCCTGAGAGTCATTCATCTTTAGCTAGTGTTCTGACTAAGTGCAGCTGAGAGGAAGAGCAGAATGAAAAAGGAGGAATGGTGGAGGTACTGAACATTAGTCCTTGTGTCTGTGTGTCACTGCTGAACCAGCCTTTTAGTTTCCTCACTGATTCTTCTACTATTCTCTCTGAAATGCTAATATGGCAACTTGGAGTGCCAGCGTCAGCCTTTCCCAGCCTCTCATCTTTATATCTCCTGGATGAGATCATTCTCACTCTCCCAATTTTCTCTCCCTCAGTCTTTCTGTGTATGTAATATAAAAAAACAGTTAAACATACACATATTTAAGACACATCTAAAATAATTACAAATGTAGAAAAAGGTCAGTGATTGTGTATATTCTACCTTTCACAAGATTTGAAAAACAACCTAATACAGTCACATGGTATTAAACTCTCCTCCTCTGTGATTCACCAATGCAATGACCTTTCGTTATGCTGCTCTGAAAAGAGCACATTTCATGGAGCTTAATCCACTTTGCATGTGGATGAAAGCTGTAATTTTAGCATTTCTCTAACCTTCCTTCATCAGTTGCTTCAATGTACCATAATCCTTAAGGTCCCTATCACAAAACAGGGCCTTCCAAGGTGTTCACACGCATTGAAAATGGTTTTCATTTTGTCATATTACAATGATGAATTTCAATGTGTTTTATTGAGGTTTTATATGATCAGCTAATATGAAGTAATGCATGATTGTGAAGTGGAAGGAAAATTTTTAAATGGTTTTTCAAATTAAACTAAGAAACGCGTTAGGCGCATGTGCATTCAGAGCCTCGAAGTCAATACTATTAAAACACATTATGCTGCAGTTACAGCTTCAAGTCTCTACCAGCTTTGCACATCTACAGGGTTAAATAGCTCAAGTTCAGTCAGATTGGATGTACAGTGTTTATGAACATCAATTTTCAAATGCTGCCTCAGATTCTGGATTGGATTTAGATTGGGACTTTGACTAGGCCAATCTAACACATGAATATGCTTTGATCTAACTTATTGCATGGTAAAAAAAATTAATGGCTTTCTTTCAATAATGACTTTCTTCTTGCCACTCTTAGCACTGGCCAGATTAGTGGAGCATATGGCAGACTTTCCCACCTGACATGTGGATCTCAGCAGCTCCTCCAGAGTTACCATGGTTCTCTTGGTTGCTTCTCTGAATAATGCCTGGCCTTTTACTTTATGTGTTTTGGTAGATTTGCAGATTTGTCTTCCTCCTTTCATTTCTAGATGTTGGATTTAACAGTGCTCTATGAGATGGGCAAATCCTGAAACGTTGCTCAAAACCAACCTTCCTTCAAACTTCTCAGCAACTCAGTGACCTCTCTGCTGTGTTCTTTGATTTTAAAGATGCTGTTTGTTCTCTAATCCTCTAACAAATTTTCAAAGCCTCCAAAGAACTGCTGGATTTGCACTCAGTTTAAATTACATATAGGCAGAGTGTGCAATAAAAAAAAAATCCAACCCTATGCATCCTTTCCGTCTTACTTCACAATTTTCCTTCTTTTGACTATGACAGAAAATCCAAATTATATACAATTGCAGTATTTCGTAATAAAGTGACAAAAATGTGGAAAACTTTAGGCGGTCTGAATACTTTTGAAAGGCACCAAATGAGACAAATGATTTCTCAAATCTCTGTTTGTTGCCGAAGCAGAAGATTGTGGGCTTGTGCAGCCTGCTCACAGACTTGCGTACTCATGGATCCGTGGAAAACAGATCTGGTGACGACTAAGGAGGCATCTGCATCAGTCAAGCTCAGTTTGTGTGCCTTTGGAATGTGTGCATAACAAAAACAGTCTGAAGACGTCTTAGCTCAAATCTAACATGCTAAGGATCCCCACCTCGCCCAAAAAAGTAACTCTGCATTATTATTACACCACACCACGTCTTGCACTCTACTGGACCTGTGCTCCGGTTGGCAGCATCTTTCTCTGATATCTGTTCTAATAAGCGGCAAAGTTAATTGAGAGCACAGAGCAACACACCGTCCCCCTGAGAGCAGCCAGCCAGTGCTGCTGACTGTGGTGCTGACAGCCAGAGAGCATTAAGCACAGGGCTACTCAGTGAACCATGACGGTGTCATTTCTTTTAATAGGCTCTCTTTCTTTTTTCTTCCTCCCATAGTCTGTTTCCTACTCTCCCTCTTTTTCTTCCTCTTGTGCCTCACATTTTCTGTATTCTCCCCTGCACCCTTGATCATTAACACTTTCTTTTCCCGTACTTCTCGTTTTCTATTTCTTTTTAATCCCAGCACTCATCTCTCCTGCTTAAAATGCAAGACGTAAGGACGCAGTTGTTGCTGAGAACCCCAAAGGCGTGTGGGGAACTCTAATTGGTTTGCTTAACCTTCAGAACACAATGAGCTGGCTGTAATGAAGGCTCATGATTCATGGCCAGGTAATAAACCTGAAGAGGGCCGTTTACCCAACAGAGCACACACACACACAGATGCAGGCAAATTGTGAGACTCTGTGACTAACACACAGCTGCATATGGGATTTAACACGACAACGGTTGTTGTCAGACAGGCGTATGGTCCCTAATAAAGCTCTAAGCTATTCTACTGAGAGACCAGTGAAAAGCATTCCTTGGCAAGTGATTCTCATCAAAAACATGCAACCAACATGGCAACCAGGTGCAGGCAATTTAAAAAGCGGGATGCCAGGAGGGGGAAGTTATTAGGGAATGTGACAGTTGACAGCATAATGTAAAACTTTTGATATTTGGCGTTCCTGCTTGTGGCAGAGCAAAGCTGCACAGGTTTTTTGCAGGTTTGTTGACAGAATAGTCTATTTCCCTCACTGCAGTGTGCTCTCACCTAGTCCGCCTCAGATCCAGATCCTGCACAGCAAGACCCAATATGGAAGCAAAGTGAAACTTATTAGCAACACAAAGCAATGCTTCCAGAAAGCTGAATTAGCTGGAAATATGTGTGTATGTGTGTGTGCGTGTTTGTGTTGTGCCTGTTTGATGAGGTTTTTTAATGAACTGGCAGACTCTTGGTGGGATATTGCTGTGTCAGGGTATAGTCGGCCTTTTTTAAGAGCTTGTGAATAAGTTATGATATTTGGAGAGATAATGAGATGGAGGAAAGGAGATAGAGGGCGAGAAGAAGCTGAGGTCATCAGCAAGAAAGTCGGAACGTGAAATGACAGTTGGTCCTTTGAGGCACTTTTCAAGGTTAGATGGAAATACTGACAACAAAAGCTTTCTAAGTCTTCCTTTAAATGTTTAAAGAAAATACTAGATTAACGTGAATAATTATTGTCCAGACATATTTCTTTAAAGGAAAGATGTCTAACATTTGAAAAGAACAGACCTAAAAAGGTCACAATTTCATCGTCAGGAGTGCACTGACTAAAGCTCACTGGGTGTGACAATAATACTCAGACTGACTGCTGAAGTTACATTTTAAACTTACTTTGCTTTTGGGTTATGTCTGCAAACCTACCAAGATACCTTAACTGACAGGCCATGCAGGGAACAATTAATCAGGGAAGCAGACAAGCATCCTGCTGTGGGGTTGCTTTTCTTGTAGAGGAATACTAAAGAGTTGAGTTGGACTGGTACTGACTGACTTGGACTGGAGGTTCACAATGCAGCATAAAACTGCTCTGAGCATGCAGCCAGAGCTACAATTAAGTAGCATATACATGATGCCTAAATACCAATGATTGAAGTTGTAGCAAGACGGGAAATCTGATGTTCACATACTCCCACAAATAAATCTGACTAAGCCTGAGCTGTTTTAAAAAGAAGGCAGGGCAAAAACCAAAAGTAGATGTGAAAAGCTGCCAGAGACATTGCCCAAATTATTATATGGTGGTGATTCTAAAAAGTATTCACTCAGAGACTAAATACATGCAGTAGACATGTAGGAGACAGTAGACCTTTGTAAAAAGTTATTTAATAACTAAAAACCATGTATCATTTTCTTTCCACTTTGTTTTTATATGAAATAATGTAAAAATGTGTGTGGATTCTTTTGCAGCAGCTGTATAATCACGGCAATTCAGTGGCAGGCTTCCTGAGCTTGGCAATGGTAAATGTTGATAGTTCAGCAAATCAGATCTCTTGTGCATCATGCCTCTAAATCAGAGACAACGGTTGGCTTATTGGGTTGCTGATTTAGCTAATGATACATTCAGCGATGCCTATGCCACAAATACCCTCTGCCCTGCCTTTGTTTGCTCGAGCTGTATGTGACAGCCTAATTCTACTTGTCGACTTTAAGTAGCCTTTAAATCACGCTAAAATGAACCTTGAATTTTACGAAAAGCAAAGGCAAACTCTCCGTCTGTCAAAGAAAAAAATAATAATGGCACTTTGATAGGCTGTGTTGTGGTTTAAAGGTTCTGGGGATCTTTTGCTGTGTTTTTATTCTAGCACTTACAGAACCAACAACTGCGAAAGGCAGGGTAAGAACCGGTACAAATGGTTCATGATTAATGGATGCTTTAAAGGGCTGCACCTACCCAGACCATGGAGACTAAAGCACCAATGTCATGGTTTTTAAACCACGCACTTATAACAGCTACTCTCTCCATTGTTTAAACCAGAGGACAAAGCATCCACAAATTTCACAATAAATTATATTTTATTTATTTGTTAAACCACATTGAATGAGCTGAAACGTTTCCTGATTATGCATTTTTCTTTTTTTCTTTCTTTGACATGTTTCACTTGCATTGGTGCATGCAGTGATGGACTGTATTCATCAGAAGAGTGCATTGGGACTGCAGAATCCCATTTGGTTTTAGTGTGATGAATCTTAGGTCAAAAAGGTTTGCTGCCCATCAAGCCCTTTACGTTGGTTACGAAGAATACATTTTATATTTAGCACCAAATATGACCAAATTCACAAATTCTGTGACCTAATAATTTCCATAATATGTACATACTGTAGTAAAACTCACCTGCACTGTTACTACTACTAATAGTAAAATACTATTTTTTATTAGATGCTGCAAACTTTGAGGTTAAGAAAATGACGGACACTGACAAACTCAGGCCTGTAAGTTAGTCTAAACAAAGTTGATCTAATTAGCATTTCCAGACAACTTTAGAAACTTGAACACACCACAGTACAGATAAATCAAATAAAATTATCAACATTGCCATAATGTGAACTAATAAAGTAAGATGTAAAATGCTGTAGATGTGTGTGTAAATTAATTAATAATTTCATTCAGGAAAATAGATCCTTTCATGTTGCTTTCAGAAAAGGTGAGGAGGTTTGGGATTAATGCCGAGTTGACCTCTAGATGTTCACTTGAAAACTGTCAGTGAACTTTGAACTTTTCCCATGAAAATAAACCTTCAATAAATTGTGTTCTAAAATGTGAAGGCGCCTATTTTCCTAATTACTCACAGCTGTAAACGAGAGATCTTTGTAATTTTTTTGACTGAGATTTGCTGCTTTCCTCTAAACAAAAGCTTGTCAATTAATCTTGTTTCCCTCTCCTTGTTTATCAAAGCCGTCTTTTCCTGAGCATTTGCAGCCTCGTGTATTGCAGAATTGATAGCAGGCACGGTCTTCCTCCTAGGACAGATTACTATCTGAATTTCATCCATCTAGAGAGTGCATGTTTACTTCTATTTATATTTCTTTTTAAATACTGCAATGCATTTTTTGTCTTACATGTGAACTTTGGGGTAGGGATGTAGTTTTGCAGATCCCGTTCTTAAGAAGAGCTTGTAGGCTGGATGGTTTGAGATGTATTTTTAATTCCTTAAAACAAATTGGGAAGGGTAGCAACAAATCAAGAATAAGTCTCTCAAGACAATGAATGCTGCTGACTTTGATTGCCTGACTTCTCATCCAGCTGATGAATTATCCTTGATTATAATCAGTCATTTGTTTAGTACATAATTATGCACAGCCATGCATTTTCCTCCATTAACAAATCTGCCATGATATCTTATTGCTGCTAACTGATAAACAGTGAACTAGTAAACTAATTGCAGTCCATTTGTTCAACGGAATGTTTACTACAATTGTAAAATGTAATATAAACAAGCAACAAAGAATTTTTGACCGAGTCAGTTTAAGTTTCAGAGTAGAAACCTGGGCTGCACAATGTCAGGAAAACATGCCATTGTGATTTGATTGTGACAAGGATATTGACATATTCTTCTTCGCTCCTTATTCTTCTGGATTTGTCAGCAAAATTTGACACTGTTGACCACTGTGTCCTCCACCACCTACTGCACCTTGTAGGATTCACTGGCACTGCCCGATGGACCTGATGAACAGACTTGAATTTGTCTCCATTAGGCGTGCCAGGTCACTGAGTCATTCTGTCTCCTGCGGTGTGCCTCAAGGACCAATTCTCAGACCTCTTCTTTTTGATGTGTACATGGTACCACTTGGGTGCATTATCAGCAGCTGTGGGGTTTCTTTTCATTGCTATGCTGATGATACCCAACTGTACCTAAAGCTTGGTAGCTATGTGTCTCTGATACACCACCCATTCCATCTTCATCATTGTCAGTCCCTTCACCTTGCCAATTCTCCTCACTTTCTACACTTACAGCCTGTCTGGAGGAGATAAAGGCATGGATGTAGCAAATTTGTCTCCACCTTAACAGTTTAAACACTGAGGTGATTCAAACTGGTACTTCACATCAGGTTCAACAACAAAAAATTCTCGGCGTTACCTTCTCTGGCCAGAACATTTCTCTTTCCAGTACAGTCACCAATCTTGGTGTCTTTTTTGATCCACAGCTCACATTCGAAAGCCATATTAAGCACATATGTAAAATCTCATTCTTTTACCTCCGAAATATTGCTAAACTCTGGCCTTCACTCTCCTTCTCTGATGCAGAAAGGCTCGTCCATGCCTTTGTTTCCTCCAGACTTGACTATTGCAACGCACTTCTTATTGGGATTCCTGGCAAGAACATACAGAGACTGCAATACA
This sequence comes from Crenichthys baileyi, assembly GCA_036173005.1. Classification (NCBI taxonomy): domain Eukaryota; kingdom Metazoa; phylum Chordata; class Actinopteri; order Cyprinodontiformes; family Goodeidae; genus Crenichthys; species Crenichthys baileyi. The sequence goes on along the minus strand of JAHHUM010000071.1, from coordinate 269,017 downwards.
TTCAGAACTGCGCTGCCAGGATCCTGATGAGAGTGCAAGAACATGAACATATTACCCCATTCTTCGTTCTCTTCACTGGCTTCCCGTCTCTACCCGGATCATCTACATAATCTCTCTGCTTACCTTCCAGTGCCTGCATTGTAATGCGCCACATTATTTAAAAGACCTTCTCACCCATCATTGTCTGTCACATATTATCCTTTCGTCCAACACTGACCTTCTGCACATTCACAGGCCTTTTCCTGCGCTGCCCCTTGGTTGTGGAACAATTTGCCTCCACATCTGAAGGCTCCACAGACACATTTTAAAACAGGCCTCAAAATCTTTCTTTTTACGCAATGTTTTTAATGGCCTCCTTTAAATGCTTTATTCTGGTTTTTATTTTTTTTGGCCTCAAGACTTTAACTTGTGTATTTTATCTGCATTTTAATGTCCCTGTTTTTATTAGTTGTTTTTATCTTTCTATCGACTATTGCACTGAGATTTTGTTAGAAATGTAAAGTGCATTACAAATAAAATCTATTATTACTATTATATATCTTTTTGCTCTTGTACTATAGATATAGTATGCAATGCAATTTAATGTAAAACAATATTGTGCGGTGATGTAAATTAATACAGAGATAACCAGTCCATCACAGGGCAACACACAGACAAACAGGACAAACAACCATGCACACACACACTCAAAGCGAAGTGCAATTTAGAGAGACCAACTGACCAAACATGCATGTTTGTGAACATTGGGAGGAAGCTGGAGTACCATAAAAGGCCCTGCTCATGCAATGGAAGAACATGCAAATCTTGCAGGAAGATTTCAGGCAAGGATTCAAACCCTCAACCTTCAAGCTGCAAGACAACAGTGCTTATGTCTGTGCCAGCATTCATACCACAATAAAATATACAATAAAAAACATCAATAGGATGCAATATAATGCAATACTATTTTATACAATAAAACGCTACTGGATGTAACATGAAATTATACTATACAATACAATATGATATGATATGTAATTTAATTCAATTCAATTAAGTTTGTTTATGTTGCACTAATTCACAACACATGTCATCTCAAGGCACTTTACAAAGTCAATTCAATTGAATCATACAGACAGATGCCAAGTCAATTACAATGGGTCAAAAGTTTTAGATGCGCTGTGTTGCTGACTTTCCAGCAATCCCCTTTACCAGGAAGAAACCTCCATCAGAACCAGAACCAGGCTCAGTGAGAGTGGGCAGCTACCATGACCAACTGTGGGTTTGAGAGAACAGAGCATACACACATACAGAGTACACAGAGCCACTGACCCAGAAGTACTTTCTATGTGAAGGAAAAGTAAAAAGCTAAAGGCAGTAGTAGCTCTTTAAGTGGCTTCATATAGAAGTAAAACACAGCCAAGCAGATAAGCTCTGAGCCAGTTTTAGAGTATATATATTGGAATAGAGCACATACAGTTAGTCATAGTAAAAGCTCAGCCAACAGCCATGTCTAGGAGAGACAGGGTTAACCACTCAAAGACAGGGCCAAGTGTATCAACTATAGAAGGAGAGCATAAAGTTGTTGGCAGCAGTAGCTCAGCCGATGCATCCCTCCAGTAAGGTGCCACAGCTAAACACAGAGCCGGGCCAGGTGTAGCTTCTATGAAGAGAAAAAACAGAGAGAGAAAATAAAGTTAAAAGTTTAAATAACAGCAAATAATGGAAAACTGGAGTAGTAGAAGAATGTAACAAAGTCAGGCAAACTGGTTATCATGTCCTCCAGCAGGAAGCATAACTACATATATAACTCGGGATAACCTAAGCCACTCTAACTAGTTTTAAACGTAGAAAGGGTGAAACACAATAAAACACAATTTTTAATACAGTGCAATATGACATGATGCAATCCAATATGATGTGATTCATTGAGATATCATTAATAATACAATAAAATTCCACATGATACAACGCAAACAATATAATAAAATCCAATATGATAGAATACAATGAGCTACAACATGATATGTTACAATACAATACATTATGATAGGATGCCAAATAAATGCATGATCAAACACTATTCATTATACATGTGATACAAAATGATACAATGCAATATAATAAAATATTACATGATACAATGCTGTGGAATATGAGATGATTTGATACAGTGCTGTGCAATGCAATATGATACAACAAGAAACAATGTGATGCGATACAATATAGTTTAAAGTCCCTTTGGCAAAACATGTTCTTGACTTAGCTCTGCTCCATTAGCAGCCTTCACAAAAGATCCACACATAAATAGACTGGGTACATATTCCTCAGAAGTGTCAAAAGTAAAGCCAGGTTTCTAAACCAGGGACAGTCTTTCACTGACACAGTATTAAGCTACATGTTTCACCCAGCTGTCTCTTGCTGCCTTTTGAATTCATCAGAGTGTGAAGATGCGTGGTGGTGCGACATTAATACTTTACTTTATGAACTCCTCACTGCTCTGTAAACACTTCAGCAAGAGACGGAGAACCTACCTCAACCACCTGCAGACCAATATGTTGGTATTTTTAAACTAAATCACATTTTAAAGGTTTTATCCAGGTTGACAGTTGGAAGAACTGTTGACAGAAATTAACTTAGTTCTGTGTCATTTGACCTGAGTTGGGTTTTTCATAATGTGGACTGAAAGGCTATATACTTTTGATATAACAAAAGGGTGGGATATCTCAGTTTTAACAGTCAATTAAATTTCCATGTATTTTTTATCCGCATTGATTATATAATTTGTTTACCATTTGCTTTTTTTGTCCTCCAAAGAACCTTCAATTTCTTCCCATTTTGGTTTACTTAAGCTTGTGAATTGGTTTGGAAATGTATTTCTCACTCTCTAAACAGAACGCCAGTGATAACGGGCTTTGAAATAGGTTTGATTTCCCTTAAAATCCTGTTTAAATAAAATAAACATTGATTTATCTTTGCCACCATGATATAAAGTGAAAAAAATTCTAAATACTTTGAAATAAGTTGGGACACTTCAAGTGATTGAACCATCGCCACCTCTTATTGGGCAATTTGAAATATTTCTTTCATGGTGTGCTGGAATTAACTTCTTTATAAGTTTTCTTTTTCTCTGCTAAGGACAACAATTACTTTAAGCTGCTTGCTTTCTTTAGCTTCCATTTGTCTTTTTTGAGCCTGTTTGTCAGCTGCTGGAAGGAAGGAATGGGGCTGTGTTGTTTAAGTGAAGTCACAGATAGCGCTGCAGTCATTCATCTTAAAGAGGGCAGGTGAGACGAAAAAAGTATGAACACTGACCTGAGCAATCGGGCATTTATCTTTCCCAGGCATGACTGATAGCGAGAGAAAGATTGAAGGAGACTGAAAGAAGCACAATGTGCCATATAAAATGGACTTAGGTCACAGTGTAGAAATGAAATCCCTTACATATGAGAGTCCTTTATTACAATGATGTGATTTCATAGCGGGATCATTGAAGTCAAATCAAGGGCATGACAATGTGGTCCAAACCTACAGAAAACCTAAACAAGCCAGACAGGGATAAATAAACAAAGAGGGGGCAGCAGAGAAATAGAAGCTGCAGGGTAGATTACCTCTGGGTTCACCTCAGGTGTGCCTCTTAATCATGCTGTTGGTCTGGCTTAGAGGTTTTGATAAGGGTAGTGACTGTTTATTGAAGGTGACAGCCTCACATGAGCCTCAGAACAAGCAGTGTCGAAAACATCGAAGGAAACGGAGAGGCTGTAAACCATCATTCTGGCACATATAAAGGCTCATATAAACAGGGATCTTGCTCATATTTCACATCCTTACTGGCATCGGCTTCACGGGATGTGAGAGGTACTCAAGTGTCTACATGAGGATAGTCTCAGTTATGTCTCAATAACTGTACCTGCAGAGGGTTAGGGGGCAATTTAATGCCTAAAAAGCCAAAACGTAAACTTTCCCCCAGTGATGGAGATGGCAGCAGAGCATATAGGATCTGATTGGGACACAGTCTCCTGATTCATTTCCTCAGAATCCTTAAACTTGCTTTTCACTGTAATTTCATCGACAACTGGGATTTTTCCATGTTTAAAAATGAACAGGCTCATGATTTGTTGTCATCTCAAAATTAATAGGCAGCAATAATTACCACTTCCACATTAGGACTGGATAACATCTAGTTCCTGGGAGAGGTTTACATGTGCTCATCCTAGGCATGCATGTCAAGCTATTTTGGGTTCTTGATGATTTATTTCAAATGTTAATTTTAGAAGGGTGGAATGATCATACAACAAACTAATTTTAAACACAAGAATTTTGTGCACAAGTTTAATGTTATTGTGTATTTTCTGTAATCCACACGGATTCAAAATTACACATACAGGTACAAATATTTACACACTGCAACTGGAGAAATGAGCCTTTCCAAGTTTTATCTTGACCAAACTAATTTTGTTGTCATCAACAAGCTTCTTGCATAAATCTGCCTGAAAAATTAACTATTTCCTTTGTCATAATAGACAAAGTTGATTTAAACTGTTTAGTTTTAATGGGCTTAGGCAGTTTGCACACATTTTCAGGAGGGTTGTGGCTTGGACTCTGGGAAGCATATTCCAGAAACTTAACTTTACCCTGCTGTTGGATCACCCAATTGTATTCAGCTCTCCTCCATCTAGCAGTTAGCCTGAGGTGAAATAGTCCTCTTTTTTGATGTTCTAACAACTTCGTGCACACAAATCTTTATTGTTTAGTACCTTCGCAATCTATCACATTTGTGTGCGTGCGTGCATGCGTGTGTGAGTTCATTAGATGCATCAAAACTAACAACTTGTACTATGATGCACTTTTAAGTTAGGGACATATGCTTTGAAGCATAAATGAAGATAATCCATAACTGGAAACCAGCAGCATATGTTTCTCTTTTCTCTGTTTAGTTCTCCGTAAAAAAAAGACAACAAACGAATAAAAAAAAAACTAATGAATTGAAACTGACAGTTCAGAACTCAAACAACTGAAAATCTGCATCAGGGAGGAAAAATCTCATCAGTGCATCTTTACATTTTATGACATGTTTTCCACCTGTTAGCAATATTTACAAAAAAAAATCCCAACTCCTCTGAACTCAAACATTGATTCCTGCACCATGTTAACAACGTAAAGTTATCGAATGGTTTTGTGTTGCTGGGCACACATCAAAAACAGAAGACCTCAGGAAATTGTGCCAATATGTTACAAAAAAGAGAATTATATGTCTCCCACAGGTTTTTCTAGAAACATAACTCCCTTTGCTGAAAAAGACGCAAAAGCTTTGCCAGCAATTTTAAATGTGTCCTTTCACATTCAGCTGCAAATCAGTGAAGCATGCTTTGTGCTGTAACCCTGTTGCAATAACCACAAGCATGTCAGTTTGAGTTTCCATGGTATTCATCAGCCTACACAAGCAAATATTCATTCTTCAAAGAAGAATTATGAAATTGTTTTAGCAAATGGCTTCTCTATTTGAGAGCCAGCTCACCCACGACTACAGGTATCTAAGCATTTAAAAACATCATGTATTTAAATGGTTTTAGTTTATGAACACATATTTAGTGGCAACACATTAATGAACTCTTCACAGCGAGAACAATTCAGCGTTGTGTGTCATTAGATCTTCACTTTGTGTCATGTGAGCATGTTTTACAGCCTCCAGATCTGCTGGTTTTCATTAATATGTACAATAGCAGAACCATGTCTCCACTGATGGAGCTGCAGGGCATTAGAGAAGGTTACTCACAGAGGAGGACTGCTGAGCTTGAGGCAAGGCAAGACCTGACAGCCTCTTCAGAAAAACATCCCTGTTTTAATATATTTTATTAAACTGTTTTGGCAAGAGAAAACTGCTCCTAGGTGCGGAAACCATCATTAAAACATGTTAACACTTTATGTCTGTCATTGACATATCAACCATACACCAGTGATCTTAGCTAAGAGAAGATACCAATTTACATTTACTCAAACGCTGGTTGTTAAGGTGGTGTCAAAGGAACAAAGAGAAAGGAGGATTTTAAAGCTGTGCATTATTGTGACATACAATGTCTTCCCAAGGTATCCACACCTCTTGGTCCTTTTTATTTTTTGTTACGTCACAACTACAAACGTCAATGTGTTTTATTAAAAATGTACGTGACAGGCCAAAACACAAAGTTGTGCATGAATTTGGAGTGGAATGAAATGGATACATGATTTTAATTTCTTTTTTGAATAAACATTTGAAAAATGAGGCATATATTTGTATTCACTGCCTATGATTAAATAACTTCTAGAACAAGCTTTTGCTAAAACATTTTCAGAATTTGTCTCTACCACCTTTACATATCTACAAAAAGTAATTTTGGCCCATTGCAAAATAGCTTAAGCTCAGTCAGATTGGATGAAGAGCATCTTTGAACATAACTTCTCAACTCTTGCATCTCAGTTGGATTTCAGCTTGCCCATTCTACTACATAGATATGCTTTGATCTAAACTATTACATGGTAGCACTGGCTTCTAACAAGTTTTCTTCCAAAACCCCCCTTTATTTTGTTCCATAAATCCTCCGATAAAATCTGAACAGCTTCCCTGTCCTGAAAGCATCCCCACACCAAAAGACATCCACATTTCGCCACATGTGGGGCAAATCTATGCTGTTTTGCTGTCACCTGACCACAGCATTATTTCCCACATTTGCTGTGTCTACTACATGCCTTGTGGCAAACTTTAATCACTTCATTTCAACAATAGCTTCCTTCTTGTCTCACCTTCATAAAGGCCAGATTTTTCCACCTGAGCTGAGTTCCTAGGGTCCTCTTGGCTACTTCTCTGATTTTATGCTTCTCTTCCTTGACCTGGCAGTTTAGGTGGACAGCAACAATTTGGTTGGTTAACAGATTCACCATACTCGCTTCTTAGTGAGATGCGAAATTATCAGATACTGTTTTATGACCTAACTTTGCTTTAAAGTTCTTCACAGCATTCTCCCTGACCTCTCTAAATGTTCCTTAGTCTCTAATATTCTCTTGTACCGAGTTTACATTACACACAAGAGCAGTCTATTTACTAAATAATTGACCTCTGAAGAAAATTTGTTGTGCTGGATTATATTTTGGCCTATCAGATAAATGGGATGTGATGGACTGACGGATGGACAGATGGATGGAAATTGAAGAGTGATGTTTTTCTAATCCTGAAAATGGCTTCCCTCCTGAAATGTTTCATAGCCATTTACTAAGGCATTGTGCATCAGTATGCTTCTCTTGACATTTAGGCATTTTGATGAAAGTGTTATACAGACCCATTCAGCAAATTAGAATATCAATTAAAAGTTTATTTATTTCAGTAAGTCAATTCACTTAGTGAAACACATATAGCTTGACTAACTGATGTTTTTCAAGCCTTTATTTCAATTAATTATGATCATTTTCAGCTTACAGCTAATAAAAACACGACATTTAAGATTAGAGTATTATATCAGACCACAAAAAGGCATCTTTAATACATAACTGTGGGCTAAATAAAAAGCATGTTCAATACCTGTTTAAAGGTTGTACTTTTAATGACAAACAAGCATCACTGGGATACATATTCACATTTTTGAATATGATTATATAGAATTTAATTTAAATGCATATTATTTTTAAAGAATTTTATATTACAACCTATTTTCTTTAATAGTGATTCCAATCCAAGTTTGGGGCTGTGGATTTATGGAAATATGACAGAAATTGACTACTGGATCCAACCAAAATAACTTCCACCTTTTGGTAAATAATAACTACTGGAATTACATAATTACATTTCCTCGGAGTAGGCAATAAGTACGTTATAGAAAAATACATGAAATCATTGGTTAAAAAAGCAGGAACAGAATGTCCCCACAGCGATTACAACAAAACCAATGGATGGAACGAAACATCCGATGGCACAAGGTTCATTTTGTACCTGAAAGAGACAGGTATGAAACAAACAAAACTTCAAAAGTACAAAATGGTGAAGGGTTGAAAAAACAGCCACCTTAAATAGTTAACTGCCAAAAAAACTGCATTGGAAAGAGCAAGTGTCTTTAAAACCCAGAGGCTCCGAAAGCCAGAAGGCCCAGGGTACCTAAAGAGCTGCAGAGATCTACAGTTTAGGTGGGTGAATCTGTCACTAGGTCAACTATTAGTCATGCACTTCATAGATCTGGCCTTGATGTAGATGACACAGTAAACATGTGGAAGGCTTTAATGTCATCTAGTCAGATTACATTATAGTTGAATCTTTTGGCCAACATGCACTAGCTATGCTTAAAACTTATCACTTTATGGAGTCTGTTTCAATATAAAAACATAATTAAACCCTAATTCGATTTAAACATGACTCTAAACAGAGTTTCCTTAAAAAAACACAGAAATAATCTTGTTTGTCAAACTAAACTAGTATATTTAACAAATCCGTTGGGCTTACAAAGGCCTTTCAAAAAGCAAGGAAAAATCTGCAGAGGTCAAAAAGACCAGCAAGTAAAGGATGCTGTGTGACCTTAAAAGGATTCTTAAGATAGACATTCAAAATGAGCATGAAATAATTGTTCCTGGAAATGGCTGACAGGCTCCAAGTTGTGGATATTTAAGAAATCAAATTCCACAGCATAAAAATTAGCCAAGGTTACTCCACCAAAAAGGAGGAATTACATAGAGCCACTCCTTCGCTGTAAGACCAAGCAGGCATCATCTTTGAGCAGTCCGTCACTTGACTTCTGCTGGTATATTATAAGAGTACCTATTCATCCTTCAAACTTCTATCATCTGGCACGAAAGCCTCTAAATCTTGTTATAAGCTCAGAGGGGATAGAGTGGCTCAGCGTTTATGAACGCTGCATAGAAGCCCTGGGTACATTTTAAGAGTTATTCCTGCTCTTGTCAACGTCAAACAACAAGAAATCAAAACAGAAGTGGCGGTCATTTGCTACAGGGTTTAATGTTGCGGTGTGTTGTCTGTAGCAGGGCAGCAGATCAAATTCAGCCATGTCGTCTCTGACCTACAGTTCAGTCTCCGATTTAACAAAGCAAAGTAATTAAATCTAACAGAAGAAATGCGACTCGGCATATAAATTCATTCATAGTGAGAAATACCTTGAATAAAACAAGGAATGGGCAAATATTTTAGAAAATGCATGCACTTAACTTTTGCAGCCCAGAATCTTCAGCCTCTCAAAGTCATTGTGGCTGCCACTTGAATGAGAAGCGTGGCGAACACGCTTAGGATTAGCCGCAGACCCTAAAAGAGTTACTTTGAATGTTTTTCTCAATTTTCTCTGTTCTCCAAGCTAACAAAGGAGGGGTAACGTCACTGCAGAAAAAGAAGTGGAGGCTTGATTTTAGAGCAATAGTCCACCAAAAAGACTATATAAACCAAAACAAATAAAATAAAATAAAATAATAAATGTTGTTATATAAGTAATGGGAAGCTGCTTTTTTAACTTCATCAGGACAGAGGAATGCAGTCATAATGATTTATAGCTTGGCAATGCTGCCCTTCAGTGGCAGCTGAGTAGAATATCCTCTTTTGAAGATGACATATTTTAAAAATAAAACTGTTTGTGCTTGTGGAAAGTAAAATGCTTAGAGAATAAACCAGAAAAGGTACATCATTTCAGTTCAGTTTTTCACTACAACAAGCCCCATATTGTGAAACTATTTCACTGTGATGAAACCCCCTTTTTTTCTGATTTCCAGAAGTCATTCCTCTCCATTATTTCCTCTTGAAACCCAGTGATTCCTCAGTGTCTGTCAGGTTGAGCTTCTACCATGAAGAAGTGCACCCCTTTGTAGGTCAAGTGCACGTAAATGTCAGGTTTTGTCCCACCAAAATAAAGACAAATGTGTCGTGGCACATGCCCGAAAAACTAATCTAAGGTGGTGATCCATCAACAGCCCAAGTTTCAGGCCCGATTAGGCTGCCGGTTTCATCATCCTGAATTTCAAGGACAAGCCCGATGTGCAAGTATTGCTTTAGTTCCTTGTACAACAGATCAAAGTGTCTGCATCGAAAAAAGAACGTCTTAGCCTTAGATTTTTGGGAACGTAGAAACCTCAAAGCCGCATTTAATCTTGTTAAAGAATTGTCCTCAACCACCACTTTGGAAACATAAATGTCACACCATTCCCAGTGCCCAGCTGAGCAACACATGTTCAGTGCATTTGATGGTGCTTCTGACCTCATTGTGACTCTCCTCCGGGTCTCATACCGCCTGACAGTAAAATGTGGTTATGTAATATAAAAAATGCTGTGTCATTTTTTTAAAGCTGCTTACAGTGTTTGAATCACTTTTTCACTATAGGATGATAGTACAATCCTGAATTGCAACAAGCAGTTTTTTTTTCAATTACACCAGCTGGTATTTACAGAGAAACACCACTCCATGACCTGCCACAAACATTAAAAAACCACAATGCCAAACAAAGTCCACTGGTGAAAAATAGCATGCCCAGACCCCTAGAACACATGCATAAACAATATGCATTACATCAGTGACCACCCATATCTGTTTGTGCGTATGTCACTGAAAGTAAGTCACGAAATGTATTTTCTGGCCTCAAGGCTCCACACAGTGTACAACAGCCACCTATGTGTTTGCTAATACTGTGCTGGACCACAGATTGCAGGAAGCAGTGACCATGACTACAGCATGCAGTGTGACAATGTTTGTTTCTGTTCAGAGTGGCAAAGCGTTTTTTTTTTTGTCAAATTGTTTAATGCAAGATGGGAAAGTCAGACCACTGCAAAGGTCTTGTTTAAGAAACATCTCAGATTCTTGATAGGATTAAAGGGTTGATACCGTGGCTTGTGTGAAAACGACTTCTCATGCTGTTCGACACAACAAATCCTATCTTTCCACAGAGATTGCTCCTTAAATGGATAGTTCAGGATTTTTGAAGTAAGGTTCTAATATCTAGTCCGAGGGGGGCCAAGACCAAAGAAAACTTCCATCAGCCTAATAACAAATCCTATCTCAAAATCAGTGGTTTAGGCAAATTGGGTCTTAGGAACCTTTAAACCCACTTCGAGTGTGCATTGGGTTGTTATATACACAAAGGCTGATGATTTTTTACGCATAAATAGGATGTAGGACGCAGTGTGCAGCTAATGATCCTCCTGTGTGAAAAAGGATCTAAGAAAAAAACATGTAAATTGCTTCCAGAATAACTGGCTCATAAATAAAGCAGAAGAATTTTCCCCATGTTATGCTTTAAGGTGGTGTAAAACCTAAAATATTCTAGTTGTTTAAGTGAACGCTATATTTATTATTACACTTTTTTCTTTTTTTTTTTTTTAGATAAGAGTTCTAATCTAAAAGTTTTAGGATCAAAGTTGAAAAAATAAACAGAAAGTTCTCCAAAAGTTGGAATTCCAAGTTGCAAAGTCTGATGTTTCTCACAAACCTAACCTCAAAATCCAATATGGCCTTTGCAATTTTTAAAAGGTAATGATAGTTGCAGTTGTTGGGATACTGGATATGTTGGCAAAGTGTTTGAATGTAAAAAATCCTGAGAAATAGATTATTATGGTTGGCTTTTATTGGAGGCTAGTTTATCAGCTCACTGAGCACAGCAATTGGCAAATACTACTTGATGTCAAACTTATAACTAGAGCATGGCTGTGATGTTATCCTCAGAACCAAGAACATGAAACACAGCATTAGTACACCATAAGCACTTTGTCCTGGTTCATTGCTGTCCACTTACATTTTTATAGGGGTACTTAAAATATCCTGCACTGCACTTCTTTACGAGTACTTTGTTCTGTGCCTGAATAACTTACATTTTGGTCTGTGCTTATTAGCTTTACATAAGAGTTCAACTTACAATGGTATATGTGTTTCACATTTACGTTTTAAGTTCTTCATACCAAATTTTCCACTTAAAGCTGGCCCGGTATTACCAGTGTTGTGTGTACGACAATTTAAGAACCATCAATTTACATGTTCTGTTTTTAGTCTGTGCTTCACACACGAAGACCATTGGTGGCGCTCCCACTCCTACTTTCATTTCCCGTAAAAAAGATCATAGCCTACTATGTAAATAACTGTTCAAGGTAAAAGTAGTGATGGTTTAAAGGTCCATCGAATAGTGTTTACATAAACTGTTAGGACATTTTTGAGATTCTGCTTGTTTTAAGATAGACGTCAGATTTGGGTGTCAAGAGAGGGTGACAGTCAACCAGTAACGTGCTGCTGGGTATAAATGTGGTGCTCTATTTGCCTTTGAAGTCCAAAATTGGATTTGGGAACAATATAAAACCAAACATAACTGTGTTCCAGTTCAAATAACTAGTGCAAGTAGCTGATTGATATGTGAACCAGGTTAACTGCTATTAGCAATGAAAGCTGATTACAATGTATTTCTTTGTGGTTTTTCTTTTAAAATGCTGCAGAATTTGACTAAAGGAGTACATGGCTGATTTGATGAGATTTAAATAGTCAGAAGAGCAAAAAGCCTTTTTTCTCTTCCACTATCATTATGTCTTACATGCAGGGCAGCCATGTTGAATTTTGCGGTTGGATTTGATGAGTAATATCTGACTTTGCTTCTCAGACTTGTGATTTTTTGGGACTATTATGTACAATTTTTCACTTTCCAACATGGAAATCCCAAATTAAACCTGTCATTTTTGTACCCTCCGCACCAGCCCTCCCATGACTGTGCAAAGATTAAGCATGTATACAGAATGGATGGAATTTGGTTACATGCTTTTTGAATGATTGTTTTTTTATAGTATTACATGGCAAACTGTAAGAAATGTTTTTTCGTCTGTAAAGACAGTGGTACTATTAATTATTTGCTTTTTTTCTAGTTATTTTCTGCATGCAAGAAAGCAGAGAAGCTAAAAATATGATTTTTTTCTTTTTGAATGAGGATTTCTTATTTATTGATAAGAATGTGTCAGTGCAGCAAATTGCCTGTTGATCTGTGGATACCTAGATACTGTAATTGTGTATATATCTTTCTTAATAAATATCTGTTTTGGGGTTTTGTGGCAACCCAACTGCCCTTAGTGGACATATGGCTGAATAAATTTGAAGTTAAAGACTGTGGTATATGAAAAACCCAGTATTTACTAAGGTGGTTTTTCTAAAAAGTCTGAGAACCACTGGTTTAGTTAAATCCATGTGTTCATTTTTTTCTCTCATGGCGTCCCGTCTACACGTGTTGCAGTATTTGTTTTGTCCATTAGGGGTCGCTCAACCACTGGCCCTTTTGAATACAGCGTCTGGGACCGTCTGGGTTAGTCATTGCTCCAGACCAATCACAGCCGAGGTGGGCGGGATATCCATTGTTACTACAGGTCCTGGAAGAAGTTTGCAGCCGACCTGCAGCTGCTGCACCTATGAGCCTCCACGTAAATGAATAGCCCCGGCTCGACGCGCCACAAGACGAGCTGATTATGCCGAGATAAGGAGCATATGACCCGCACTCCCTCCGATAATGGCATACGATGACGCTTCACCCGCGGAGGACGTCCCGGACACGGTGATGCCCAGGGGGGCTCCCTGCATGTGCGGCAAGAAGTGCAGGGGTCGGAGCGGCACCGCTGTCTTCCTAGGATTATTCCTGCTGTCGCTCACTCTACACGCAGTCACCCTTGTCTGCTATTTGGACCTGCGCTCCGAGGTGAAAAGGGAAATTACCCACCAGAAGCGGGACTCTATGGTGACACCCGCCGGGGTTGACCTGGCTGACCCGGTGGGGGTTCTGCCGCCCGGCCACCCGCGAGTGGACACCAGCCACAGCGAAGAGGATCGAGAGGTAAAAAGAAAACCTGTAATGTGATTCATCACGCTTCTTCTTTCAGAGGCTGGTTGATTGCTCCTGTTTCTTTATCATGGTGTCAGGTTGTGTGTCTGCTCTGTCCTGGCATGTTTACTGGCCAACTTACTTTACAGAATCCTGTCACCCGCTTGTGTCAACCCAGTTCTTAGGCAGGTATGTTGAAAAGAAAATGTTTGATTCCCTCAGCTTTTTAACGTGTCAGGTAAACTTATCTGCTTTCCCTCTGTAAAGTATCTCCCATTGGAGACTATATTGGAATAAACTTCTTTATTTCAACAACTCAATTTATTATTTATTCCAGTTATTCATTTTTACCTCCTGAAACAGGAAAAGGGGTAGATGCTCAGAGTTTTGCCCAGCTGGAACCACACGGGCAGGTCAGTGAGTGTGTTGGAGCAGGTGGACTGCATATTAACTGGATCACCAGCAGGTGCAAAACCCCAAGGGCAGATGCAAATTCATCAGGACTTAGGGCATTTGGAGCAGAGCCAGTCTCTGTCTCACATGTGTTTTCACTTCTGGCAGCGGCTTGATTGAACACTTATTGTGTTGGCAAACATCCCCTCCACTCTCTAATTTGATCAGCACAAAAAGGGCCGAGTTGTACCTCTCAACTTTGAACGGCTGTCTCACTTCTGCCCAACGGTTGTGTAAGAAAATGAACCTCTGTGTGGGACATTGGCTGGGACATTTAGTTGTGCAGAGCTGTCAGCATGATAGTCACCCGGAGGAATTTAAGTTTTCCAGCGCAGACACATTTATTCCTCTGTAGGAAACAATAATGAAATCAATTGCCTGTATTGGGATTTCTCCGGTACATTTTTCTCTCACAAGCTCAGTTTTTTATTAAGCGTTCCCTCTGCTTGGCTTATTTTAGATAGTAGCAGTTTGCCTTGTTGTAGCCGAGTGAGATGGGCCTGGTATTCAGCCCAGATGGTGATGCTTCATGAGGTGAAAGACTGTGGCCCAGCTGTAAATATTTAACAGTGCTGTGATGCTGTCCATGCCAGATGTCTGCATTAAACAAGTCTGATTACACATCCCACAGTTTACATAGTTGGAGAAACAGGAGCATGTGGCATTGAGATGCAGAGGCCGCACTTGTTAGCCTTTTTTTTCCAGGCTATTCCTTTGAAGAATCTCTCTTGTAGGGTAAAAAATAAGATTTATTGGATTCTTTACACACGTCTTCATCAAAGGCCCCCTCAGCAGGAATGGTTGAAATTCGATGTGACGTGCAGGTATACAGACAAGTGTAGCAGAACAACCAGCGTACATCTGACATGACAAACATGAATTAATTGGTACTCGACTCTCCTTCACAGCGTGTTCACCCTACATTCATGTTTTGGTGCAAATGAGCTATGTTTTGATAAAGACGGGTAGTATGGGTGTCTTCATGATGCGGAATAGATTTGGATACATTTTTAAGCGGGTCTGATTGACTTTAGCAGATTTGCTTTGCAAAACAAATCAATTTTGGTTCAATAAACAAGTGGATCCAGAATTATTTAAAAGAAACAAAATTGGACTTTTTCATTAGTTTAGCAGCCTAATGAATCAAACAAGAAGAGTTTCCCTATAGAAAATTTATACCCCAATTTTATACCCATACATTTTTCCATGTAAATAAAATTTTTTTTTTTTTTTTTTATACTTTTTTGTCTCCATTGTAGTCACGCATTTTTATTATGGTTATAATAGGCCATAAAATATTCAGATCTCTTTTAAAAATGGATTTAATTGTATATTGCTTCCTGAAAACTCAGGTTAACTCTTTTATTTTGCTTCTGATTGCGTCTTGACTTTAATACAAAATGACAGATAACAACCCCTTAAACTAAAATGACTCCCAAGTAAACTCCCATAACACAATTTGTCAAACTGGATACAAATTAATGCATGGTCGGCATAAAAAGTCAAGCAGTAGACGAACAAGTCAGGTATGACCAAACTACAAACGGAGAAATAGAGAAGGGGCGAAATGACCAGAACCCCATTTTGCCCCTTTCAACATTTCTTACCTTTGTCGTTTTTGGGGTTTTGTAACAAACTTCTTTGGTTTTGACATGTAGCCGTCCACCACGCTATGCCAGTGAATATTTCGTGCTAATAAAAGTAGATGTCTGCATAAAACAATATACAGGTAAATTAAATTACACATGAGATATTAGGAGTGTTGCCTTGTGATAGACTGACAATATGTCCAGGCTGCACCCCGCCTCATGTCGAATGACTGTTGGAGATGAACACCAGCCACCCCATTATTGTCATTATTTATATCTAAACTAACTTAGGTTTGTTGGTGGGAAGTAAGAAAGGACAAAAAGGCACAGTGCGGGTGTGAATGGGCAAATTGACCCAGAGCCGAATTAAGCTGGTACACATTGTTTAAATATTATATGTGGAAGTGGAAGTAAAAAGGGAAGAAATGGCACTGCATGGTTTCAAATTGGTAAAGAGGCATTTCTTTCAACAGAAGCCACTAGCCCATTTTCCATTGCTTGTGGAAAGAACCGGTCTTTTGAAAGCCCAGGGTTCGTTTCGATACAAATTTACCCGGGTAATTTCATTTTCCCGGGGCTTTACCTTCATGGGTAAATGGTCCTGGTCTGAAGTAGGACTTTTCCTGGGATTGTAAAAGGGGCGGGGTTGTGTGCACGGACACATTAGCACCACCAGCTGCAGTAATAGTGAAGGTAAGTGTACAATGTTTTGTTTTATACCGTTAATTTGTCACAAAAATAGTTTTAAGATGTTTTCAAGTGTGAAAGTAGACAAAACTTCATCTGTGCATTCAGTTGATCAGGAATGAGCCTGTTTTGAAATGTTCTTTCGGAGTTTTCAAAGCAGCCAAGCTCCGCTTACAGACTGGTTTGGCTGCTAATCTAACCAGGCGGGTGGACTGGGAATTCCCCACTAACCACTGCCTGATCTTGGCCCAGCACTCTGGGATTTCCGTTACCTCTTATCTGTGGCGGCTGAAACTGAATATAAAGCGTTTAGTAGGTATGTGGTGAATAACCGCAAGTACCAGAAAGTAAAACTAAATATTTTTTCTAGAAAATTTTCACATTTTAAGTTGATGTTCATTAATTATAAAGTGTTCTGCCACAGTTCTGTAAGAAAAAATATTGTAATGCAGTGCTGATGATTAGAACACTTAAACTTTTCCATATACATAAAAAATACCCATTTCCCTAAGATTGTCTTTCATGTAAACCTAACTTAGGGGAATATGAACTATTATTTTTCACTTTTCATAGTTTTATGCAGACAGCTCTGCAGGAGGAGAGACCACAGTTCCTGGTTTGGATGCATTTTCCCAAACGCGCCGGAATCTTCACCCTCATGTCCTTTCAATGTTTACTCCAGTGTCTGAATGTTCAACTTTATATAATTATTTTCCTATGACTAGGCAGTCAAGGTATCAGTTCCATGTACTTCTGGACTGATTATCTATTCCTTTTTTTTACTCTAATAAGTAGCATTTTTACTAAAAACATTTTTCTGTTTGTGCTGTAGATAGCTGACATTAATTTGGCTGATGGTGATAATAGAAAATTAGGTTTAATCAGTTTTTAGTAATTATCATAATTGAATCATGCCATTGTATAGCAACAACTCCGGCCAGATGCAGGTTGGTAAAAATTAAATGTAAAATAATGATTTAATCTTTTCCTGCTTATTGATCAAGTGCAACTTAAGAAATAATGGGAAGAATTAATCAACTGTATAACTCTAAAGCTGCTCTAACCATTTATTTTCAGTTGAAACCAAAAAATTATTTATTAGATAATAGTCCTTTAAACTGAGTAAAAGAATATAGCCATCTGCTGGACTAAAGGTGTATTGCAGTTTTCTTCACAACTTCCCCATATGACATTTGGCTGATTTAAATATATGGCCCGTGGCCTTTCTGAGCAGTGGAAAAAGAACATACACAATTCCCCAGGATTCCTTTTACCCAGGTAAAACAAATCCTGGGGCATTAAATTCTGAGGCTTTTGGTGGAAAATGGCTGTAATTTACACTTTATTGGATATTTGCTCATCCTCAGTCATAACCTGTTGCCTTCTTTCAGAGTATATGTTTTGAGGCCCTCCATTTGTCTTAGCTCAATCAATTTGGAGATTAAAACAGCAGATGAGCATCTGATCTGAAGAAAGCAGCTATTAATAACTTTTCTAGAAAGGAATATTGGTTATATAATCAGAAATGGAACTGATGATATATGCAAATCCTATCCAGCAGAATTGGCAGAAATAAAATCTATTTGAGGCTATTTTTCATTTTCCATGTGCGTAAATATTATTCATCTCTAATAGACGGTAACAGGAATAGGAGCACTCGGATCTTTTAGATTTTTTTTAGAAACAACCATAAAATTAAGCATCTGTTTCCAGAATGCAGGTAAAGCTTAAGAACCACTTAAAAACTTCACAGTTTTACCAAATCCCACCAGTTGCTCTCTTAATCCGAGCAGATGAGCCGGCCATTTATGATCTGGGTCTGGGAAGTGAGCTAAACAGTCCTCACCTCCACCGCTCAGCTGGTATTGCCCTTGAGCAAGGCAGTAAATCCCAGCTGTATTGCAGATCTGCTCAGTTCCCAACAGTAAAAACTAAACAACCTTCTTCCAGGTGTGAATAGCTCTTAAGATCCATGATGGTGGCAAGATGTTGGGGTTGGCCATGTAGCGCTCTTATTCACCTGAAATCGGCTAGAGAAATGTATTAAAATATGATCTAAGGATTATTTGATCGCGTTAGCTCCGTTCATGTTTTCTTCTCAGGCCTTCTATTGTATGAAATAATTCTGTGCTCTGATCTGTGCCTTCAAAGTCTCAAAGAGAGCACATGCTGAAACATCTGGAGTCTGGTTAATGGCTATAAAAAAAAAAGCCAGTTTGATGGGAATCAAACTCAAAAGTCCTCACCAGCGTATAAGCTTTGAGGCGCCCAGGGTGGGCTGTGACCTTCTTAGATTGTGATTTGTTGCTGATAGTTAAAACAGCAAGTATCATGATTGTGCACTCAGATTTCATACCAGAAATGAATTACCTCAGTCGTAAAAGCGCAGTTGAAGTTTAAAACATCTACGATACGAGACTGCAAACGCATAAAGCCTGAATCGTCCTGACAGGCAGATGGCTCAAACAGATTGAGTCCAGAGTTGTCGCATGCATCATCCAGAATAATAAATTCTCATTGCATTCAAGAGAGGAATCTCTCCGCCAGCAAGTGTTGCAACAATCTGAGGGATGATTGGCTGCTGACAGGCTACATTTCCCTCAGATTCAACCTCTTAGTGTATGCTTACCGTTATTGAATTACCCGAATTATGGTTTAAAACAAATGGCTCGCCCAGAGAGAGGCGGTTGAGACGAGAAGGCAGCCCTTGTTTGTGTTTGTAGTGTGTTAAAAGAAAACACGCTGTCATCGTCGAATCCAATCGCTCGAATCACGAGCAGTCGGCTCTCAGGAGGATGCATGCCACTGGGGTTAGTAATGCCTGCGCAGCGGTGACGGGCACGCGACATGCAACATCAGCCACCAGCCCTCGGTTTCACCTCCTCAACTTTGTAACCTCGCATTCTTAAGGACTATTGGGTTTCACACTTTTGTGCTGCAACCAGGATGGATATTTTGTGGAAAAATATATAGAGGAGAATCTACCTTAGTCATCATAAATATGAATGGAATCTGATGTTAAAAGTGCTGGCAGGCATGCAAGCTGCTGGACGGGTCTTAATAAAAGCAACAAAAAAAGAATCCTGTAATAGCAAAATTACACAGCCTGGGGTGACTGAATTTTAGTCATATCCTCATGAAGCAACGGGGAATTGCATCCACGGCTCGCAACAGCAACCCCCCTCACTTTGAAGATTTGAAAGCCCTCTAATTAATTGCATTTTCCCTTTGTGCTGAAAAAGAATGGTTTACTCAATAGTTGGCACTTGGCAAACATACCAACACGTTGTCATCCTGATTTACTGTAACTCCGCGTGCCTTTGAAGACGATGACGGCTGCAAATGTTGTAATGATGTGAAACTGAGCAAGCGAGAGTGTGAAACCATTCCACATGGTACTTTAATGGGAGCTTTTTGTTTAAAATTAGTTTTTTTCCCTCCCTTTCACCTTCATTTGTCAGCCCCACCAGTTTGGTAGTAGCCTCGCAGACTGCTTGTTTGTCTTTCTGCTGGGGCCTTAATCTCAGGCCAGAAATTGGCTGCGAGATCATGTTTGGCCGTCAGACCAGACGAAAGTGTAAAGCCATATGGCTGAACATGCACATCAAGAATACTTTGAGATCCCCCCCACCCCCCAACCTTTTCTAGCCTCCCCCTCATTCTTTTACACGCCAACAGCTGGAGAGGAGATGTGGAGGCACCTGCACGCCAAATGAACAGCGAACATTTCTGCTCCCAGGAACATCTGGAGTGGCTGTGTGTCCATAAACCATTCCAGCTCGCGCTCATCCATCGGTGCTGGATTTCCCAGGCCTCGTAAGGTCAGACATGGCTGGCAGCTGATCAGGGACGTAGATGTTAACTACACCCCGAGCCAGCTGGGGGGTGTTCTACATGATTCAGCTCATCGCTCGCTTCGGGGAAGGCATTGATGAGGCGGGGGGGTTCCCACATCTGAAAAGAGGTATAGAAAACTGGAAACATAACTTTTTGTGTCCGTCTTCTTATAGTCTGTCAGTGGTTTTGGTTTAAAACCACACAGGGAGGCACTTGTACTTCATGCTCCATCAGAAGGGCCCAATATCATGTTGAGGCTTCATGATTTAACTTTTTCACATTTTGTCATCTTAAAAACAGAAACTTCAGTGTATTTTACTGGTATTTTGTGGTAGACTGACACATAGCATACAATCGTGAAATGGAAGGAAAGTGATACAGCTTATAAAGCTGCTTATAATTTATAAAATATTTTACCAATCAAAATTTGAGTAGTATTGTAGTGCTTTAGTATTAGTATTGCGTGCTTTGCTATTCACTACCTTTGTACTCTGATACTTTTAAATAAAATCCTGTGAATACAGTTGCCTTTAGAAGCTACCTGATAAAGAATATGTGTTGGATTGGCCCAGTCAAAGTCTAGACATAAAGCCAATTGAGAAAGAATTGAAGATTTGTATTTACAGTAAAAAACACCAGTCTCATGATATATTTGCCAATATTTTACTTCTTTTTTTTATTTTAGAGAAAATTATGAATCAAATTCTTTAATGCCAAAAATGCATGTCAGGCTATGGTTGCACGAGTTTAGAAAAGTATGTGATCACAATATTAGTGGTGAAAAATTGTCATGACGATATCAGTTGCGATCGATCCTTATCTTCGTCATTTCCTTTATTTTAAACTGTTCTTTATCTATTTTACTGCCCTAATATTGGCTTAATAAAATAAACAGTATTGGATATCGGCTGCCCTTATTTTTTTAAATGTCTGTATTTGGATGAGCAAAGCTGCAATGATTGAACTTTCTGCTAGATGTGCTGCAAAATTTGCAGCTGTAACTGTACTTCATTTTTATTTGTAAGACATTTTGAAAACCATGTATCATTTTCTTGTCATTTCACAATTATGCCTTTTTTTGTTGATCTATCATGTGAATTCAAATATTATAAACTTCACAGGTGGAAATTAAGGGTACGTGTGATCCTGCGCTTAATTAGGAAGGATAGATTTAAAAGTCAAAGAGGATTTTCTTTTTTCTTGACTATATTGTATTTGGACCAGGGTGTAGAACATGTTCCTCCTTTGAAAATTTCTGCCACGCCAACATTAAGCTCCTTATGTTGTATTATATTCTTTCTGCTAATACGAGGCTTAATGGTTTGTACATTTTAGTTATTGTAAGATTTCACCACGACTGAAAAAAAATAATTAGTGAGATATGATTAAAGATGGTCTTTTTGGTGATTTTGCTATGTTTTTGCTGCCAGGTTTCAAGGGAATCGGAAACTGTCGGTTTAGGTTTTAAACTCCAGACTGAGGGAGTTAGGGTCAGGTCAGCACACCAAAATGTAGGTCATAAAAAAGACAGCTCTGGAGAATTGAATTTAGGGATCTTAAATCTGCTACATCAGATCTGTTTCTTTGACTTTGTTTTTTCTTTTTTTGCTTATTCAAGTCACCAGTGAATAGGGTTGGGACCAGGTGCCCCATGAATAGGTATTGCTCTCAAATTAACCACACCTCATGTCCTCCTTTTGTGTAAAAAGGTGAATTTTAGACAGCCGTGGCCAGGTGACGATCTCAGACGCAGACAGAAACGTCTCGGGTTACGGGATAAATTACAGCCCCTATCAGGACATACAATGACTTGGCCACAAGTGAATGTCCTGGCTCACGTCTTTTTAAATGCCCCTAGTTGTTTCTGTACAAACTTTATACACCAACAATAGAATCAATACTTGTAACATGTGTTTTCCTCTTAAAACCTTGGATTTTTTCCCTTTATTTTCTGTTTACTTCACAGACTATGTCTCAGATGGCATCGCTGCTATTGATATTCACAGCTGCTCGAGTCAGGGCCCTTTTGTTCGACGCTTGTGGCATGCTTGAGTTTTGTGTAACTTTCCACGCTTAAATTTTCCCTTTTCTTCTTTGTTTTCAGGAGAGGTCACTCTACAGAAACGGCGACTTTCACGGCACAAAAGACGGCAGGGGAAGAACTCTGCGGGTGAAAAGGAGTCCTGGCAGGGAACTGGAAACAGGTGTGAGCTGTTTGGCTTTTTCTTTCTTATTTTTTATTTTTTTTATTCATCCACACCCTTATGGAGAAGCTGTAATCGGATGCTGAGATTCCCGTCTTGTCATTTTCCACCTGTAGATTAAATATTAACTACTAGAGGTGCAACAATTAGGCTTCTACCTAGCGATATCCATTTTCTTTGAGGTCTGACCTGCTAATTTCAAGTTTGATCAATTCAGATTTTTTTGTGTTGGGATTATCCTTGCACATAGGAAGAGAATTTTTATGGGAAGTTGATCCTGGAACATTTGGACTATTCCAAATTGGAACCTTGTTTGAATTAACTGCGCTTTACAAACATAAACATTTCCTTTTGTCATACGCAGAGACCCATGCAACATGATACAATAAAAAAAAAACATTATTTGTAAACAGATTTATTTATAGGTAAAACTTTATCAAAATTGAATTATTTTAATGGTCATTCAGTTCATTCATTGAACAACAAGAATGTGAATATCAAGAAAAATATTTCATTATAAAAACACATTTAAACTTTTTGTTAAATGAATAGCTCACTCAAAATCTAATTGTGATCACAGATGTGGCACCAGTAGTACAAGTTTCTAACATCGTGTCCATGTGAAGAAGGAATACGATGTAGGGGCATGGCCTGAGTACTGCTGCAGTCAGCGGTATGCCATGTGCATGTGGTTTAAATAGCATCATTTCACTCAAGTTTCCTTGCTAGAAATCTGATTGTTTTAGTCAAGATTATGCTAAAACATATTTTCCTCAACTATATTTAAAATCCCTGTTAAGAGCCAACCTCCAGTGTTTTAAAATTCCAGGTTTATTCCTGCATATTCCCATAGATTCCGTTTTTATTTACATAAATTCACATTAATTCTCTTGGAAATTTTTGCAGCTTTAACATTTCTTGGAATTTTGCATCCTTAGTTAGGACTATTACACAAGAAATAGAATAAAGGGCTTTACGTTGTTTGATAGAGATAATAGTTTTGAATCCAGCTTTAAAATGAATAAATTACAAAATGAACGCTATTTGGGCACTGAAGGGTGTCTCCCAATCAAAGCCGATCACAGGAAAATTGGCAGAAGCCGTCTTCTGGATTGGTGCATCCTTGTTGACTACAGTACACCTGCTGACTCGACTGTTGAGCAATTATTTCTGTAGTAACAGGGTTTGGTTACTCTGTAAATAAAGGTCTTATGTTGGGCTTAAGCCTCCTAAATTCTGAAAACTGGATGTTAATGGCTTCTCACTTCTCACTCCCACCACATAATTTGGCTGCGCTTTTAGAGCAAACGCATTAAGTGACATGGGATTGATTAATACTTGGATAGCAAGCAAGGAAAACAAGGGCTTTGGGAGGGTTGCACCAATTCAAAACAGACAGCGAGACCCTGTCAGTTTACCTCAACCTCACAATAACAGAGTCTCCCAAACGTCATTCGCACCTATCATCTGAATGGGAGACATAAAAATCAGCAGTGTTGATGGCTTCCATTAATTCATACTGATTTATGTTAATGAATAGCTCCATGGAGAAAAAAAAAACATGTGGCCAATATGTCTGAATTAGCTTTTGTTTAGAATCTGAGCTATGCAAATAAAAAAGCAAAGACTTTGAAGTTTCGTGTCTGAGTGCAACAAGTGCACCATGATCACAAGGCATTCCAGCGTCTGTGGCGTGACACTGAATACTTGGGGTGGGGCGGCGGTGGGGGAATTGTGATTGTGTTTAAATTAGAAGAAAAAACTCACCTTTGAGAGTTTCTACATAAATCAGTAAAGTCCCGAGCCTCTAAACACTAATCATTTCCAGGTCTCTCCTCTACACCGAGCACACAGACAAAGGCTTTTGTAATCTCACCCTTAGATGTGTGCTGTTTTGTGTGTGTGTCTTTTTTTTTTGCGCGTGTGTGTATGAGTGTGTCTGCAGCACTCTTCTAACGGGCACCAGATTCCAGATAGGGCTGCTCATTAAGAGAAATCTACGCGGATGCATTCATTTAGCCAGAGGAGAAATGCTGGCCCGTATGTTTGAGGGGGGACTCAAACTGTGAGGTTTTAAGGTTAAATGGCCTTTGTAGTTCTAATGGCATGGTAAACACGAGCAAGATGGCTTTTTGAAAGGATTCCTCAGCATATATGCACGCGCGTGCATTTTAAATCTGCAGAGGTGACAACGATGTCCCAGCTATATTATCCAAGTGTGCACAGCCTCACACACCACAGCGACGGAGGGTGCGCACAGGGGTGGGGGGTGGATGGTTGCCGGTGGGGAATGCATGGTTAAACAAATACATGCACACATGTACACACACTTTCATCTGCGTTCTCCATCTGGGCCTAATTCAAAGAAAAGGATTTTGGCAGGATAAAGTATCTCTCTAATGATCTTCTCCAGTTCCACTGCCTGCGAATGCTTAAGGCACTTGTTCATACAGAGGAGGTGAAACCGCACTTACAAATTACTACACTACGAAATACCGCAGACTGACATACCTCCACTCCAGTGTGTTCGGACGAGCAACGTCTGAATCTGGTATTTTAAGCCCGATTAGGATACCTGCACGGAATGAGGCGTACGCTTGGGATGTTATCTGAGATGGTAATGGTTAGGGAGACCATTTCGGGAATAATTACGCTGCTTTTGTGTATTTCAGAATCAAACGGAAAGGAGAAGAGGAAAGAGAAGAAAAAAGGTATTTGTCTGCTTTTATTTTGCTTATTGATCAGACTGCAGCTTATATCATTAAATTTCAATTGGGACGGTATAAATTGGAAGGAAAACTAGATTTAAACTTTTTTTTTTACAAAAACGTCTGAAAAATGTGAGGTGGATTTGTATTCAGGGATTTTTCCTTTGATACAACCAGTTGCCTCCAGAAGTCAACTTAGTGTAAATACAGACGTTCTGTGAAGACCTCAGAGGCCATGAATCATAAAGACGAAGGAACACAGCAGACAGGTCACAGATAGATTTTTTAAACAGGTTCAAGCAGGGTTAGGGCATAAAACATCATCCCAAGCTTTGAATATCTCACTGAGATCTGTTTAATCCTTCATAAAAATGGAAAGAGTATGGGACAATTTCAAATATACCATAACAAGGCCGTCCACCTAAACTGAAAGGCCCGGCAATGAGAGAAGTAGTCAAGATGGTAACTGTGGAAGAGCTGCAGATATTCGCAACTCAGGTGGGAGAATCTGTCAACAGGACTGCAGTCATGCAGTCTTCAATCTGTTCTTCTTGGAGAAGTCGCAAGATGAAAGCAGTTGTTAAAAGAAGGCCAGAAGAAGTCCAGTTTGCAGTTTGACACAACAAACATGCAGAAGAAAGTGCTCTGGTCACATCAGACAATAATTGAACTTTTTGGCCTACTCTGTGTAGCAGAAAACCTACACCCTCAGTGCTCCATCCCCACAATCAAACATGGAGGTGGCAGCATCATGCTGTGGGTATGCTTTTATTCAGAGGTAGTAGGGAAGATGGATTTAGGTAAACACAATGTCAGTGATGAAAAAAAATGTTGGAGAGTGCAAAAGAAAAAAGACAGTTACAGGTAAGTCAAAGTCTAGAGCTGAATCAAATTGGGAATCTGTAGCAAGACGTGAAAATGAATGTTGGCAGATGTTCTCTTTGCGGTCTGACTGATATTCAGCTTGTTTGCCCATTCACAAGTAAGTTTAAACTTTTCACACTTTATGGTCTCCTAATTTATTATTTTGAAACCATGCATAATTTTCCTTCCACTTCCAATTATGCATATATTTGTGTTGGTCTGTCACATAAAAGATAATTAAATACAGTGAGGTTTGTGGTTGTAACATCTGGAGTATGTGGAATTGGAATATTTTTTGCAACCGCTGATTTTGTTTTTTTTTTTTTTTTTTTTTAGTAATTTTCTTTACATCACAGGAGAAGTCAAAATTGTTATGGCTCTAGCCTGCCTTTTATATTAGTACATATTGTGAGATCATGCAATAAAGTTGTGGCTCCTGACTATTCTATTAAAAGTACCTTTATTATCTTTCTCTTTCTACAGGGAGAAAAAGGCCTGTGCCAGGACCCCCTGGTCCCCCGGGTCCACCAGGGCCTCAGGGCCCACCGGGCATCCCAGGGATCCCCGGTATTCCAGGAAGCAATGTTGTGGGGCCTACAGGACCTCCTGGACCCCCTGGGCCACAGGGACCACCAGGCGCTCAAGGTCCGGCAGGTATAGGACTCCACGCAAAATACAACTAAGATAACCGACAAAACCAAGCTCAGAGATTTTCCACCTAGATTACAGTGTTCCCCCAGCTCATAGCTACTTTCCCACACTAGAGGGGGGCTCAAGTTGTCAAAATTGATTAACTTGTTGCCTCTACAGTGAAGCACTCTGATTCAGGTTGTCAAACATTGTGCAGAATAGCAGTGATTTATCTTTAAACTATGTCAGTGTTTGTTTTGTTTAATCACTGTTCCTCCTTTTGTTTCTCTCCAACATTGAACTGTAGGATTCCTTTTTTATCATGTTTGTCTTTTATTGTTGCAGGGGTTCCTGATAAGTCAAAGAAATTCCAGGTAAGAGTACGTCACTTTTTTTCTTCGAAATAAATCTAATTCTACACATATTTGTCAATGAAAGGGCTAGCCTACCCCTTTGCAAATTAGTTAACTGGGATCTTTGTTTTCCAGCCGGCAGTGGTTCACTTACAAGGACAAGAAACAACAATCCAAGTGAGGGAAGGTGGGTGCCTTGCTCATGCTAACTCAGAGATATACTACAGTGTTTGACACAAAGCAATAAGCACGAATTATCCCTGTCAGTGCTGTTTGTCAAACACACAATTTTGGAGTTATACCAACAGGCGGGCCTGCCAAACATCGTAATTACAAGAAAACAAATGACATATCTTTAGATTGTTGGCATGCCTTTGATGGTTTGCTCAAGAGATGCAGCACACCACATCTGAAGACATTATACTCTTTACATGGAAATACAGTGGCTCTCTAAAATCTATAAGTCACTGCTAAAATGTGAAGTTTGTGTGATGTAAACCATGAAAAATAATTTTAATTTTTCCATGTATAGTGTGGCACTTATTGTGTTCAGTTCAACTGAAAAACACTCCGATCTGCTAAAACTAACCTAATATTTAGTTAAAGCAAATTTTCATTTAGTTTTCTTTGGTGCCTAACATCAGTTATGGTGAAAAAAACCAAACCTAATTAATCTGAAATAAAGTCGACCTGTTCTATTTGGAATTTCCTGGGTTAGCTAAAGGCTTGGATCGCAGAGAAGTTACAAAGGATCTCATTTTACAAAGGTATCAGTCAGGCTCAGAGTGCAAAAGCATCCACAGCATCGGGCCTTCACACAGTGAAGACAATCATTATTAGTTAAAAATACAAAAGCTGAAAGCTTCTGTTTCTCCAAAACTGATTAAAGCAACACGACATAAACTGGTGAGGAAGGCTGCAATGGAGCTGGCTGCAGCACTAAAGGAGCTGCAGGGATTTCCAGTAATCACTCCTACTGACAACAATCTTATGTATTATCCATATGTCTGCATTAAGGAGTAGCTTTACATAAGAGAAGCTTTTTCTTTTCTCCAAAGAAAACTTCCAAGTCTGGCTTAAACCTCTGAAACTGTTCGGGAATACGTGTTACAGTCTGAAGGAGACTGAAACTTTGGGCAACAA
This sequence comes from Crenichthys baileyi, assembly GCA_036173005.1. Classification (NCBI taxonomy): domain Eukaryota; kingdom Metazoa; phylum Chordata; class Actinopteri; order Cyprinodontiformes; family Goodeidae; genus Crenichthys; species Crenichthys baileyi. Next base: position 240,779 of record JAHHUM010000071.1, on the reverse strand, counting down.
TTCCAAAAGAACCAAAAGAACATTATACCAACAGTAAAACACAGGGGTGGCAGCATGATGATATGAGGTTAACTTTAAAATTAAGTTGCTTGTATAGGTGGATGAAAATATGAGCAGTTGTGGCCCAAAAGCTTCAGCTATCAGCTAGAAAATTGAAGATGAAGAGCATCATCTCAAGTCCGGGAATACATCAAAATTAGCAAAATAAGGACCCAGAGAGAACCCACGCATGCACAGGGAGAACGTGCAAATTCCATGCAGAAAGACCCCCGGCTGGGAGTCGAACCAAGTACCTCCTTGCTGCAAGGCAACAGTGCTATTAACTGTGCCAGCTCAGAATACTGGGCTCCACAGTGGTGCAGCCCAGTATTTTAGTATTTGTTTATATACTAAAACTATTCAAACAAATTAGATCAGCTTATTTTTGGTTGTTCCAGCAGATTTGTTTGTTTTTCTGTTGACTTGTGCAGGATAAATGTTAGATCTGCTCTAAAATGCCAACGCAAATATTTTCCTGCAGGTGAAACGTTTGATCAGTGTTGACTGTAATATTGTGCAAAATTATAGTAGCCCTAACTGTATTCCCATTGCTGTTTCATGTTCAGTAAATACATGTAAGCCTGGGTTAAACGTTGGAGCCATGCAGCCTAACCTCAGGACCAAAAGCCTTGCATGTTAACTCAATCATGCTCCTAAGACGGAGCACAAGCATCATTAAGCAGGTTTCTATTCTGTCAGTGCCAAGATCTGTTTTTTGTTAAAATGCAGCCATGAGCTGTTTATGTTGACCGTTTGTCTCGCCCTGTGTTTGTTGTGACATGTTTAGATCTGTCTCAAGGCGTCCTCAGGAACTGGAAGATGGTGTCCATCAATAAAGACGTGTTCAGGATGAATCCTCGCACCGGAGAGCTGGTGGTGCTGCTGGACGGTGTCTACTTCATATATAGTCAGGTAGAAGTGAGTACGGTCCTTGACGTAACTCCTTTAAAATTACAGTCAGAAGAACTGGCAATTGATCTTAAAAGAAACCCTAGTTGCTTTGTTAATGCCTGAGTCATTTTTGTCCCTCTGTGACTCAGTGTGCAGCTCTGTAAGTCATACCTCTGCTGCTGCAGCTGTTTAGACTTTCAGAAAACCCCCAAATCTTCATGCTGCACTTGTTTCGATTACCCCTCTCAGTCTCGTGTGGTTTTGTCTCCCACCAGGTGTACTACCTCAACTTCACTGACATCGCCAGCTATGACTTGATGGTGGACTCCAGCCCGTTCCTGCGCTGCACGTGCAGCATCGAGACAGGCCAGCGCAAGTTCAACACCTGCTACACGGCCGGGGTGAGCCTGCTGCGCTCGGGCCAGAAGATCTCCATACGCATAGCCCACGAGTACACACTAATAAACATGACCAACCACACCACCTTCCTGGGCAGCGTCAGGCTTGGAGAGGCTCCATCTGCTGGACAGAACGGTTAACTGCACTCCCCGTATGCTGTCTTCATCTTGCCTAATGTGAGATTGATGGGTTCATTTCAAGCCCAATGTGTGGAGGACATTTGGGGAACCTTGGTGACTTTTGTTAACTTTCAAATGTCTGCCTTAAAATGGACTCTAAAGACTTTAATGCTTCCCTTCCACATGATTCTGTGCATAGAGATAAGCCCTTTGGAACAAGCTATCCTCATCAAACACAAGTTTCTATTTATAGTCACCTTCTATGTGCAGCATCTCTCTTTATAACAAGGAAGGGCACTGCTGACAGGTACTTAGTAATTACATACTTTTAAGTGCTGTTAAATGATGACAAAAACACTTGTAACAGTGCCTTGCAAACCCCTTAAAGCTTTTGACATTTTGTCATGTTACAACCACAACCATCAATATATTTCATTAGGATTTTACATGATAGACCAACACAAAGGTTTTTTTAAGTCATTAGTCAAGTGGATAGAAAATGATTCACGGTTTTTAACATTTTTTACACAGTTTTTAACATTTTTTACAAATAAAAACCTGAAAATTGTGTAAGGGGTATGTCTCTACTAGCTTTGCACACCTAGAGTTTACCATCTTGTTTTTGCAAAACACCTCAAGCTCAGTCACTTTGGATGGGAGAGCATCTGTGAATATCAGTTTTCGAGTGTTGCCGCAACTTCTCAATTGGATTTAGGTCTGGTCTTTGACCAGGCCATTCATGCAGTTGGCATGAATATGCTTTAATCGAAACCATTCCACTGGAGCTCTGGCTGTATGATTGCGGCGGTCGTCTGCTGGAAGCTGGACCTCCTTCCCGGGCCCAAGTCTTTTGCGGCCTCTAACAAGTTTTCTTTCAGGATTGCCCTGTATTTAGTTTCACTTACCTCCACTTACCTTTAACTCCGAACAGTTTCCCTGTTCCCGCTGAAAAAAGCAATCCCACAGCATGATGCTGCCAATACCATGTTATACCATTGGGATGGTATGTTCAGGTTGTTGTCTGCCATGCATAGTGTTTTATATGGGACTTCTTAAAGGCTAGATGTGTAGAGTGCAGAACTAATGTGGATCTCTGCAGCTCCTCCAGAGTTATCATGGGCCTGTTTGCTCCTTTTCTGATTAATGCTTACCTTTCCCACCTGGTTAGTCTAGGTGGATGGGATGTCATGGTGGGTTTAAAGTTGTGACATGCTCTCTCTGTTTTCAGATGAGGGATTTAAAGTGTTCTGTGTGCTTTGGATATTGATTCATAACCTAACCCCACTTTGAACTTTATCCCTGACCTGTCTGGCGTGTTCCATGGTTTTATGAGGCTGTTCTCTAACAGCCCTCTCAGGCTTTTACAGAATAGCTGAGAACAAATTAAACACAGGTGAACTTTATTTACTTGTTAGCTGTGTTCTAAAGGCAGTTAGTTGCACTGGATTTAAATTACAAGTATCAGAGAAGGGGGAGCTAAATGCATACACACCTCACATTTTTCAGATTTTAATTAGTAAAAAAATGGAATACTTAAAGTTTGTGATGGTTATGTGGTAAAATGTAAACATGATACTTTGGCAAGGCGCTGTTTTTGTCATGATTTAGTTCCTGTTTTTATTATTTAAGCCTTTTCAATAAGTCGTGTAAGAATGGGTTAAAAACTCCATGAGGTGAAAGGAAGAAGGAAGGTATTCAACGAGCAACAGCACTATATATATATTTTTGCGCACATTTGCACTACAGCATCCCTGCGGAATACCAGTGATATGTTTTTAAAGTGCTTTTGTTTAGTTACCTTATGACTGAATCCATGTAGAGAAACAAGTTGTTAATACACGCCTGTAAATTATGTATATAAAAATGGAATATACTTTTGTAAATGGAGTTGATTGACGGATTAAAATGTTTTCATTTTCTGCCTAAGCCCGCCTCTCTCATCCTTTGTGTTTGTGCAGCCGGTGGTGTTCATTTAAAGGCCTCCCATCCTCCTTTTCATATCAGCCCGAGCTGGCATGAGCGCTGACAAGGATAAATGATGTGGAGTCCACCTGTGCGAGCAAGGCCTTTGTCTTTTTAAGATGTGGGCTTTTTACGTTGTCCGCGAGTTTCACAACAGGCCGCGGAGTTGGCTGTAATTTCAGCAGTTTTTAAATGAGTTCCATCTCTAAGATGCAGCAAGAGGACAGTTCCCCATTTTGAAACTGCAGATTTCCGGCGTGCACTGATGTGCGACCTCACCCATATGAGTAGCTGGGGGAACATCCAGTCAGCTGGCCTTACAATGCTCTATAATGCTTTATTCTCACTTACGGCAATCATGTTTTGTCTTAGCCTTTTCCTTGTGCACAGGGTCAGTATTTTAGAAGGAGATCTTCACAAACTCCGAGGGGACATAAGTCAGCAATTAAATCAGCAACGATCTGAGGGAGTCCATTCGAAATTGGCCAAGATGTCTAAAACAAGGGAGGTATGTCAATGATTATGCACTATGGCGTCATCTTGGACACCGTACTACTTAGATTTATGCCATTAGTGATTATTCAGATAGTGCTGCAATAATAAATTTTGTCTTAATGCTTTGTTTTCTCCCAGGACATGAAGCAAAGTGCTTTCCAAAGAGCTCAGAGTTCTCTGAAGAGCTTTTCTAGGAGAGTAAAAAGGGAACAGAGCAGCTGCAGAGGTGGGTTGGAGCTGTGAACAAAAAAAACAACTAAAAACAGAAAAGTGTGCTTATTAGTTATGCTCTGCACTGTAAAACCCTAATGGTAAGCTTTTGATGAAACTCGACTTGAGTCAAATTAGTAAACAGGTATAGTATACATAATTTTTTTATCTAATCTAATTGAGTTCCATTGTTCTGTTTAAACGTTCTCATGTGAATAAAGTTAGGAGAAACTAGCACCGAATAATCGAAGGTGGCACTACATAATACAGGCTGCACTCTCCTGGAGCTTTCTGGGAATCTGCCGACTCGATTCGGGAACTTTCCAAAAAACTTCGAGGAATGTTCTGGAGAATACCTGATATAACCTGAAAAAAATCTTTGACAGTACCCTCTAATATCAGGGAAAGTGTGAACTATAATATGGTCCGCTACTGTAATTTATGTTTATTAGGTTATTTTAACTAGACTTTTTCTTGTTTACTGAAATGTCACTAGAATCTTTAAGCGAAGCCAACTAAAAGGGCTAGTTGAATTTTTTGACGTGGGGTTCAATTTCAAAGTTATCAGTAATGGTTCCCTTCCCTGTAGTAGAACAATCTGATGGTACTGCGAGCTTGTTAAAAATGTAAATAAATCCTTGGAGTGGTGGAAGCTAACAGCTAGCCAGGCGCCGGCTGTTTTTAGCTGACTTCAGCCGTTTAAACAACTCGAAGTGAAAATGGTCTTATCAGTGGAATAGAACACTATGTTAGTGGATATTGATTTTCTATGATTTCACAAAAGAACATAATTATGTTTGGTGCTGTTTGTTCAGCCAAACAATGTCTGTGTTCCTATTTGAAGTAACCGTGGGTTAAGCCTGCTGACTGTATGGCTAGAGGCATTTTTGTTTTTTTCATTATTTTTCAGGACACAAACAATTTTTTCTAGAAATTGCAAGCATGTAGGTCTATTGTATTCTATGTATAATAGCGAATCTGATGCTTTAAACACAATACAATGTGATTAATTATTAATTTTAATTATTATCCTTAAAGAAACTTGAGAAACGACCCTAGAACATTTGTTTTTTTCAACTACAACTAGCTTTTTTTCAATAACATAAAACAAAAAACTGTCTTTAAAGTTTCAATAGTATAATTAACTTAGTGAATTAGTCAAAATAATCCATTTAAGTTATGAAAAAATGAAAGTTTTTTTTTTAAGCAAGTTTTACTAAAAACAGTTATCAATTGCAGATAGTTGATGAAAGGCAGTGACTAACTTTTGTAAAAAAACAAGTTATCAGAACTTAATTTGTTCAGGAGTTAAGATGTGCTGTTGGGTTTTACAGTGTAATCTGGTAGTGGGATCAGAAACAATATCTGCAAAGTTAAAGGAGAATTTAAGCATGATGTTTATCTGCCTCTCTTGCCAGCTCCGATATCATTCCTGCAGTTAAGAGCGAACACTAACAAACAGCCAGACAGAAGAGGTAAAACTGAATTCAAATATTTGGCCTAAGCTCTCCTTCTTTCTGCCATCATTATGAATACATGTAGCTTGCCTTTTCCCCCAGGAAATATAACTGTGATCCCCTGGACTGTTTCTGCTCAGCGAGGAAATACAATTTCACAGAAGGAAAATAGGATCGTTGTCCAAGAAGATGGTTATTACTTGGTGTTTGGACAAGTATTGTGTCATTCCAAATCAAGCGTAACTAAGTTGATATTGCATATGATTTGTTCCAAGTATTCAAATAATGCTGTACTTAACTCACAGGTTTTATTTGAAGGTCAGCGTGCATTTATGGGTTATGTCATTCAGAGCTGGAGCTCCACTGAGGCTGAGACAAGACCTACAGAGCTCTTGCGCTGCCTGCAGGACATAACAGTGGGAGCTCATGACAATACATGCTACACTGCAGGTCAGTGCGACCCCACAGCTGCTGCTTTTTGTTGCACTTAGACTAAAACTGGCTTTCACTAAGCATTGCTATATTTTATAGCAGGCCGATTTTGTACAAAATATCCTAAATGTATTTATATAACACATTTAAAAACATTTTCCCACTGACCAAAGTGCTTTACAAAGAGTAATAAAGAAAAATGGTAAGAACACTAAACATACAACAGGAAAAATAGCTCAGTCAAGAGCTCCTTCTCAACTAGCAGTAAAACTGAGTGAAACAGGTGGGTTTAAAGCAGAGATGATGATTAACAGTCTGAACTGCTCTAACTGGCTAATGGGTTGTTTTCCACAGTCAAAAAGAACTTCTCAGCTCTCTAGATGTCAGAATGACCCAAAATATAGCACAGTTGACATATCACAACATTTCAAAATATCCTAAATGAAAAACCATTCTGGTTGTTGAATGTAGTTTGAAAACACTCCCAAAAAATTCAAATAATATAACTATGACTATGTGCATCTGGTAAAGCTATCTTAAATACTATAGCAACAGTTTAGATGGAAACAGGGGCAACTTGATCGGAGGTCATTTTAACCTAATCCAGGTGAAATTCAATGACTGGTAAGAAATATATTGTAGATCTTGAAATGTGTTGTTTTTACTGTCTCAGATATCCAGAGTGTGTATTAAAGGAATGTTGTTATTTCTATCTGGAGCTGTAAGCCCTAACCACGTGAGATAAGAAGAAAGTCATTTGTTCAGTAATTTGTCCTTAGTAGAACGATGCTTGAGATGTCTAAAATGTTGTAGATTGATTAAAAAGTTCTCCTGGATATCTCAGATGTTCTTTTTGATTTAGGAAAACGATTTATGAACCCTAGATTGATATAATATCCAGTCTAACTTTATACTTAAAAATGCTGTTTTAACCTTTTAAGAATGTGTAGGTACTGTAAACTTTGTGGTTCTAAATTCAATCTTAGAGTTCTAAGTTTTAGTTATAAGAATGTTATTTTGGATATCATTGATTTTGATTCTAACCAGAGGTAATGTAATTTTAACTAGGAGGACAAATACTCCCATGTAGGCAGATGGGGTCACTAAATGATTTAATGCGTGTCGACATACATATCTTCAAATGTACATCTCACCATATACATTGTTTGGCCTGACATGGACTCAATCAGTCCATGTCAAGCTACCAGAATAGGAAATATTTGGATAAAATCACAGAAATCTCAGCCTTTGAAGATTCATTCTGATAATTCAGAAATAGTTCTACTCATCTTTTCAGACCATGCTCTGCTAGAGTTTGAGGTTAAGTTGTGAAATTTCTATTTACTCCCAAATTAGAGCTCATAATAAATGGATGTGTCCGATAAAATGTGAAGTAATTATAATTTCAAATATAGAGGGTTATGAATATCCAGTTTTAGGTACTTGTGTCTAACCAAGCACAGATTTATTCTTTGAACTATACTGAGAATGCACCTTCTACACGCCCTCAAATTATTCATATAGTTCTTCACTAGTTTAATGACGACAATTAGTTGTTAATAAAGATATGTTTTTCACGTGAAAAAAAAGATATATTGAAAAAAAAATGTAAAAAGTGTTTTCGTTTGAACCCATTCAGACGATTCCACACACCGTACATTCTTTGTTACAGGCACTGTGCACTTGCTCCAGGGTGACGAGCTGGAAATGGTGGTCCCTTTTCGACCTTCGGCTCTGATCTCTCTGGAGGCTGACTCAACCTTTTTTGGTCTCATTCAGCTAAACTGAAACAAGCCCACATGAATAAATGTCGTTACTGCAGGAAGTAGGAAATTGGCACAGAGCTGTGTGAAGGGATGCTGATAAACAACTATCAGCAACAGGAAAACAGTTGGAAACTTTAAGTGTAATGTATGTACATACAAAAGCTGGCCATTTACTTACAGTAAATGGCCAGATGTGTAACATGCTTTAAAATAAATGTATATTTTATGGCAGAACTTTAAATTTGAGCACATTTATAGTGTGGGAAAAAACAATCACATTAAGAAGCCTTTTTTGGCGAAATCTTCCTCCTGAGTCCTCTCTTATGCTTTCTTCTTTTCAGCTCCCCTTTCATCCTTTGTAGATGAACTGTGAGGAATGGAAAACAATGATTTTATGTCTAAACACCATTTCAGTGTTGATGTGGTCATACATTTTGAATTGTTCTGCTAGAACATGGTATTTCAAAATAACTGATTAAGCTGTGCACTCTAACAAGGTTCCAAGGGCCTTTGGAAGAGATACAGGCCCACAGCATCACAGGTCCTCCACTATACTTAATAGAGGGAATTACATGTTTTTCTACATGTTCATCCTTTGTTTCACCTCAACCCCACCTGGAGTGGAGCCAAAAAGCTTAATGTGACCCTCCTCTGACCAAAGTTCACAGTTCTAGTTAAAGACTCTGTAGTGTTTAACAAACCTCACAACAGCTGCACAATATTTTTGCAATATTGTGCAGCTGTTGTGCACAGTGATATTGCAATATATTACAACATCACTGTCCACAAGTACAATATCGCGAACAGATGTATGGAACATTTGTTGTTTGTGATAGTTTTAACTGTCATGAATACACCATTTTCCCTCAGGTTATATATTCAGCCTACTTGGTATGGCCTTACTGCAGTGGATGCCCACAACCCAGATTATTGTACCCAGGATACCAAAATGTCACAGAGTTGGTAGCATCTTAATAATTGATTAGAAAGACAAGTGATTAAAATTCTGAATTTTTTGCAGCTGATATCATTATCATACTATATAGAAATAAAATTTCACCCTCTCATTTTTTAAATATCCTAGCCTGGTAGGTACCATGGAATGGTTGCTATGGAGACTTGGTGACTCCAAGATGCTGCTCTTTGCTGCATTTCTGTAAACTTTAGAGATTTTTTGTTTTATCTCTATTACCTTTGTGCTCAGTGTGTCGTGGCAAAACAATATTGGTTCCTCGTTCAACTTAACAGTGGCTTACAGAAATGGGCCTTTGTGATGTTATATTTATACCCCATGGAAACAGAAAACTCTTGGATCAGTAATTAGAAGTAAAAAAAACTAAAGTATTACAAAGTTATTCTGAAATATTCTGTAAAATTCAGCCTCTGTAACAAACACTTGAATAATTTAAGGCTTGTTAGACATCTTTACCAGGGGTGCCAGTTAGATCAACTCTACATAATACTTTTTTCACTCTGTACTTATATCTAAATTGAATTTATTATACTTTGAAATGTATGTTTTAAGACCTTTCTTCCTGTGTGTCCCCTGCTGTTCTTTTTCTGTCCCACCAGGTCCTTTCATCACTCTATTTTAGAGCGTCTCTTTATGCCTCATCGCTCTCTCCTGCTCCACCAACGCGTTGTCTGTTTATTTGTTCCTCTCCTCTATTTTAGGACTGATTTCCGCTTTCCACAGACTTTGGCAGGAACAAACAGATGTATAAATTTACATCACTTTGTAAAGGCTTTTCCTGGTTGAAATAAAACTGCACAGAACACTGTAAATACTGCAATGTATCAACAAGATAAAGATGTTGGAATAAATCAGCTTTATACAAGTGTCATTTATTTAACCTTTTTTGTTTGTTGCAAGAAACTAACAAAAATATGAGGATCTATGTTGGAAATACTTTTATATGATCTGAATCAAGGGGATTTTTGTTTTTTCCATTTTAATAAAAAGTGACAAATAATCAGTGAAGTCTTCATCTAAAAATAGTAACCACACTGTCTGTATCTGGTGTCCACAGCTGTTTACTCTCTTTTTTTTATGAAGCATGGCTATAAGAGGTGGTGTGTGCGAGCTCTGGCAACAGCAGGGATACGGTACAGCAGGGTAGATGCCATGGTTAGAAATATGTTCTCTAATCTCTTTCTTCTCTGGTCAATCACCCAAGGTCTTTTCAGACCTGGAAGGACTCATCATGCTCCAAAGGTAGGCTCAATGGCAAATCCTTGAAAGGAATTTATTTAGGGCACCCTGATGGTTTTTGGACATCTAATTTATTTTAACCATGATTAATGTTCATTTCATTTAAAGAAACAGTCCTGGAGCAACCAGAACCTCTCCTCTGTCCCCCTGGATCTGGATGTGAAGCTCCGAAGACTTGATCTGTCAAATAACTTCATCACACAGTTACATGTGCTTGCTCTGCCGTACTTGGAGCAGCTTGACCTGAGCAGCAACCAGCTGGATCTCATCTCCGAGGGGGCTTTTGGAAACCTGGCCCGACTTGAACATTTGAATTTGTCCAGGAATCGACTGAGCGTCAGCCTTGGCAACAGCAGCAAAGCCCTCGGATTTCTCGGCGGACTCAGGAGCTTGGACTTATCAGTGAACGGCTTGACTAATGGCGCTGCTGAACTGTTACTGAGAAACAAGTCCTGTCTTGATCAACTTAAGATGACTGGTAATGTTTTGATAAAACTGTCACCCAGCCTGTTTCGAGAGAGTAAAAGCATAAAGAGTCTTAATGTTGAAGATAATCTGATATCGGAAATAGCACCGCAGACATTTGAACCACTAAGCCGATTAGAATCTCTCAACTTGGCAAGAAACAATCTTGCATTTATTTGTGATTTTACTCTACATCAGGTGAAATATTTGAATCTCAGCAGAAATTCAGTGGAGTTCTTTGTTACTCATGAGGATGCTGCGTTGTACAATCTTGAAGTTCTTGACCTAAGTCACAACAAGCTATTATACTTTCCAATTCTACCAAAAATTAACAAACTAAAGTATCTACATTTGCGAAATAATTTGCTTGGTGCCCAGGATTCAGAGGCTGTGATGGTAAATGAAGTTAACTCTCTCTATCAGGGCATTGTAAATGAGAAAATGCATAGAAAAAACTATCTGCATGCAAACTGGAGGCTAATGCCACTGGTTTATATTGACCTAAGCTTTAACCACTTCAGCTCTTTTCCTCTTGAGACATTGAGCTTGCTTTACTCTTTAGAAACACTGAATTTTAGTAATAACTGTTTGCAAAATATAAACTGGGAAGTTAGGAATCATAGCGATCAGAGGCAAGTTCATCAGATTATTTTTCCTGCCTTAAAGCACCTCGACTTGCAGAGCAACGGTCTTACCCACGTGTCCCCGCCCTTCCTTAAGGCGCTAACAAAAATCGAAACACTGAATCTGCAAGACAATTCAGTGCAACCCTGCGGCATTTTGAGTAGATCTCTGTCAAGAAAGCACATTCATTTCAGATCTTCCTGCACTGCATTTGGGCAGCTGAAGACGCTTAAACATCTCAATCTTGGAGAAAATTATGTTAAGATGCTTCCACCAAACAGCTTTCAGGGAACCTCACTGATTTCCTTAAACCTTGCAAAAAACCTCCACATGGTAATGCATGAGAGGGCACTGGAAGGTGTGGAAACAACTTTACAGTCTTTGATTATCAGCGGAATACACATGAACAGCTCGTGTCTGTCTTTGCCCTGCATGCCAGCGCTGACCGAGTTGAACTTATCAAACAACAAACTCAATAGGACACCTAACAGCTTAGGTTGCTCTCCTCTAAGAGTAATTGATGTAAGAAACAACACTTTTATGACTCTAAACTATTCTTTGTTGCAGGCTGTATCCACAAACCTGACTACGATGTTTATTAGTGGGAATAATTTCAACTGCTGTGACAGCAGATGGCTGACAATCTTGAATGAGATGAGTGATAGACTGCCTGACATTAGCCAGGCCGATTGCTTTACAGGAGTAAGGATCCTGACGATGCCAGAATACCTAAAAAACCCTTCGTTTTACTGTTCCGTTCAAAGAGAAGGGCAGGGAGTTCACTTTGGACAAATGGTCATAACAATGCTATTTGTAACTGTATTATCATCATTGCTCATTGTTTTTAGCAGGAAGCTCTGTTGCACTCAAAGATCTTCTATGGTGTGATATCCCAAAAGTCTATTTTGTACACAATCTGCATTTCTAGTGAAATGTTTAAATGCACTCACCATTGTGATAAAGTGAAAAATGTACGGCTTTCAATGAGGCATTTGTGCTACTCTTTTCCCTGGTGGAATGATCATATAACATAAAGTTTCAGTAAGGTTTCAAAAAACAAGAAGTGGGTGCGCTGACGTAAATTATTGTAGACGTTCTCGAATCCATCTAGGGACAAAATCGCACATAGGCTGAAATACTTTACATGCATACTACTAATTAAATTTCTATTGGCAAGTTAAATAGAAACATTTCTGAACATGCCTCTGGAGTAAGTCTGACTGGATACGTGACCACATTTCTGGACAAATTTGGTGGAGCTCATTTATACTGGTTGGTTGGAAAGGACACAACTTTTTTTTGTGTGGCACTATTGATCTTTATTTGAGAGTATACAGACAGGAAATGGGTAGAGAGAGAGTAGAGGAGAAGAAATTTAGCAAAGGTCCCAGAGTCGGGAATTGAACCCCGGACAGGTGTGTCGAGGACTAATTGCCCCTGTATATGCTACGCACGGTGTACCTCTACACCACAAGCTGCCCCCCACGGACACAACTTTTAACCATATTCCATCATTTTCAATAAGGTTTAGATTTGGGCCATTCCAGAAGCTTAATGTTACTTAAACTCTGATGTTTGGAAACTCCTCTTGGGCAGCCAAGAGGCCCATGGCAAATATAAATATAATTTAAAATATGAATGTATATAATTATGCTGTTTAGAAGCACAGCTGATTTAGTTAATGTAATAAGCATACTGAAAGTAGTCTATTTGATAAAGGGTTTCTGTTTAGAGCAGTGTTTGTATTTGTTGGGCTTTGACTGAGGGGAAAAAACATGCTCGTAACCAAAAAACATACTTTTTTATTGTTGCTTTTATTGTTGTTGCAATGAATACAACAAAATATCATACCACTTAAGCCATATCGCTCATTCGTTGTGGAAGGTAATACTGGTGAACAGGCAGCTTCTAGTTTATGACAGACTTAAGCCGTTGTGGTTTATGTTTATTTTCTTGTACATCCTAACCAATATCTTTTCACCTCCGGGTGACTGTTTTGGTCAGATCGTTGAAACTTGTTCAGAACTGGGTGTTCCAATGTGACAGTGATCCCAAACAAACATTAAAAATGTTTTTGGTATTTCGTACAAGAGTGACCAACTCAACTACATTGGCTGACTTAAAGCAGATGCTTGTTGAAAAATGAGATGCCATTCCACTGCAGTGTGTGATCAAGCTGGCAATCAGCATGAGTATGTTAACTTCTGGCCAGAACTTTGTTTAAAGTAAGTAATCTATGCTCAAATGCAAACTGGACAAAAAAAAAAAAGATTTCCTACTAACTCCTGGGAGTTTAACTCTGCTTGACCCGGAATAGTGTCTGCAAAAACAACTTTCCTTTTTGATTAAAGGCAGCAAAGTCTTCTTGTTTAATTTGGCTCATATACTGAAGCTTTCCACACATCTTTAAAAGGGTGTCACTTTACATAACACACTCAGTACAAGAGTTGTGATTAAAATTTACACCCAGGCTCCCAAGTTGCCTTGATTACAGATGAATAGATCCTTTGCCTGCACTTTGTGAAACATTTGTTTGCAAATCAACCTGTGCCTTGAGATGAAATACTTTTGATTTCAAGCCTTTCACAACATTCCCAGAATCAGGAATGGTCCAAAAGAATACCATCAGAAACACAAGAAACTATCACACTTTGAGGATGAACCCTTGTTAAAATGATTTACAGATTTCTAAATCAATCAACAATCTGAATTTTGTAATATTTCTGGATTTAACCCTGGAAGATGTTATTCTGCATCAGTCTTGCTGCACTCATTAAACAGGCTGTACTTAATACCACAATATGTTAGCAGTCTTTATTTAGGAGTCTGAATCTTCTGATTTAATACCTACAAACAGATCACATGAAGTTTTCTTTTCTGTGAATTTAGAGTTTCTATTTTTTTTAGCACAACAGCTGTACTGCCTCCAAACCATAAAACACAATACCTTTCAAAAATGTACAATTGTGTTAGAACACGTTTTTGTGAGATAAAAAAATAAAACATACGTCATTTTAAAAACTGTGTCCACCTTTAATGTGACTTACATTCTGTTCAGTTAAACAAAAACAATAGAAAGTAATCTGTTAGCAGCTAAAATGTACAACCTGCTTGCATAACTTTGCACATGTTGGGACCCAGCCATGGATTTCAACAATAAAACTCCGGTACAAACTTTTCTGGAACTTTCAAAATAAATTGCATTTAACCGACTTCCAGCACAACTTAAGGAATTGGGGGTAACAGCAAACTTCCCATGATGCCACTGTCCACATAAAATCCCCACTTCTCCCACAAGTCTTTCTCTTCCACCCGGACTCTGTGCGAGGCTGGCCGGAGAGACAAGCGCGCTAATGTCTCTTTGCTGGCAAACAGACATAAACTCTTCAACTGGATCCAAGGGTGTAGTACGATCACGCGATCATATGCACTAAGTTAAGTACTGATGAATTACTGTTGAAAGAATCCGGTATTCATTCATAAAAAGGGGTAAATTAAGGTATAAGCATTGCTTACTTTCTCTCTGAAGCCTGCATAAGCAAACTGTTCCAGAGAAGTCCCCAATAGAAACGCTGTCTCTACAAGCCGAGTGAAGCGGTTTTCCAGTCTTTCCAGTCTGAAGGAAGGACAACGGTCCCGCATCACCGTGGTTACGGCAGTTAAGTGCAGTGTGGTCAGCGGACAGAACGGGCCGCCAAACCACTGCTCCGGAGGTTAGCTGGAAGCTAACCCTTTGTTCACAGACGTTTCTTCAAACCTCGCCCCCCCGGAAAACGTTTCCTTACCACGGTTCATGAGGTTAGGTGTTTGGGCAGAGTAATAGAGAAAGATTAATGATCTAAACGTTTTTCATTTTATGAAGTTTGGTTTTGTTTGTGTTGAACTCAGCTATCTTGATGCTAGCAGACAATCTGCAACACACGTGCTCAGTTTTGTGTTCTGTGTTTGTGTGTTTTTAAAGTTAAGACAAACTTTATTTAAAGGGTGATTTTAAACACAGAAGATCGATCATAACGCGCCGTCCGCTCTTATGCATTTTAACCCTTTTATTGACGGTATTTTTAAAGGTGTGTGTTTGATTCTGGTGCTAAGCTATTGGCTTCTTTTGTTAGCTTCAACTGCTAACAGCTAAGAACACGTGCTTGCCTGCTAAATAATATTTACCCAGAAAGGTTGTTAGTTTTCGATCCAGTAAATAATAGTTCCCTAAACATTATTTTACTAAGCTTGATAACTAAGTAAACACCATTAAGCCCCATTTCTCCAGAAAGATTTGGCTCTTTTCCAAAATATTTCCTTAAATATTTTACCATTTCCTTTAATAATATTTCTTTAAATATTATTTCAATAAATAAAAGCAGCTAATGAGACACCATTGAAAATTAGTCATCCAGAAGGCTGGTTTTATTCAGCAGATCATTCTTGAAAACATTATTATTAAAATAATATTTTATCTGATCTTGCATTGTGAATGGTTGTCTAAACGTTTGCTGACTATTGCCTAAGTTAGTTCCAAGACTAACTTAACTTCATTTCAGATTCTTCAAGATAATCCTTGGTTCTCAAACATAAATAACATTGCATGGTAATGTTGCATCACTCTTTTGGTCATGATTTTCAATCATCTTTAATCAACTTGTTTATATTGTACATAGCCCATTAGTCCGCCCTATTCTTTAATTCTGCTTGGTAGTTTAGTTGGATTGTTTTTGCATAGTAAAGAGTTTGTTGATTGAAATATGTTTGACTTTGAGTTGACTTATTTTTGTTAATAAATTCTTGTATTTTAAGAAATTGTGTGAATTCATTCCATGTGTGGGGAAAGAAGTTTTTGCTTTTTCAGAAATGCCCAAGCTTGGCTCAAAACCTTTCTTTTTTTGTCCTAATACCCCCTTTTTTGGGCTGGTTTAGGGGCCCCCAAGACAAATATTATTTAAAAATATTTCAAATTTTAAAAATTTTTCGTTTTAAAATCCCCAAAAACCACCTTAAACATGTACTGTTGAAGCACTTTTTAAGTTTTTTTATGGGGTTTATTTGGTTTTAGCTTTGTTTTTATATAATCGGTTTTCAGGAAAACTTTAGTTTTAATTAATTTTTAAAATTTTGGGTTATTTTTTATTTTGGTTAAACCCAGTTTTGCAAGTTTTGGCCCCAAAAATTCTTGTTTTTAATGTTTTGATTAAAAGGTTCCGGGGGAATGTTTTCCTTTCGGGGTTTTTTTTTCAAAAAATTGTCGGGCCCGTGGGGAGCAAAAAAAGGGTTTGGGGTCTTATCACAAAATTTGGGTTTTTAAACTTGTTTATTTTTTGGGCAAAATTGCTACCACAATTTAAATTTTTGGGATTTTTTCGGGCCCTTTTTTACTCCAAAATTAAATTAAAGGGAGACCAATGCGAGAACACACAATCCCCATGGTGAAACATGGTGGCGTCAGCATCATGCTGTGGGGATGGTTTTCTTCAGGAGAATTGGAAAGCAGGTCAGAGTTGCTGCAAAAGACTGGGGCCGAGGCCTGCCTTAAAGCAGTTCAATGACTCTAAGCATACAACCAAGGCTTCTGTGGAATGCTTAAGCATAGTCATGCATTACAATGGTCTAGACCTACATCTAATAGAGAAGGTAATAATCTCCTGTATTCTCTGTACGTCTGGATTAATGAAGAGTGTTACAAGACAGAATCCTTTTCTTCAAAAGAAAATACACAGGCCTAGCTAAAATCTCCAAAGCCTTGTGAGACAAAGTCTTATGGTCTGAAGAAACCAAGCGTGAAGGTTTGGGTCACAATTCCAAAAGCTTTCTTTGACACAAAATCAATACTGTGCATCCCCAAAATAATGCAATACCACAATAAAACCTGGTGTGGGCAGTATCATGTTCTTGGATTATACTTTTAAAGATGAAACTGAGTTTTTTCTTTTTTTTGTCAAGATAGATGAACAGTTTCAAATATCCGTCACTTTAACCGGAAACAGTCATGATAGAAAGCTGAAGATTGAGGATAAGTTTATTTTAAGTGATTTTAAACATACATCCAAAATAACATAAGAATGGCTCTTTCCAGGAAGAAAACTAAAGTTTTGGAAGTCCCTTGATAGAGTCCAATACTCAATCTGGCCATAAATAAATAAATCTGTGGGGTAATCTCACTAGAACTGTGGACAAGAGGTGTCCTAGCCATCTGATGAATCTGAAAAAGGTATGCAAGAGAAGCCAGACATTGCCAAGTCAAGATGTGGCATGCAGACAGATCCCTAAGAAAGAAAACTGTCTACTAAAAGTACATCAAAGTATTTATTTGGATAAGTGAACTTATGAAACCAGGTTATTTCAGCTTTTTATAATTTGTTTTACATCCTTCTCCCTAAGGTTTTTGTTTTTTCACTTAAATAGGATGTATGTCAGATTAACAGAGCTTTAAAAATATTTATCACAGTCTTATTTCTTTCATCATAAAAACCTGGCATTTTAACAGGGGTGTTGTACACTTTTGAGAATCACTGGGTGTTACCAGAATTTGTCATTGTCACCTAAACTGTATCAAATTTACTCATCTAAAAATCCATTATTAAACTTTAATTATATGATACTGCAGAAGCATAAACAATAGGGTTCAGTAATGCTGCAGAACATTTTTTTTGTCTCAACCTCCCCTTATTGTCCTTTAAACTGGTGCAAATTACCAATATGAAACTCTCTTGTGCCAATTGAATTTTGCCACCAGCAGGAGTATCAGACAGTCCTTGAGCCACATAACAGCCCCACCCCACAAGTTTTCTAGATCAAGTAGCAGCTTGACAAGTTCAAGCAAAGAGGACTCCAACAATACAATATGGAGTGGATGTTAGGTGTGAAACCAAAGGAATGCAAGTGGTAAATTACAGTCATTCTTCTTGGAAGTTGTAGTAGCTGGCATTTAGACATGAGCTGCAGCTTGTTCAGTAGCACATTAGGGCAAGCATTGATACTTTGTATTAGCGCCAAATGGCCTATTACAGAAAAAACATCAAAGTAAATCTGAGACATTTTTATAGAGGAAACATTCTTTTTAGGAAATCTCTTTACATCTTATTAACACCAAAACATTTTTTATTATTATTTCTTCATTATATAGACAATCAATGCAGGTAAGTGGAGAAAGTCTATACACAAAATGCCAGACATAAATGTAACACTGACCTAAACCGTTTTTACCCATTCACTGCATCTTATCAGGGCAAGAAATATCTCCTTGCAGTGTGTCAGTGGTCGATCAACTTCCAACTCCCCATTCCGCTGCGGTCGCTTCACACATGACAGAGATTCAGTGCGAAGACGTCTCAGGCTGGATTGTGAGGAGAACGCTTCAGATATGGGCGTGGAGGGGCTGGGATGATACGCTCCATAATGTCGAACATTCAATGGGGTGTGGAAAGGCTTCCTCAAGGGGCTGAAGCAAGTGAGAAGTCCTCAATTTATCACCACCTTTATCCAGGGCACCGCTGAGAGGACCCTGACAGGCTGCATCACATCTTGGTACAGCAACTGCAGAGCAAGTGACAGAAACACTCTGCATCGGGTGGGGGGAGAGTGGCTGGGAGGGTCATTGGGCGCCAATCTCCGCAGACCATTTTTAAGGAGAGAAAAAGAAAGCCATTACTTTAGTGACAGAGCCATCTCACCCCTTCAATTAGCTGTTCAAGCTACTGCCACGTAAAAGATGATACTGTTCCACTGAATTTAGAACAATCAGAATGTAAAACAGTAGCATCTTTCAGACAATAAGGCTGCTAAATATCTAGTAATACTATTTCAATTTTCAATTTTAATTCAATTAAAATTCCTATTATGTATTTATTTGGAAATAAAATGCTTGAAAAGGTGTAGATTTCCTAGAATTTAGAATTGCACATGAACTACACAACATAAAAAAAATATAAGTATCCTAAAATGTGAAAAATAAAAGTCACTACTTTGCTCTTAACATGAGTTAAAAGAGCAGAGGTGTAGTTTTATTTTTTAACTAACAATAATATCAAATACCTACATCTTCAATTGTTTACAGTATATAAACAACATATGTACATTTAAAAATGTATATGAATTTATGATATAAAAAAAGGTTATGTAAAAATCTATATTTTTGAAAAAGGTAACATTTTAATAGCCAAAATTTTATAAACTTATTTTTCAAAACTTTTTGCCAAACATCTGAGCTTAAGGTGGTTTCTTCTGTTATTTTTTTGCTGCCTGTTATGTTTTCAGTGACAAATACATTTACCATGTTCTGAATCAGTCACGTGGTACAGTTTGTTAGGCTCATAGATAAAAGGCTCTGTAAAAACACTATGGCCTAAAACATTGCCGCATACGTCATCGACACGAGCCTTCGTAAAAATAGACCACGCGCTTCAAAGCCTCGGTACAGAAGAACACATCGTTAAAAACATCTGAAAAACCAACAGCATTACGAGCTTTGTTACTTATGGTTTAAGCCGCGCTAAAACTCCATGGAATAAACATTGAAAATTGGTGGCTGCTTTCCAACATGGTGGACATTAATTTCTGCGTACCGGCCAAAATTCGACGGCTGTAACCGAGGTCAAGCACGGAAGGACAAAAAAACCAGCATGGTCTACAGGCTGACAAAAAGAGGGGCTGCTGCGGTAGTGATGTTACCCCTAACACCGAGGCTTCAAAGCACGCTTCAAACTCGACGGGGTAGTTATGGTGAAGCAGTGGGCCGGAGCTTGCTTCATGTGACGTCACCGAGCACGTGTGAACCACTTCACTGCTTCATTCAGACCGAGTCAGCTGACTGCTTTGAGTTGACTGGCGGAGTTTCAAACCTTTGGCGCGATTCAGTGTATTTAAGATGGCTCAAGCCCCCGGTTCACATCCCCGTTCTACGCATATTATACGTTATGAACAGCTCTCGTTTTTGGATATTCGGAGTTTTGGTAGATTATTCTGTCATGGAGCAACTATCTAGGAAGCGTTCCCAAGTGTGGGAATATTTCGATTTCGTGCCACCTAATAAGGTAATGTACATTCAAAGTGTTTATTAGAAAGCCTATAGCCTATACTATGCAGTAGTGTTATAGTCATGGTATCATGTTATGCATGAGGGGCGGTAACGGGTTGTTATCTTGGTTTTACAGGTGCAGTGTTTGCTTTGCCCGCAGCTGCTGACGTATAATAATAATACGTCATCAATGCTGAGGCATTATAGAACCAAACACGAGAACACTAAGCCTCGTGCCACCAATCAAGGTCAGCATAACATATATATACATGCAGAATTAGAAAGAATGACAGTTAAATGTTTGTAAGTTAAATTGAAATTACTTTTCTTTATTTATTTTCTTTAGGATCCAGGAAGCAAGAGCTTGATGAAGCTCTTTTGGACTTCATAGTGAAGGACTCCCAGCTTTTCACTTTATCCAAACCTAGACCACCCAGCCAAACAGTTCCTTGTCACACCAGCCTCCTCTGTTCTCTGTGAAAGAGTATTTTCCAAAGCTGGAGAAATTGTCTCAAAAAAAGAAACCGTTTGAGCCCTTCTACTGTGCAGAAATTACTTTTCTTGAATAAAACGTCCAAAAACACTCAGTACACCAAGCACACTCTCAAAGAAAATATGAATGAAAAATCAAAAATGTTCACTTCATTTATTTTTTTTAGTTATTTATTTAAAATGGGACAGTGGAATTTCATAAAACAAATGACAATTCAAGTTTAAGAAGCCAGAATTAGCCTAATGGCTATTTTTCATCTGTAATTCCCGACAGTTCACATTGTTTTTAAATTATTATTTTTTTTGTGAGTTAATTACTCAGAATCTTTAATGAGTTACTAAAAACACATATTTACAACACGCATATATACATACATAAGTGCTATTATTTACTCAAGAGGTGCATCACATTTGCAGGGCTTCATTTGGTGCAACAATCACTACTGCCAGTAGATGTCACCCAAGGGAATTGAATGAAGCTTCGTGTAGTGAACCACTTTATGACGCAAAGGTTCAAAATGATTCTATGCTTCAAAAAGCCTCATTATGACATCACCATGCTGCGGTATGGTAACAGTTCACATCCAGAATAAATGGTCTTTTTTTACACTTGGAGCTATATTCTGCGCTAATTGGCTAACTACGCAATGAAAGTAACCGGTGTTCTAACGAAATCTCCTACCCGTTGATGCGCCCTATCTTGGGATACTGCGCACGCGTAGAAAAATTCGAAGAGGTGGCGCAGATCGTCAGAAGACCATCCGACAGTTAGAGGATATGGCGTCTCAGCAGATGACTGCGTTGAGCCAACCGCGCCCTTCCAGACCCACCCAGAAGGCGCAGTTAACTTACAAACTGTATTTGCTGGAAAATGCTCGAAATAAGCTGGAGCAAGAACTCCGGGACTTCACTAACCAGGTAATGTTTAGCTGCATCGATGAGAAACGCTGTGGCGCTCAGAGGTCACGTTTGTGTTAGCTAAACCAATGTATTTAGCTAGCTAGCTAGCTAGCGTGCATGTTGGCCATTTCAGTTTATTTTAAAGAACTATTGAAGTCATAGTGGGGAAATTATACTCAAATATAGTGTAGAGAAGTGTAGAGTGTATGCCGTGCCGTTTGGTGGTGTTCATAATAGTGATTAATGAAAGTGGAACCTTGGATTGTCAGATCATTATAATCAAACGATGAAGCTTTGTGGATTAGGAACCGCAATATAGATTATATTAAGGGTAAAATGCAGAAGGCAGTCAATGAAGCTGAATTGTGGTCCAGTGAATGGTTTTTCCTTGGTCTGTGGTCAAACACTTGGACAAAGTTAGAATCGTTAGCTCCTTGGACATACATTTTGATGAAAAACCTTCTTGGAAACATCATATTGATAAAGTCAAGATTGAATTTCAAGCTACCTGATGTGGAATCAATTCTAAGCTCTCAGGTTATGATGTGTGGCATTTAGGACGTCACTAGTAGCAGCATTTACACATTAAAGTGGAAGAAATGCCTCTATGAATTATTGTTAAAGGACACGATCAATCATATCTAGCAAATTATACCTGGCATGAAAGTGGGGAACACAGCAAAACCAACATACATAGCTACGATTGGATTGGCAATTGAACTGAATGTGCAGGTTTCACATAGTATAGGGTTTTGGTCAACTGCATCTTATCAGATTTATCATATTCTGTACAAAGTACGCCAAACGCGTCAGAGTAGAATACGTTTGGATAAATGGACATGTGGGAGGTGAGTTAAACGAGAAGGCAGACATTATGGCTAAACAATCATTGCAATCTGAAAAAGTAAAACTCTAAATTCCACTAAGTAAGCCTGAATGCAAATAATTGACATTCAGAAATGTGTTGGACATGAGAGGAAAATAGAGAAAAATAGAAAACAAAGAGTTGGTTATTACACATAACACGTAAGGTCACATAGGTTTTAACAAAAAACTTAAAATGATTGGAAAACCTACAACAGGGTTGCGTGATCATTGCAATATGCCTGAATATGCTCAACATGTTTTCATGGAATGCATTGCATATGAATCAGAAAGGAAATAACTTAAATAAGCACTGAATAGATTCAACCTTAACTCTAGAATGGAGCAGCTTTTTGGAATTAATATAATAAAAATAAAAG
Source organism: Crenichthys baileyi (assembly GCA_036173005.1). Lineage (NCBI taxonomy): Eukaryota > Metazoa > Chordata > Actinopteri > Cyprinodontiformes > Goodeidae > Crenichthys > Crenichthys baileyi. Next base: position 218,068 of record JAHHUM010000071.1, on the reverse strand, counting down.
CTGATGTTATGTCATTTTTGAAAAACACAAATCTGTTAGATTTGGGTTTTTTCTAGTTAATTTCCTGTCCTTACTCCAGTCCAGTAGGTGGCGGTATGGTGTCTGCTTCAGGTGTAACGGAAGCCCAGGTTGCTTTGAAAACTGCCTTCAGGTGGTCATCTGCATTGTTGGGTCTGGTGTTTCTGATCTTCCTGGTGACATTACTCCATAGATTCTCTTTGGGGTTCAGGTCAGGCCGGTCTGCTGACCAATCAAGCACAATGACATCACAGTTATTGAACCAGCATTTGGTATGTTTGGCAGTGTAGGGAGGTGCCAAGTCCTGCTGCAAAATGAAATAAACATGTACATAAAGCTTGTCAGCAGAAAGGAAGCATCTAGTGCTAAAAGTTCCTGGTGCCTTGACTGTTATATAAAGGTTTGCTCTATCGCCCCTCCTTGTATGAAAACACCAAGAGTGAAAAAAGCCAGAGGAGCCACCAAACCCTGTAAAGATGGGGGAAGCCATGTTCATTTGTTATTTTATTAGACTATTTTATACTGTATATTTAAATATGGCCTTTTTTGGGGTATTCCTTTGCATTAGCTGGGAAATTGCCTATATTTCTTCAAAACAACTAGTGAAAGATTTTTACTACCAATTACTAAGATAAAACAAAACATCTGGTAATAATTTGACTTTAGGGCTCCATAATCTAGCGACTCGACACTGCATGATGAATGGTCAACCTACTTCAGTTTGCATCATTGGTATTTCCTATTTAGGTTGCACGCCTGTGTTTGTGCAAAATATGCACAAACACAGACAAGTTATGGTTTTCCTTCACTGTGATGGAGCCCTTTAAACTAAAAAAGATTCCAGCAAACAAATTGATCCAATCTAGCGTCTTGGTTTGATCCAAGATGGAGAGATTTATGAGCAGCTGAGTTGAAAGACGGTACTTTTTGTCTGTTTTGATTGGATTTACGACTGCTGCTCAGTATAGTTTTTCCTCTTATTAGTGAATTCCCAGAACTGTTCTTATTAGTTATTTCTTTTTTCAGCCTTTTTTAAACCACTTTGACCTGTCCAACAGGCATATGAAGAGGTGCATGGTGTCCTCAACTCATCTTTTTCAACCAGTGGGTTCAAAGTTGTTACAAAGGCTCTGGACATAAAGTGCAATGAAATTGCAAAGCTCTCAGCTTTCATAAAGGATCATAAAGCTGGTAAGTCACATAAATCAAATGATTTAGTTCAGGGCTATAAAGGATGCATTTTCAGTCTTTAATGAATAAAACCTGTCCTTGCTTCCTCTATGTCCACAGACCGTCAATCATTTGATGGGGTGAGCTTCAACTACTTTCAGCCACTCAAAGCCACTCTGTTCCATCAGCAGCTTAAAGTTTCACTCCACTCTCTGTGGCCTTTAGGGCAGCAACATGGCAGCAAGTCATCCAGCTTCGACAGCACTGCTCTCACTGCCAGCTCCTCTTTTTTAAAGCCGAAAGAAAAGGCTGTTTTTAAGGATAAAACCAAAGAAGTCTCCATGCATGTCCCTCCTGACATTATTCAGAGCAATGTGATCACTGAAGAGAAGTCAAAACCACTACTACCTCCTTTACAAGATGCATTCTCAGAGATGACACAGTGTGACCCTAAATCTCTGGTCATCTGGGGCCATGGCGATAACGTCCAGGTGCAACACCAAAAGCAAACGTCCTCCCAGCTGCTGTGCTTTCTCAAAGAGAAAGCTAAAACCACTGGTTTACTCGAGCCCACTGATTTGGAGTGTACTAAATGCATATACAAGGTAAACAATTCGGATTCTCCTCTCCGAATGTCAGCTACCATCAAAAGAAAAAGCTGCCAATTCAGACATGTTGTGACAGACGATCGTGTTGATGAACGAGCTACTAAAACGTTGCACACCAACGTTAGCCAAGCTCCAGTTTTCAGATTGAAAAGAGTCAACTCTCACGGATCTTTGATTTACAGTTGCGTCATCGCCACACAAACTGAATTATGGGATGTGGGAGACATCTTCACAGAGTCTCTGCTGGAAGAATCTGTACATAGTCGTCCTTCGGAAAGTGAAAAGTCCCTAAATGCATTTGCTCGGGTGGAGAACCCATGTCTCAATATAGAATTGAAATTGCGAAATCTGCAGTGCACACAACCCGGACTCGAGAACAACTTGGGCCATTCGGATAGGCTGGCAGCTAATGTAAATATTCCCGAATTTGAGATCCGGAAGTTTGAAGAAACTGAAGTGGTGGTATCTCATGTTGTCAGCCCCAGCAACTTCTACATCCAACATGCTGACTCCCCCAAGAAACTGGAGGCTCTTTTCACAGAGTAAGTCATGAGCTTAGTCATATCTCCGTCCCTGTCACCAATTCCCCGATCAGTTTTGGATTTAAATTAGGTCGTATTTATTTTTGCCTGTTACTGTTTTTGATTCCTTTTGTTTAATTGTTCTTCCTCATGCAATTGGTTCTTTTTTATTTGCAGCCTTAAAGTCAGTCATTTGCATCCTGAGCAGAACTGCATTCCAGACATTGGAGCTCAGGTCATCTGCTGGCTTCCCCAAAATGAACATTGGTGTAGAGCTCAGGTGGCTAAGATCTCTGGAGTGAGCAGATGTGAGTCCAGTTGAATGTAAAATGGTTTTACAAAGACTTTCCTCTAGAGGGTAGCAGTGTCCCTTAGTCAGACTATTACCTCTTGGGAATTTCAGACTAACCTGTTATGTCTTTTGGATGCTAGATAATAATGCTAACAATGGGCCTTGGAGAGAGTCGTCCATAAACATGGAGGTGAAAAGGCTGGACTATGGTGACAGTTCCTGTGTCTCACTCTGTAATATTAAGCCGCTCTCCCCAGAAATAGCTGTGTTGCCACTTCAGGCTCTGCAGGTTTCTCTGGCACATGTGAGTAGTCCACTACTCCTTTGCCCTGTACTTAGTCAGAGCTTTTTCTATTACCTTATGATGAAGGAAATTCACTATTTCCCGTCCAGTGCTATGTCTGCTTCCTCCCCTTACAGGTGACGCCCATTAATGGCAGAGATTGGACTGAGGAGGCGGTGGGTTGGTTCAAAGCGATTGTACATGACAGGACTCTCTATGCCAGATTCTACCCACAAGGGCCCACAGTTACAGTAGAGCTGTTCCTGGAAAAGGGCAAACTTGGAGCTATGAGGTACTTTATGATAAACCACTCGGTTATTAACGGCAGCAGTTCAAATCATTAGAGGCATTAAGTAATGTTTTTAAAATGGGGAAGCCATTTTAGTTTTGAGATAGAAATGGTGTATTGAATTTGGAAAGTCCAAATGCTCATATAGAACCTATAGTGACTGTGTACAGTGCTTTAAAAGTATTCATGGTCCTTTTGAAAATGTTCCTTTGGTCATAATACAAACCCAATCTTTAATGCATTTTATTGGGATTTTATGTGCATTATTTTGAAGAGCAAGATATATGATGCCTAGTTGGCAAATGTTTTACAAATGAAAAATTGAGAAGTTTCGGAGGCATTTGTGTTCAGCTCCCTTTACTTTGATACTCCTCAATAAAATGTTTTTCTTAGAGAACAATAGTGAAAAAACACTTAACTGGACCATAAAGTAACACACCAGGTAGGTCATCCACAGCTCAGGTGGGAGAATTTGTTGATTTGTCTGGCCTTTGTGGAAAAATGGCAAAAACAAAGCCACTGTTCAGATCCCTTAAGATGTGCCTTTTGCAGTATGGGCCAAGCCAGATAGGTGGCACCACAGACATAGATGCTGGTTTCCTGATCAGACGAGACTGAAATTGCAGTGTATGGCAAAGAGGTAACACTGAAAACACTTATTCCCACAGTGTGAAACGGGGTGAAGGCAGCATCATGCTGTCGGGATGCGTTTATTCAGCAGTGACAGAAAAGCTGTCAGTAAAATGTGGAGATGTACAGAGCAAACTGGAAAGCAAAGCTGTTCGAGGCTGCAAAATACTTGAGACCAGGTTGGAAAACCGCTGTAAACATACAGCTAGAGCCACAGTGGAATGGTTTTGATCAAGGCACAGTCATAGGTTAGGTTAAGACAGCCTAATCAAAGCCCAGACCTAAGTTCAGTCAAGAATCTGTGGCAATGCTCTCAGATTGTTGTTCACAGTCCTTCTCTCAATCCAATCAGACGGAGTTTGAGCTCATTTGCGAAGATGGAAAATAAATTTCATTCTCTTGCTCCACCAAGGAGGTATCTCAAAAGACTTGGAACTAGAACTGCATCTAAAGGTGGTTCTACAAATGATTCACAGGCATGTAAATGCAAAACTTTACAGATCTTTAGAATTTTGAAAACCATTAATCATTTACCTTCAGCTCTACAGGTATGCATTGCTCTGTTTTATCAGTTACAACAAACACATTTTCTAGTTGTCAAGTGATAGTTATACAAGTAACTGTAAATATGTTAAAAAGTTCTTGTGTTTTTTTTGTTTTGTTTTTAGGAGGGGTGCATCTCTCTCTTTGAGATTGGCCCAAAATGGACATGCAAAGCATGACAAACTTAAGAATAACAGCCTTTTGAAGAAGAGTAAGTGGAGTTATTTAGCAGTTTGGCTCGTTTTGCTTGCAATTCTTATTTTTGTTGCCTCTTGTTTATGTATAGGCGCTGTTCAACTTCAAATGAGGGAACGGGAGTCTGAATGGGGAAAATATCTCCTCTCATGCTACTCTCAAAACAAGAAGAAAACTCTGCAAGCTATGACTGAGTTTCTATAGGAAGATAAATTTTCAGATCTGCTTTGTAGCAAAAGAGGCTTTTATTACACGTAATATGTCAATTCTAAGTCTAGATTGACTTGCTGTGTAGAAATAAAAAAAATATATATATATAAATATATATATATATATATATATACACACACAAACACACACACATAGTGGAGTCAACTTAGGTTTCAAAAGTATTCTAGCTAAGACAGAGCTCACATGTGGTTCAGTTTTTAGTGATATGTTTAGAAGTTAGAGCCATTATTGATCTTTACCTCACCTGCTGAAAGTGAGGTGTATTTAACATGTGTTTCATTTGTTAAACAAACAGCAATGGCTCAGTTAATAACATAAACTTCACCTTAAAGATTGAAATCTTCAGCAGAAACCTCACTTTATTGACTGGGCTTACTGCAGAATTACTTTCTTTGCCGGTTTGGTTTACCTTTTTGTATTTAAGTGTTTTGTTTTTATTTTTTTATGTTTTTTTATGCTTTTGTTTATTTTTTCATGCCACTTTTCATTATTATTAATTTGTTTTTGTGTAGACTATTCCAAGTATAGTAATACTATATGTATTCATTCTGTTCTTCCTTCCCTTCTGCTTAAAATGGGTTGCTTTTCATTACCACAGAGGTTCTCGAAGTTTTGATGGGAATTACCACCTAAGTTTTCCAAGTAACACAGTCTCTACACGCTTTTTAAAACTGTAATACAGGACAAGCAGCAAAAAGAAGAAATAAAAGTATTATTTATTGATACCGCATGATTGGTTGATGGATGCCATTTAAGTAGGTGTTTTTTTACTTAAAAAGAAAATGGAAAAATGAACAGAAAGGTTTTTAGAAGTCAGATTTCTAAGTAGTAACATCAGATTTCTGACCAACTGGACCTCAAATTTTAATATGGTTGGCTAGTACATAAGACCTTGGGGTTTTCCCTCACTAAACCGGTTCCAGAGTTAAACTGGTGGTATGTATTTCCACCACTGCAAGCACAGACTTTGGCACAGTGAACTGGGTCTATTTTAGTGAAAAAGCATTTCCTAGGCCAGCCAAAAAAAAAAAAATGTTGTCGGAGCTAGACGTAAGCTCATGAAGATTAACAACCAAACAAAATGTTTTAAATGCTGTGTTTAAAACTCTGGAGTTTTTCTTCCTGGTTCAGTTTAAGAGAAACGGTAAAAACACAGAGCTTCAACATCATTAAAAAGAATATCAGGAGCTCACTGTCTCCTTTCCTGTGGCTGTTTGATTTATCATCCATCCCAAAGTTAAACTAGGTTGATCCGAACAGAGTTGTGCTCATATCCAACATTTCCAGCCAGGATGCATAAACACCATTTCTGTGTCCGTACCCTAACACCACCAGTCTTTCAATACCACAAGGTGGTGTTAATAATTCTTCTCTCTTTCCAGCACTGGTGGTATCAATTAGATGGGGGTTGGGGAGGCGTGGTTCTCAATTTGTGGAGAAACAATCCGGGTCTTGCCAATTACGAACAGTCTCTAGCACAGACTCTGACTAAGCACTGGAACTTCTTTGGAGGAGAAATCAAATTAATGATGGCAAGTGGGGAAAATAAGTGTTTAATCTGCACATCTGACTGTTTGATTAAATGAGTCGCACACTTGGTTCTTTACAACCACCGTTTAGTGAACATGTTACAGGATTTGAAAGTGGAAATTGCAGAGAAATGCATTATTAGCTTGTGTTGCTAATATCAGTTAGCTTGATCACTGTAAATTCATCATTCAGCAAATCCAACCGCGTTTTAAACCATGAGCTGGACCCCGAAGAAGTTTGTTCTAAAATGCAACTTCATAGGTGACTGGAAAACAGCTAAATTTGCCACCACCAGTTAGTTCCTACTTCACTGTTGCTCACTACGTTACACTTGATATTTGTATTTAACATGCTATCAATTATCAGTATTTCTTCTATCAGTATTTCTTCTGAATACCTCCGTACTGTAATGGTACTTCCACAACCAGAGAAACATGGGATTAGGCAAACCTATCCGATTCCTTCCCTTTGCATCTCTTTCTCTCCTTTTGACATCTAGAAATGATTAAACATTCAACTTGTATAACTGAGATTAATGACATACTGAGATTTAATGTAGGAGAGCATGCATCATATTTGGGTTGAAGGAGGACATGAGATGTGATGAATGCATGACTAAGCAAAATAAAAAGCACCCTGGAACGTCTCTAAAGTAATAGATGGTCCCAGCCAAACTAGATTATCTATTTTGTGAAATTAGTTTGTATATCAAAAACACCTCTGTTTTGTCTTTTTTTTTTTTTTTTTTTAGTTTCTTTGCATTAGAGTTTTTTGACTTAGGTCAAAAAGTTATGTTGTCTTTGCTAATGTAAGTTATTGTACAATTGCATGTATGTTTCTGCTTTTGAAATAAAGTCGCTGTCTTTGGCACAGTTTGTGCTTGTGTCTGTCTTTTGTGGATTAAATGCGAGTTTTTGAGTTCATTCAAAGAATTGGCTTCTCCATGCAAACCCTCCCACTGAACTTGTCAGAAGTGATGCAGAAATGGCACAGTGTACTGTTGTAGATTATTTGAATGTATGTGACATGACAAATGGGCATTGTTTCCCCTGGAGTTCAGTTTGTTACTCTAAATTTTTTTTTTTTTCCCCCTTTTAGACATTTTAATGGGAACCAACTGTGAAGAATCACTTCACGGGGCCATAAAATAAAATCAATTTCTGCATTGTGTTCCTGGGTGGGTTTAAGAGCATGAGCAATGAGTGATTCATCTCGTTTCACTTTCAATTCATGTCCAATAAAGGCTCTTTCATATGTTCTGCAGAAACTCTGCTGTTGGAAATGAGTGATAATTTGTCATAGTTTTAAAAAAGCGGGTTAATACTATGGCCAATGTTTCTGCCAAGGTGTATTCAAACTGTGAAAATAATTCAAGTGTGTAATGCATTTGCAAAAAGGACAGTTCAGAGGATCATCACATTCTTTGTCCGTAGATTGTCTGAACAGTCATGCGTTTTGTGAACTGCCAACCTGGTTCTCTGCAGCAGTGGCCCAGGTCAAAAACTGCCTTCACGTCACTGCCCTGCTAAGCACAATAAATAATGTGGCAGGGCTGAGGCCTTTTGTGTCCACACAGATTCCTTGTTTTGCCTCGGGGTGGGCGGAAATCGAGGCGTTTGATCCGAATTCTAAAGAGTCTTGTTGCAGCCTGATAAAGGCTGCCATTGTATGTAAATAGTTTATATAAGAGCATATGACTGCTACGGTGCAGGGCAGCGGCAAGTGGCGGAGGAATGATTTGCATTTTCCAAACGCGCGGTGTTCTCAATCCAGCCTTTTGGCTCGCCAAAAAACACAATATTTTATTTATTTTCCTTCCATTTTGTACACATTTTTGTGTACCACCACAGCTGAAGGTAAAATATGTGCTCTTTCCTCCTCACTTTGTGTTATACTAACATTCATTGTGAAAAGAGCTTGGATTTCAAATGGCTGATGTGCCAATAAAATCAAGAAAGTATGCTTATAGGACAAATCCTTGCACTCAATATTCTGTGTAGTGTTTGAAAGGAAATTATCTTTTTTTATATGGTGTTTTTGCCAATAGATAAGACTTGTTTGTCTGGGTCCTTGAAGGAATTGCAGCTTCCTTCTGTCTGTCTATCTGTGAATGAGTCCGTAGGCCAGTTTTTGTGTACAGTATTAATACAGTGTCAGCAAACCACGTGACTCAGCAAAAGTTTTGCAATTGGCTTCGATTTCTTGCGTCTTGTGATGCTGCTTTGTGTTAGGCCATCGCCCCTGTTTTTATAGAGCCAGCAGGCTACTTTGGCATTTCTTGTCAGCTGTGTCCCACAAGCCCACCTTAATGTTCATGTCAAGCCTCAGGATGGTCATCTTTGGCCCCGGTGCTACTTACGCTGCTTGCACCGCCGGATGAGCCTGGTAAGGCTCGGAAAACTAATGCAACAGTTTGTTTTGCTTTTGTTACATTGAGATAAGTATTGATAAGAGTATGGTTAGTAGACCAACTCTTTGCAGGCTGCTGGAAAGGCTTAGTTTGTCTTCTATTACATTGTGTTTTTTTTTCTTAAGAGGCTTTTAAGAAATGTAAAAGCTTTTCTTTAAAATGCATTTTGATTAAATAATCAGATGTGTTCTACCTTGACCTTTCTACAGACCTGGAGTCGAAGATGAATTGGGGGAGCTTTTATGCTGTGATCAGCGGTGTAAACAGGCATTCAACCGGCATCGGACGCATTTGGCTCTCCGTCATCTTTATTTTCCGCATCCTGGTGCTGGTGGTTGCCGCCGAGAGCGTTTGGGGGGATGAGAAGTCCGGCTTCACCTGCAATACCCAGCAGCCCGGCTGCAACAGCGTCTGCTACGACCAGTTCTTTCCCATCTCGCACATCCGGTTGTGGGCTCTCCAGCTAATCCTGGTCTCCACCCCCGCCCTGCTGGTGGCGATGCATGTGGCCCATCGGCGACATGTCGACAAGAAGGCGATGAAAAGGTCAGGCCGCGGCAGCCCCAGGGAGCTGGAGCACATCAAGAACCAGAAATTCCAGATCACTGGAGCTCTTTGGTGGACATACATGATCAGCATTATCTTCAGAATCATCTTTGAGGTGGCATTCCTCTACATCTTCTACCTGATCTATCCTGACTTTAAAATGGTGCGTTTGGTGAAATGTGACTCGTACCCCTGCCCCAACACGGTGGACTGCTTCGTCTCCAGACCAACAGAAAAGACCATATTCACAGTGTTCATGCTGGCAGTGTCTGGAGTGTGTCTGCTGCTCAACGTGGCCGAGGTGATTTACCTCATAGGTAGGGCCTGTAAACGTAGCATGAGTCGCCCCGAGGATGAGTCAAAAGCAGCTTGGATAACTCAAAGGTTGTCTTCATACAGACAAAATGAAATCAATCAGCTGATAGCAGATCATTCTCTCAAGTCAAAGTTAACTGTGACAAAAAAGAGCCCAACGGAAAAGGGAGAGAGGTGTTCTGCCTTCTGAGGCTTCATTAAACTAATGAATCATGCCTGTCAAATAAGTATCCTCTGCATTAATGACACCTAAACTGTATATTTTATTTTACCATTTATTTATATATAATAAAATCAGTTATTTGTTGTTTCTTCTTTATTGAATTAAAAATGTGCCGCTTTTCTTGCCTAAACCATTTAAAGCATTTGAAGACTATTCTACAACTCCAACCGGGCAGACCATGATGCATTAGGTTGCTTTCTCAGGGTCCTCCACTCATTCACACACAAGTCGAGACTTTGGGAAACTGATTTAAGCAAACCATCAGCGGTCATGCCTTCATTTGTTATGTTCAGGGTTGCATATTTGTTGCATTAGAGAGCATTGCAAGCGGAATGCAGATCTTGCAGGTGCAATCGGTCAATGCTCTTGAAGTTTCTAGTTTACTGCCAGGAGAGTTGTATATATGAGTGAAATAGAAGAACACCTTCCAGAACACAAAAAGTTAGCATAAAATAGGTGCTGTGAAACATTTCCATTGTAAATGTATCATTTTGGAAACCAACTCTGGATCTGTTTGCACACGACCATATATTAGAAATTTTTTTATAAAATTTTTTTCCACTGACACCATTAAGGTTACAAAACTAAAGCCACCTTTCTTGTGTCAATATGAAATGAGCAGATTTGCCTTGTAAAAAGTTCTAAATAAGAGTGAAGCAATCAAAATGCTAGATACGAAAGTTGCTGTGTTTATTTAGCTGAAGTATTTATTGATGTCTACATCAAAGCTAATACAAGTGCACAAGAGAAAGCTGGTTGGTTCACTGTACAGTAAGGGATGATGTTTAACTGTTACACATCATATTAGATTGCCTTATATGACTGTAACTGTTGCCGCTATAAATCGAGATGGGATGTTGACTCATGGTACCTTAAAACCAATAAGTCAAAATGACTAAACCAATAAACATCATATGGACAAAGTGCTCTTAAACATGGACTTTACTCAAAAGCAAAATAAGATTTTTTTTTTTGACTGCTGGGACTCCCTTAGTCATATTTAAGTTGCTGTACTTTAACTGTTGATTTAAGAAACCCACCTACTTATATAACTGCAGCAAAATTGTTTGTATTAATTATTTGCAAGGTAAATATGAACAAATAAACGTTGATGTAGAGCTAATAAACACATTAGAATTGATCTTTGCTTCTTGAAATAGAAGTTTGGTGGTAAACATTTTGAGAACTCCCTCTGCAGGGTCTTGGATCTGGAAATCACACGAACCCCAACTTAATCATGTTTCGGTTCCAAGCAGTGACCAGGCTAGCTACTTTTAGCAACAGGAGCTAACTGCAGTCTTTCTAAGCATTTTTGAGCAACTTCTACAGAAGGGAGGTTGTCCAGTATTTTGTGTAAAGGATTTAATGAGAAACAAACTGTCAGAACTGCAGATAAGCAGTTTTTTTCCCCATTGTTTTATATCGAAGGCAGACATATTGGATTTTGAGGTCAGAGTTGGTGTGCACATTTTCACTTACCTACTTGGATTTCTGAGTACTAGAAAACTTTTGGTTAAATATTCCAAATTCAAACTTGGAAATTTCAACTTCTGGGTAAAAACACTATACCTGTGCCAAAACATGAATATTTCTTTTGTTTGTTTTTATAACAAAACAAACTCAGTCTAAGTCCAGTTGTACTGTTGTTAAAAAATGTTTGTAAAGAGGGTGAAACCTGAGAAAACCTAGAATTTATTGTATTTTTTTAATAAAAAGTTCTAGACATTGCTTTTCCTCCTGACTCTAATAAATGTTTGAAGTTGACCAGCCAGGCGCGTAGTTAGACCTGGCGGAAGTTTTCTGAATAGCCCCGAACTTCTTGATAGAAGAAATTAAAAGTATTAAAAAGAAGCAGCCACAAAATGGTATTGGACTTCACATTTTTATTTAAAAACAATCAGATTTTTTCAATTGAGTTCCATGTAATCACGTCCCGCTCCACCTAACCTGACTATGAGTTAAAAGGAGAAGACAAAAAATAAATATTTGCGCACCCGTGGCACCGCAAATGCGCAACTACGCGCACAGCCAGAGACGGACTCCATTCTGGAGAACACCAGAACAGCAGTTTACTCCAGGTCGACCTGCACCTTCACCTGAACTACAGGTGAAGTTAAATGATCTCTCTGTGATAGAAAACAGTAGCAACCTTCTCTGTGAGCTTCTAGCGGGATTTGCATCATAATGTGAAAATATCTGGTCCTTTACTTCAGTCAAAATAAAATCATTTAATCCTAACGTAGCTGAACACATTAAAAGGTCCTTCAGATCAACACATTGCATCTCATGGCTGCAGCCAGTCTTATAGTCTAGTTCTACATGTAGACAAAAACATGTAGAAAAAAAGTGTTGCTCAATAAACCAGGAAAATATATCTAAAATATATATCTAAATATATATCTAAATATATATCTAAACTAATTAAACAAGGATACAGTTTTACTGAAGGTGAGACATACATACCATTTGTATACAGTTATTAATTACTGTAATATTAGTACTGATAAGCTCCAGGATGAGGCTCTATGCTATATTTTAAACACCACAACTTAACACCCTTTCCTCTCAGTGTTTAATAGTAAGAACTGCACCAATGTCTCACAAGCTTAGTGCAGAACAAAAGACTGTGTTGAAAAATGTTTAACTTATTATTTTTGGCAGGCCAAATTTCTTCAGAAGTGGAATGAAGGGCTGAAAATATGGTGGTAAAAGAGAACAGGTTCATAAAAGAAGGAACAATTTTAATAAAATGTTTCGAAAGCTCTTTGCATAGTAAAATAAATGTGTTTTAGGATTTTGCCATTTAGGAAAATCAACTTAATACCACTTTCCTTTTTTGAAATATAAGAATAAAGACAATGGAGCCACAGGAGTGGAACACTTTAAGGAGAATGTAACATTTAAAAAGGTAATTTATGTAGATGACAAAAGAAGCACATTTATCTGGCCCATAGTAAAAATCTCTGAGTTTAAGAAAAACTTTTGACAGCAAAAATTCAGATTAAGTTCTTTTCTAAATACCTCAAAATGTGTCATTATTTGCTTCAGCAAAATGGTTTTTCATCAGGCCTAAATTCTGTTTCTCCTTGTCCTTCATTCCGCTTCTAACAAATAAAAAAGTAAAATTATTGCAAACCTTTTTTGTTTGATTCACAATAATTTACATTCAGTCTAAAACCAGCCGAGACAGAGAACTGGTACAATACGTCCTATATTATTTTAATTTTAAATTACCTATAAATGTTCTTATTGAAATCTAAATATTTTGGATTTGGGCTAAAGCCCCCAATGTTTTGAGACCCTAAAAACGCCCCTGTGACCAGCTATTCAGCAGATCTTGGTTAGATGTTGCATCTGTGTATGCCCTCTTACTTTGGATCAGTTGGGTTCTGAAGATTTTATGTCAAAAAGCACCGTCACAGTTTTTACATGTCATTTGTTGTTGACTCAACACATTGTTGACATGCATATATAAAAATGCATCAGTTCACTGACAGGTAAACACCCTAAATGAAGTATGTTATTATGTGTACATTGTGTATTATGATCTGGTCAATTGACTTCATTTGAAGTTATTTATTTAAGTGATGTTTTATTTTGCAACCGATTGCTTGCTTTCTTCCTGTGTTTCTCTTTAAGCTGTAGCATTGGAGTACCATAGGCTATTCTCATCTCCCAATCATGCCACCCACCCGCCCTTGGTGATAGGAGATAGGCCCCTTTGCTATATTTAGACCCCAGGGGCTCTTTTGGCTAGACAGGTCTTACAGACAAACATCATTGGCTCGCTTCCCTGTCACTCAGTGTAACAGCTGAGAAAAAAGGTCTTCAGAAGTTTACATTAGAGAGAGTCTACTATGCCAAATTTAACCACAGAGGGGAGGGGGTGTTGTGGGAGAGTAGCCTGGACATGGTTAAAGGGCTTCCAACGTCTGCGGTGGTCAGCGGAAGACCCCTGGGCCGCAGCCTGGGTCCTGATTTCTGCCTGTGTTGAGCTTTGAAGATGGATGACTGAGTCAGATGGTTTTTTCAGTGCGAAACGAAGCGTCTTGCTGGAAGGAGTCCGCTTTTCCTGTCCATTCAAGGGCAAAGCTTGAGGGCCCTCGGATCAGGCGCCGCACTGAGGCCTGTGTCTGCAGGACGTGACGGCCCAATGGACCCTCCAGGACATGAAAAGCTTCACTCCAAGAGATGTTTTAGGTTGACAAGATGGTTTTTTTTACCAGTAAATGTGAGTTCTATATACTATTAATGTGTTTAGAAGTTTTTTTGAGCTTTTAGTTTCTAGCAAGCAGCTGTAGAGCTTAGATTTATGAGAGATTTTTCCAATATCTTTAGACAAGCACTTTCTGACCTTTTATTAGTGTAAATTCCTTGAGTTTCTATGTGTTACCCTGGAGTGAGCAAGTTTTATATTAAAAAATAGTTTTTTAACAGTTACTGTTCTGCCTTTAATTGTTAAAGCATTTAAGAAATGTCTTTGTGGTGGTTCCCAAGACATCAGTTCAACTCACAGTAACAGGACTATTCAAATGTCTTTGGTTTGAATCTCCACCACATCTGCCAAGTGTTTGATTTCAACTTCTTGGAGGATCATGTTGCTTTGGTTTGAGTTGTGAAGGCCAGGACGTGCAGAATCACGCCTGAAACCTGTCTTGCCCCTGTCTGCACCCGCCAAATATATACTCTCCTAAAGTAAATATAATACTGTCTGCATCCACATGGATGAGGCCACTACTTACTCAGCAGCTGAACGCTCAGTTAGCAGCTCAGTTCAGAGACTTGCCTGTTGGGAGATTCTTTTAAGTTTTTAGAAAATTTAGAGTCACTTAGGACAAGGAAACATACTCTAAGCTTTTGATATTAATAATTTACAGATTAAGAGATTTTTGTGTAACTCTTTTTCAATTCCATCTTAGTGACCTGACATAGCCATGGGAGACTGGAACCTGCTTGGAAAGCTTCTGGAAAAAGCCCAGGAGCACTCCACCGTAATCGGGAAGGTCTGGCTCACTGTCTTGTTCATCTTCCGTATCCTCATCCTGAGCGCTGCCACTGAGAAAGTGTGGGGCGACGAGCAGTCGGGGTTCACCTGCGACACCAAGCAGCCCGGTTGCGAGAACGTGTGCTACGACATCACCTTTCCCATCTCCCACGTTCGCTTCTGGGTGCTGCAGATCATCTTCGTGTCAACGCCCACCCTCATCTATCTGGGACACATTCTCCACCTGGTGCGGATGGAGGAGAAGCACAAGGAGAGAGATAAGGAGAGGCAAAAACATGCCGAGAAGCAAGCTTCCCTTGTGGATGCTCATCACAAAAAAGCTCTCATAAGGGATGAGAAAGGACGGGTGCAACTTCAAGGGGAGCTCTTGCGCACATATGTCTTCAATGTGATCTTTAAGACACTGTTTGAGGTGGGCTTCATTGTAGCCCAGTACCTCTTGTATGGTTTTGAGCTGAAACCCATGTATACGTGTGACAGACCTCCTTGTCCCAATGTGGTTAACTGCTACATATCCCGCCCCACAGAGAAAACTATATTCATCATCTTCATGCTTGGGGTGGCCAGTGTGTCACTGTTTCTAAACCTCATAGAGATCTATCACCTGGGCTTCACCAAGTGTCGCCAGGGCATCTCTTTCAAGAGGAATCGACAAAACCTGCAGAGCATCTCCAAGGGGCCCAGCGAGGCCGCTGTGCCGCTCGTGCCGAGCTACGATGACTTCTTCCCAGGTCACCGACAAGTCCAGGCAGTTTACCCGCCTGTACCCAGCTACAACCTCTCCCCAATGTCTGAGGGCACGGACTCGTCCTTCCACCCTTACCACAGCAAGGCGGCCTACAAGCAGAATAAGGACAATTTAGCAGTGGAGAGGAGCAGCAGCAAGCTAGAGGAATGTGACCTGAAGGGAAAAACAGTATCAGCCCCTGGGTCTCCTATGCAAACTAGGTCCAGCCATGCTGGAAAGCACAGTAGCAGCCGGACTAGAATAGATGATCTGAAGATATGAGGAGGTTTATGTTTCTCGGAAGGGTCTTAAAACAGATGTGAGGGGAATCTTACATTGTCGCGAAAGCTGCTGTTCATGCTGAAGTTACCTACTCACACAAGATGGCTCAGGTTTGACTCATTCCAACATTGGAGGGGGGTTACATTTCAGACTTTTACACCTAAACACACAAGGGTTTCATTTTTCAGATGAACGAACCTGCTTTGCTGCCTTTAATTTCATATTTTGTGAAACTCAGTTTATTTTTTTAACCCAGGTCACAATTAGTTTGTGGGACACAAATTAGGTTCATAGAATGTTATCAAAAATTTATTAATATTGGTGTTGTGAATTGGCATGTTTATGCTATGACTCTCTCTGCATTAAATTATAAGGTGTGGTCAGGTTTAAATTGGCTTTTTTTCTTTTCTCAAAGCTTAGAAAGTTCTCCGGGGCAGGAACGTGTTCGGCTCTGGCCTGACTTCAGTGAATGAAATAAGATAGGGTGAAGAGTTATGTTTAGCTTCCTTTGCCTGTTTTGAGGTCACGATCAAGTTCACTTGCTCTGACTTGAAGTGAAGAATTGTGCAATATGTGACAACACTTTGGACCCTGGATTGGCTGTTTCTAATCCCAGAAGAAGTTGGACTGGTGTCAGGAGTTCCAAGATTTGTCTCTTGTTTTTGTATTTCATTTCAACACCCATGAAGTACATAATTGTGAACACATTTTTTGGGGTTGATCCTTGTTTGTATGTGTATTTGTGTTTGTTTCCTGTAAAGCACTTGGTGACGACCGTGTTTGTTTAACTGCTCAAAATAAACCTGTCTTAAATTTGCACCGCCAGCAGTTCCTTCATGTCTCCGCTACAAATCTGCAAAAGGGAAGGGATTATATTGGAAAACAAACTTTGCAGCTGTTATTTCGTATACTTATCATTATATATCATTTTATGTTCTTCGTGCTCACATTTGCAGTGCCTTGCAAAAGTATTAATAACACTTGAACCTTTTCACATTTTATCACATTACAACCACAAGCTGCAATGTGTTTTATTTGGATGTTTTGTGACAGATCAACACTGTAAATCATAACTGTGAAGGTGAAGGAAAATATTACATTCTTTTCAACTTCTTTTATTAGTAAAACACAGAATTTGAAAAGTGTGCTGTACGTATAAATTCACATTCGTTCTGCTAAAACCCCTCAACATAATGCGTTGGAACCAATTTTCCCCTCCCATGAAGCCTTCCCTAATGTAAAACTCCTGTGCTGAACATGAAGAAAAAAACACAATTTTAGACATTTTCCAGTTGGGTAGAGGTAAAGGTAGCCATTCAGACAATCCACTTAGAAGAACTGAACCCGTCACAGGATAACACCCCCCATGTGGAGACATTGTGGCTGAACAGCAAACGCAGCCTGATCTTGACACCAAGCATCACACCAGGATGGCAACTCCTCATTGACGGGACATAAAAAGCAATAAAAAAAACTTAAGGGTGCTACTTACAAACAAGTTATTTTTTTTGTATGGTGTACTGGAGCTCCCCTTTCTAATGCCACCTTGTGCAACTGCCCAGATGGCCCATCTTAAAAAGCACTACTGCCCCTCTGTGTAGTTTAATCTTGTTCAATGAGAACATGAGCAAACAAACAGCATCTTGAAGATCATGGAACACAGTGGACAGGTCATTTAAACATGGTATTGGCAGAATCATGCTGTGGGTACGATTTCTCTGGTAGAGACAAAAATGTCGGTCAGATTTGATAGGAATATGGGTGGAGCTTCATACAATCCTGAAAGAAAAGCTGTGAGATGCTGTAAATTACTTAAGACTGGGGCGGAGCTTCACCTTCCACAGCTCCACAACCCTTAATTTCCAGTCAGAACTATTGCTTAATGGTTACGATCAGGGGTTCCCAAAGTCGACCCCCCAGGGGTCCTGACCACCATGATACCAAGTGGGGGGTCATCAGATGATTTTCAGAATCATCGTAAGGTGAATGCTGAAGGGTATGGAGGGCCAAAAGGGCAAAAAATAATTAAAGGAGAATGAAATAAATAAATGTGAATGTCCAATAAAATAAAAAAATATACCATGAAATGTCTCATTAAATTATATATAATGAAATTAATTAATCAATATTATAAGTTTATTTTAAAAATGCATATAATTATCTCACTCCATATTAAATATAGATTGTAAAAATTCTATGCATTTTTAGGGGGTTGCCAGTCTCTGGCACTGTTATTTTTGGGGTCACAGGCTGAAAAGTATGGGAACCCTTGTTTTAGATCAAACTATCTGTGGCAGTACTTGAAAACTGCTGTTAACGAACACTCTCCAGCCAGTCTGTTCTGGTCTCTAGTTTGCAAAAGTGAAGGGTGATCACACCAAGCACTGATTCAAGGGAGGGCTGAATACAAATGCATACCACACTTCAGATTTCTTTGTTATAAAGCACCGAAAACCATATATCATTTTCCTTCCAATTTAAACGTGAGCACTAAATTGTATTGGTATGTCACAAAAAAAAAAATTATATTAAAAAATTTAAAGGGTAATACTACATTTAAAGGCAATGTGAATAAATCAAGATCAACTCCACAATAAAACATATATTTTTGCTTCAGCCAAAAATGTTTTATTTAATCTATCTCAAATAAGAACCTGTCAGGTGTAGAATGAGTCATCTACATATCACTATATCAAAACTGATATGTTGAGCAGGAATAAACACGTCATGTTTTAGGATTCATACTGTACTGTAGACAGTGCACACACTTCTAGTATCAAAACCTTAAAATGAACGTTCAGGACAATGAAGCACTCCCATTTCATTAGACTGGTAATGATTTTCCTTTCAGCGTTGGCTGTCAGTGGAAAAGCAAAACGAATTATTGTGTATATCAAAAGTGTTGAAACCAAAAGAGTCATGTCTCTCATAAAGCAAGGTTTTCTGAGTGTTTTCACTTTAATTTTAAGTTTTGGCTGGATGTAAGCACTTTAGTAATGTTTGATAAGCCGCCAAACTCAATGTGCTTCACAGCCAGCATGTGACAGAAATAACAGTTGAATACTCAGAAGTGTTATTTGCAATATAAAGCACAATAAATCAGCAAAGAAACTAAAATAGTCGGTAAAATAAAACGCATCTACTTTTGGAATGAAGGTTAAAAATGAAAGTCAACTTTGCATAGGATCACATGTTCACTGTTTTTAGAAAAGGGGTATATATTTTGTTTAAATGATAACAGATGTATAGTAATGAGTTATTTTGTTCCGTGCTTCGAATTGAAATAATTTAGCTACCCCAAAACATTAAATCACTGCACAGTTTTGGCCGTGTTAGTAAGAAGTTTTTATCGCAGAATTAGTTTACAGCCTCTTCCACAGTTGCTTACACCAATGTGTACAAAATGATGAACATGAAATGTTTCTGTGGCAGCTTTAGGAACCCCCAATTTGAGAAAATCAACACACATTTGTGTTACGTGAATTTTATGCTTTCTTGTCTTTCCCATTTTGAAGAGTGACTTAAAGATATGTGCCTGTCATGTCATATTTACACTACGGGGGAAACAGGATGTTGTTGATGATAAATCTAAAGTTCCTAGATACTCATATAAACCTAAAAAGTAAGCCTTAAATAAAAACATACTTCAGTTGTGTCCATTTCATAGGAATTGTCAGGAGAGCCAACGAGTGTGGCACCAGTGTTTTTGTTGAGAACAAGTATTTCTAAACTTGGGATTATTTTTCTTCCCTAGAATAAATGTACAGAAACAGAAGATGTGACTTGCCTAAATAATTATATATAATATTTTGCTACTGCATTACAAAGGGAATTTGTTTTAAGGCTTTTTTCGTATCTTTGCCAGGGTTACTAATAAGCATGGAGGATGCTGCAGCTAGAAGTCTTGATGACAAGCAGATCATAGTTTTGTAATTCCCACAAACTAATGTATTCCAATGAGATCAACAGCACTGGCAAGTATAGTTACATTTATTGTGTATTATATCAGTACCGTACCCTTCTTCTTCGTACTAATATGACTCTGCCTCCAAAATTCCTTAAACTACAGAATTTTTGAAGATTTTTACAGAGTATACTCTCTCATTGCAAATGTACTGATTGTCTTTCCATGCTCGGTTTTGACTTCAGAAGCCATAGCTTGGAGCCTTTACATTCTACATTTCAGCTTTTGAGGTTTTTTCTTGCAAAATTATATTTATGGGCTGTGGTGTATAGGTTTTTTGTAAATGATTTGTTGTGTAGCACTGATGTCAATGCTTGGATGTTTAACAGATGTTTTAACAGCATGTCCATTTTCAGCCTTGTTAAGGATTTTGGAATGAGTTTCTCAAGGTCACGAATACGTTTTTTTTTTTGTTTCTACCCAACATATTTGTGATTTTTTATCCTTGGTTAACTATTTTTGATTGCATGATGATCCTTTTTTATCAAACCCTTATTGGCCTCATGCAAACACTATTTAGTCAGAGTAAAGCACAAACTTTTGGAATAAAAACTCTGTGCCAAGATCTCTCAACTCTGATTAGTGGAACGTAATTTGATACCCTTTAAAATAAAATGACTTATTTCATGAAACTAATCTTGTTTTCCTCATTAGTATTCAAGTGAGACATTTTCAAGATGTCAGTGTGTGTTGTGTTTTGTGCAAAGCATTATGAATATTATGTGAGTGTTTCAGTGTTGGTTGTGTAAGTATATGACTTCCATATGAACGCTCTGTTTCAATGAACATCAAGTGCTTGTCCCGCTTAATTGTTCATATGGCTTCAGTTAAAAGTAATAAAGACCTGTACATAAGGGCAAGGAGCCAAATCCCTGCAAATATTTTATTCTATGAAGAACATCCCAGTCAAAATGAGGGAGGCATAACTGGTTTTATTTCCTGAAATCCATCTTTAAACTTTGAACTATAATTTTTTTTTTTTTTTTTTTTTTTTACCTTGATGAACTAAGCAGCATTCAAGTGGGGTTGAGTTTGGACTGGTCTTCACCAGCGTGACACAGTACTCTTCTGCCCTCTCTTTTTACTTTGATTTCCGAACTGTCATTTGTGCACTGAGGGCGCCATCTGCTGGACACACAACCTTCTCTGTACAATGTCATTTATGTTTCTTGGTTAACCATGTTTTAGAATAAAAATTACAATGAGTGTATATTAGTTTGAAGAACCAGAACCTATTTCTCTTTACAAAAACATTTGAATTTATATAACACATATGGACATCCATCAGCTGTGGATAATACTTAAGAATTTGCATCTATTCAGATTTTTTTAAATCTCTTTTACACATTTTACTTGTCTGCCGAATAAAAAGTGACTTTAAAACAAAGTTTACTTTCAGTCATTAGTGATTGTCAAATATTATAATGATGATATCAGTTCTAATAAACCTACATTCTCCCCACTCTTTCATTTTTTTCTGTCATCGCCACTCTACGATCTTCATATATTGGCTACTATAATCTAGATGAGGTGTGGGCTTTTACTGCAAATTGTGAAACCATCACAGGTGGGATGTAATAGCCTAATAAGTATTGCCTCCAAGTGGTCCTTTGTGACACAGACATTGTGTACATAGATAAATAACTATGTACACAAAAACCTAATTTGATGGATTTGGCAACCCTTAAAAGCACCACATTTCCTATAAATACAGGTGGTTTTTGGTCCAAAGTTTGCTGCACATGAGCTTGTTGTATTTCATTAGGCAGTGTGCAATCTGGTTGATTCAAACATTGTTGTATAAATCTTCTTAAGAGTAGTACTGGACGTCTTTAAAAAACTTTTTGCTGTAGATGACACAATGCTTGGTTGTATTACTTCATCAAACTATTTACAATGGAATGTTAATAAGGGAATTGGGAATCTGGAATCTGTGTTCACAACTCTTAAGAACCCTGTCATTACTAGTTATAAGCTCTAGTTGGTCGTATATATACAAATACGTACATACATACATACATACATATATACTGTATATATATATATATATATATATAATATATATATATGTATACATATATATACACTATCCTGCTGAATTTGATTTTGTTCAAAAATGAGTTAATAAATTATAAAAATGAAATAAAAGATAAATATGCTTTAAAATAGGTAAAGTTTAATCTGAGCCGTGTCATCTGGTTCTTTCACAGGTGCTACCTTTTGTAAATGATGAAATCACAAACTCACACAATGCCACATGACTAGAAGGTTTACTAGACATTACTTTGGGTAATCATGAATATAAATGGGTAGTTTTCCAGGGCATTCGAATGGTATGTTACATGTGTGTCCCCATAAACAGTTAGTCAGTGTCACACATAAAGAATCCTTTAATGTTGCCACTAATCCCTATTCTCCCTTTGCATATCAGACGTGTCCTCTTACTGTCCACTTTTAAAACTCTTAAAAACACATTTTTATTCTTTGGCTTTTGGCAAAGCCTGAGACTTTATTTTACTATTTTACAACTTGTTGTTTGCAATTGCCTGTTTTTATTGCATTCTTTGTTTTATGATTTAATGTTTCCTTCATTTTACATGTGCAACACTTTGTTGCAGCTGTGGTTGTCTTAAAGTGCTTTATAAATAATTAAGGAGGTGAAGTAAGAAAGATAATAGACTGAGTTAGCCGTAGGTTTAAGGTTTAAGAGGAAGACACATGGAATATCATTCATGTGTGTGTGTTTCTTTTTTACATCCCTGACTCAATTATTTTCATGCTTTGGCCTGTTTTCCATCACTCTGACACCATGTGCACAACCTGTGAATGTGTGATAAATGACAAAAGGCCAGAAGCAAAGCCTGCCCTTGCTCCAACTCACTGCTGCAGAACTGAACTCATGAAATAGCAGCCAAAAGGAAAAAGGGAATGACTTCTGATGTATGATAACTGAATCCATCATTCTGCTGACATGGCCTGTCACCTCAACACCAACGCCCTCCTGTTTGAAATCACTGCAGCCTGCACAGCCCTGATTTTGATAGAGAGGGAGAGGGGAAGTGAACTAAAGTCAGCTGCCGACATGGTTTCTGAGGCAGAAAACACTATTATAACATCAGATCTGTCAGCACTCCTTATTGGGATGTGGAAACAGGCTGACCATTTGCTGCCACCATGTGACAACTCAAGCCTCCTGCACAAGTCAATAAAGCGTCTCATGGACTCTTGAAAGATTGTGTTGTTATCAGGGCTGGACTGATTCATCTCACTACAGCGTCTCTGAGGCCACAGAAAAAGTGGGTTTATTTTGTGTGGAAGTTAAATATGTTTTTTGATTTGAAATGATTAGAATCTTTTTTCCTTCCTAGTCCAGTTTTAGGCATGAGAAAAGCGATCAATCGCAGTTGTTTTCATTACAGCACTAGATTACTGCCTGATGGGCTTGTTAATGTTGTGACAGTTAAATATGCTCGTGGGATAAACACTGTTAGAAACCTTGTATGTGACAAAGCCAACCTCAGAAGGGCAACACTCACACACGCAGGGCTGATATCTGTGCTTGTGGCTTGCTTTTTGGTTTCAGACTGGCTTATACAACAGATGTTGGGGAAAGGTCACAGCCCCTTGTGGTCCTACAGCTTGTTCATCACGCGCAGAGCTAAAAAAAAGTTCACCCAAGATTTTCACCAGCAGATTCTGTGGAAGATAGGGGGATTTTGTGAATCCACAGACATAGTTTGGTTTTTTTCTTTAGACCACAAACTGGTTCATTTTTACAAACTCTTATTCATATAAAACTTGAACTATACACTGAAAATCCTCTTCTTTAAAAGGGATTGTTCTTGAACTAATATACTGCTAAAAGATTATTAGTGATTAATAGCTTGTTTGCAGTACATACAATTTGTTCCAGAGGCTGAAGCTAACTGCTAGTTTCACAAGTGGAAAGACTAAAGCGGACTTCTTATCTCTTAAAATGTCACGGTGGTTTAAGCAAACAGTATTTTCACATATGCATTAAGCTGTTATTTTAACACAGGCAAATAATGATGCTCACAGGAAGAGGAGGTCGGAGGCTGTGCGCCACCAGTGATCTTCCGGTGTGAAACTTAAATTGAAAACAGGACGTTAGGAGTATGCAGAAAAAAAATAATGTAAAAAAAAAAAAAGGGGTAAAAAGCAAAAACATTACAGTTTGTGTGAAGTCATATTAAATCTGCCTTAGTTTTCTATAGTTTTTTTATAGTTCTTTAGTTTTCCCCTATGATCTAAAACACTATTACCTGTTTTCTGTGTAAATAATCATTTGTTTGCTTTGGTAACCTTGAAACCAGGGGGTAGGTAGCGCTCAAATAGGATGAGACTTTTCAGAGTGAAGTTTGCGGTGTATATTGAATTATATAATATATATTTTCTTTATTATTACACATTAACCATCATCTCCTAATTAATTAATTAGGTTCCGGAGTTGCGAGAGGGAGGACATCAGCTGAGGGCCAGGTCACCCTGTAGAAATACAGGGAGGTTCTTATTGGTAACAATAAGATAAAGCAAAACACAGGGTTTTGCGGGTGGTTTTTTGCAATTTTCTACACCTCATAAAGGAGAAACGCCAGACGGCAGACGTGTCGCTGAATGGGTAAAAATGGTTCCAGAACCTCAAAGGCATCAGCGGTGCGTCCTTCTCCAGACTCTGTGATTTATAAAATAATGAAAGGAAAAGGTGAGGATGATTGTGTTAAATGTGCTTTAATTTGGGAAGATAAGTTTGGTTTTCCACAGCGTGGAAGTTTGAGTGTAAATAACTTAAATAGTTAAATAAAAAATAGTTTAAATAGTTTAAAGTGAAACAGTTGATGGATGGAGATGGGAAAAATAAAAAACATAAGAAAAAGATTAAAAAGCACAGAGTGCATCAATTAAGGGGTTAAAGAGTTAAAACTTTCCTGCAGGAAGTTTCGTTTTTCTTAAATACTGCAATCAGTTGGAAAAGAAGGTAAAAGTGAAAAGGGACATTGGAGACCGATTACCTATTAAAATAGATCTAAGCCAATGATGAGTTCCAGTCATTTTGGTGGCTTTGAAATGCATAAATACTCAAAATTTCTACTCTGGGGAACACAGATTGGGGCTGAAGAGTTTTGTTTGGAGTCAAAGCTAGGATTCTTTATAACGGAATAAAGAGAAGTAAAATCCTTTATTTTAGGAAAAGAAAAGAAATAAAGGTCCTCTCAACACTACAGAGGATGGTCGGCTCATACTACAGTCTCCTTGTTTGATTTCTTAGGGGTTTTAAAGATTAAAAGAATACCTAGGAGTACAAAAGTTAATTTCAGATAACTATGAAATAAAATATTCGAACATTTATCAGCATTTAGATAAATTAAAGAGGGGTTCTAGTAATAATTTTCTCCCCAACTCTCAAAATTTAAATAGCCCAAATTAAGGAAAATGATGTTGGTTCTCCTTTTGAAACGCTATGTGGGAACAAAGTCCAGTTTGGAGTCAAGCTTCTTATCTTAATTTCTGATTAAGTCTAACACTGCAGTTTTGTTTTGTTTGGGTATGCTATAAAGATGTCAATGCCGACTTAAAATACTTCTTTGCATTTAACCTGAGCAGAGAAATTCTTGAATACAGCTGCGATCAAATTGAGCAAAACAAAAGAGAACTATAACAATAACTCTCAGGATTGTAGCTATTATCATTACAGAGTTACAGTACAAAGAATTGGCAAAGGGTTTCAGCATCTGTAAATTTGGATTCATGTTAGAGAAAACTGTTGCTGTGCTTCTAGATAGTTTGAGATCTCTTTGCACTATGTGCACTCATCTTAAAACAGGATCCCGTAGATTGTCATAATAAAATTGATCAATTACAGCATTAAGAGATATGGCTGAGAAAACATATTTTGAAAAGAGATTGTTAAAAATTTCTTTGAATTCTTGAAGCGTCAAATTTGGCCATTTGTCTGTCTTTGATGTTTTGTCTTTGTTTTGTTGGACTGAATGTTTGTTTATATGTTGCATGACATAATAATCCATGTTTAGAATAATGTTTCTAAATCCCAGATTGATTAAAACCCTGAGTTTTCAGGAGAGTTAAGAAGCAGCTTGTTTCTGAGGCTGCCCATCAGAGGTTAGTTCTGCCTGACTCTGCCCACCTACCAGGTTTGTTCATGCCTTTGCTTTCATGGTAACGCTCAGCACCTCCCTTCCTGAGTTTTAACACTGTTTAAGAGACAATAGAATCAAAAGGCTTGTAGTGATTGATGCCTTATAACATGTTTTTTGCATAATAATTAAGGATGTAGCATGACATTTAGATTTGTGTTTTATTTTAAAAGGTAATGAAATAGTTTAAACTAATTTGAAGAATTAGTTTTCCATGCAGAATCATTGGTGATTTATTAGATTAGTTTTCCCTGGTGCCATTAAGCTAGCTGACTGTTTAAGATATGCTAAAAGTAAGGAATTTATTTTTGATCAAGAATCTGAGTCATGACTTCATACTTGGTGGGAATTATTAGATTAACTTTGTAGAGTTTATGCATCAAAATTACATTAGATTTCCATTAATCTAATACTTATATTCATACAAGACAAATCAGGATATGTGACTTATTTCTAAGAGACATTGATGAATTGCACAACAACTGAAGTTTCCGTTTTGTTGTTAATGGAACTGAATGGCAGCTAGAAACATCTGGATTTTATTTATGTTGCTTTTGGTAATTTCATAGTGACACAGTTTTGTCAGATTTCATTTCTGGGGTTTTATGTAATGGGATCCTGGTTACTAGAAGTTTTTTTTATACTTTTTGCTGGATTGTCGCATGGGTTGGACCCTGCGCCAGAAGAAGGGAATGTCAGAAGAATAAAGTAACATGAGGTTACAGAAAGTTTTAGCACTCATGGAAAAAGGGTAGCTCATACCTCCAGTGAGGACTTAGTAATGCGAAAGAGACGTTGTGGTTTGTTTATATAAATGGTGCATAACTCCCTAAGATCACATTCTGAAAACCTGTCTGAAAGTATGGGTCATTGTATTAGGGATTTTTCTGACCCACATGCGAAAACTCACTCAGGAGACCAGACAAGGTTCAAATATTTATTTTGTTTCAAAAGAAGATTTCTACAGGAACAAGGATGGGTTGGATCTTGAAGTCCACTAGAGAGAGAGAGTCGAGAGTTAGTTCAGGACTGAGGTGGAAAACATCCACATTGGTTTCAGTAAAGTGGCTTACTTAATCTTCAGAACAACGAAGTTCAGGAGGGTTAATCCATTGGGCTTGGGAGTCCCGTAATCCAAGTAGCTTGTCCAGTCTTTGGTCCAGAGTTCACACAGAGTCAGGTGTTTTTGGAGGGAACGGAGCCGTACCTCAGTTAGATATGATTTATCCAGGTTCACAAGCAGTTGGCGTAGGAGTTGTATATCCGAGTCCAGTTCTGTAGGTAACAGCCCACACCTCACAGGTTTCTAGCAGGGAGAGACAAACGAGGTTATCAAACGCAAGGTTAGACTGGAAATATCTCTTTGGCTTGATGTTTACCACATGGGCACATCACTCAGGCACCAAAGTACTGGTTGCAGGCTCCTAAATACTCCTCCAAGGTGATGCCAATCAGCAGAGGATCAGGAACACCTGTAGGTGGAAGGAAAACTCTCCAAGGCGACCTCTGGTGGACAAGCACTAAATAAAAACTCCCAATTCCCAACAGTATGGTGTTGATTCTTTTGTGAAATTTTACATCTCTACAGATTAGACCATTTTTGAAATTTTCTTTGGGCATTCTGAAACTATGGAAATAATGACCTGTAATCAGGCCTTCCTCAAACATCATATGTCACTTTTTTTTAAATATTCAGAATATTTAGCTGATGATCACTGCTAGTATACTAGGTGGAGTGAGAAGATTACTTCTCTTTGATTTTGCTGGATGTTTTGATTAAGTTAATGTAATTAAGCACCTAGGCTTGAGAATGGGACTTTGAAATTAAAAACTAGCCAAGGGATGTGAAGGCTCTGCTTATTGTTTTCATTTACAATTGAGACTTTTGAAGTGCTGTTTGACAGGTCTCCTAATTTGGGCATGGGGATATTGCTAAGATCTCTGCCTCCCACATCTTTGTGTGAAGAGAGGATGTTGGTTTACTGTCAAAACCTGTCCACTGTGCTTTCTCAAGTTTCACAGATTGTGAAAGCTGCATTACTGAAAACAGCCACTTCCAAACTCCACTCCTTGGTTCCAGGAGAACACACTTTAAGTCCAGATGCTGGAATGACCCATTTCAGATCCTACACCGTTCTCAAGGTAGCAGAACGTGACACCTGGGTCTATGCTACACTGGAAGGTGTTCATGGGAACACAACCTGAGCAGCATCCTGGTTCTGAACCTCCTGCCTAGAGGAGCTTCCCACGACCGCCCACCTGTACCAGCTTAGTAACAGGGTAGCTTGAAGCGCAGAAGCCACTCTGGAGAGGCAGCAGGATTTTAAAATTGTGTTTATGATTTGTTTTCTTTGAAAAAAAAAACAGTTTGCTTTCAGTACCAGAAGAAAGGACATTCCACTTCAAGGTCACGATGCAGCTATATGGAAGATGGTTTGTTCTGATGCTGATGATTGGTATTGCAAGTTTTTTATTACTCTTGTGTTTATTTGGGAAAAGGTACAGCAAAGAAAATTTGTGACTAATCTGAGTAATTACGCCAATAATACTCATCAGCTGATTCGAAGAGAGATTCATCACTTCTCTGACTACCATGATCATACTGATAATGTCTGGTGGCAACTGATGCATCAAACTGTGAGGAAGATAAGAAATGACAGTTGCTATGTCTGTTATTTGATTCAACGTGCTATTAATGATCAACCATTTTTGGTACCTGTTCCTATTGATACTGCTTATACTTTAGCTACTTTCTTTCCAGATAACCGATTGGTGCAGGTTCTTTTTCCTTGGGTGAGGAATTATACTGTAAGGGAAAGTAGAAATGTTAGTAGATTTTCTAGTGAGCCTAATTTAATATGTGCTACTACAGGAATTCTTTATAGATTTTGGGGTAATAGGAATCAATAAGATATCCAGATATAGGTACAGATATTTGTATTGCACAGGAGGAAAACACACCTTATTTCCTTGGAAAGACAGAGGGTTGCAAAACTATTATATCTGTTTCATGTGCTTTAACCAACAGACATACATTTGAGTCATTTCCTATCAGAACTGATTCTTATACCATTTCAGGATCTTTGTGTTAACTCTTAATCTTACAGCCTTACCGAATGGAAGTAGATTGAATGGTTAGGCAGGTAAATTAATCAGGGTTCTTGTTACTTTTCCTGTTAAAGATGGGTATTCGTGTCCTAACAACATGTTTTGGATGTGTGGAAATACTGTAGATCATATCTGTATCTGCCTGCTAATTGGTCTGGAGTATGTTATTTAGCTCACTTACTACCCACAGTCAAATTATCATTCAATCAGCCCATTATTAGAAAGGAAGACAATGTTCAAACTGCAAAAGAGAGCTAGGATTCCAAATAGGAAAGGGATTTTAGGTACGCTTATTCCTAGTTATGAGTTGTTTGTTGAGTTAGGAAATCTTACTGCTTTAACAGAGGAAGGTTTCACTGTTCTGACCAAGGAGCAGCAAGCTCTTAGACAACGAGTTTGCAAAATAGGATGGCTTTGGATTACTTGTTTGCTGAGAGGAGTAGTTGGACATCCTGGATAATAAAGATTGGAGTCATTTTATTTTTCTTTTTGATATTGATGTTTCTTTTAAAGTGCTGTATTTTTTTGGGGGGTTTTACTTTGATTATTATCCTGGGTGATGGTTTGTAGAATTTTCCTTTAGTTATATGATTATCTTGTAATCACAAGGGGGGAGTGTGATGGAAATTCTTTTATTAGGTGTTCCAAAGCGTATGAACTTTAGGTTAACTCTCTCCTCTGACATCTGTGTTTAGAGGAGGAAGCTGTAAAATCCATTACCAGAAGGTTTATGGTTAGCACTCCCTAAAGGGTTATGTTGTGAAGGAGGGCAGATGAGTGCCCTCATAATTAACTTTGTTACCTCTAACCTGTGAAGGGTTTAGGGGCCATAAAACTAAACTCTTTGAAGATGAGAGGACACTTTGCTTTTTGGTATAAATACATGTGTGTGACTTGTGTTCGTTGCTCTGCTTCACCGACTAACCTCAGGGACAGGGTCTTCAAACACTGAATGCCTTTGAATAAAACTTATAAAGAATAAAACCGGTCTTCCTCTTTTCATTGAGTTAATTTCTCTCCCACTTTGATAAGAAAATCCATAACACTACTGATGGTGGTCAGAGCTCAGTGGCGCCTGTGTGCAGCCTCATTTATGTCAGTGTGCCCCAGGTGTGGCTAAAGCGCTATACAAGAACAGGCCATTTACCATTTCCACCCGTAGCTGAAAGAAGATGCTACAACAGTCATCTAATTGTGTCGACAACATATGTGGTGACGTTCGAGGCCTCGAGAGCCGGCCGTACCACGTGACTGATTCAAGGCCGGTTTGTGCGTGATTCTAAGTAACAGCACAACGCTGCTGATTCCCAGTCACATTTAGCTGTCTTTTAATCGTATTGCGTGTGCGTTAGCAATCTGATTGAGTGTATTTTTTCCTTTGAATCAGCAAGAAAGAGAGAATATTGGAACAAATAGAAATATATTGAGCACAACTTGTATAAAATTGCAGTTGGTTAAATCGCTCATCAAGATCATTTGCATATGTTGGTAGCCTAGTGGTTCAGAGTTGGCTCTTGCACCTGTTATCTGGGTTCGATCCCCAGTTAGTCAACATATTTTTATAAATCTATCCTAGAAAAAAGTTTTAATCTCAAGGAGGCTTCACCTGGTTAAGTAAAGGCCGTTATTATAAGCATTATAGGTATAAGTAACATAATCAAATTCACATCACAACCCTCTCCCAAATTTGTTTCCACTTTTCCTTTTGATCTAGCCATTGTTTCATAAAGACAGATTAAGATCATATTGACACCATATTCAGGATTTATTGGCATCACAAACACCATTCATTTATTTAGTCAATTTAAAGCTTTGCACAGGAAATTCACATCATTATAATGAATTCTGCCTATTTTACATTTATTGTCCACTTATTGGCGCAGTGGCGCAAATGAAGCATATTGATGCCTCGGCTCATGAGTCGAGCAATCGGATGGAAATCCTTAATGATTCAAGAGGCTTCATCTCACCATGTTTTAAAGCCTTTTGACCAAACCTCCCTTCAAAAATCTGAACTATCCCTTTAACCAAACTTTGCAGAATCGTAGTGTAACATGAGAATCAAAACATGTCAAATAAATATTCTGATACAAAATCTCAGATGATGGTGAACTTTAGTGACACAGGATAAGAAAGCATGCAAACAATTAAAGTCTTAAACTTTGAAGTTTATTTGAGTAATTCAACAAATACTAATATTACATTAACATCACATGACATCTCCAGTACAAAGAATTTATTTAAGTAAAACAATGGTTTCTAATCCATGTTTTATGACATCACCTCACTACAGTGGACAAACACATTCAAATCAGCGATGAAAAACACTTAATTGAGAATGACAGAGAAGACTGAGGTCGTTTTAACGAGACATCAGGTTAACTTTATTCTATGCTACAGAAGGTATTTGGAAAATGACTGAAAATTAGGGAAGGAGTAATCAGCTGTTTTCTTGATTCAAATGGATCAACTCAAATTTTTTAAAAAACATGTTGTGCAGATGAATTCTGACAAAAGCTCTTAGTGTGGAAGGAGTCAGAGCCCTGAGCGGAACCACATCCGAGGACGAAGGCGTTCAAATACAAAACAAAGCGTCCTCAGTCAACAAAAGGAATCATTTTGTGTGGGGAAAAAAAATTATGCCTGCTGGGGCCTGGCAATAAAATTGCACCCTCCAGTCTACGTACCCCCACATCAAGAAAAATACACTACTTCCTGCTCTAACCTCGGGGTTAAAGCCTGAGCCAAGCCAGATCCCCTCCGACGACTTGTCTGGTTTGTAGATGGTGCAGCGTTGAGTGATGCCTGCAGGAGACAGGACTGTGGATCCTTGCCCGCAGTCTATCCATCTCCGGGGGCCTCAGAAGCTGATAAGGGCCTGCCTTAGTCATGTTTGCCCTTGCTTTTAGGCGTGCCTTCGTTCCAGGCGACATACACAAACAGAGCCAAGACCACATGCACAGCAAGCACCGCTACGATGGCTGCGTAGAAGTAGCTGTCGGAGCTCGACATCTTCATCGAACCTGAGAGGAAGACACACTGCATTAGTGCTAAAAATGTCTTAAATATCTAAATTCACTACAAAGAAGGCTGATAGATAGGAAATGCGAATGTTATAGTAAGAGGTTTAAAAATGCCTTGTTTCTTCAGAATTCCCAAACAGCAAAGTTTAACATGAAAATTAGTGTAAAAAAAACCTGCACATTTAGAACAAGAATTATGATTCTGATTCTGATGTAAGCACCGGGAAGTTGGTACAAAAAGAAAACATCTGTATATGTATTCTTCTTTGTTCAATGAGAATTTTAATTGTTTCTTGCAACTGAGAAAGTCTGCATAAAAACTAAAGCGGCTCAGCAACATGTTTGTACCCTGAACACTCTGATGTTTCGGATAAAGTCCTGTTTGCTCTGCCTTAGCAGTTGGATCGGGTTACATTTTTTCCCCCCTAAATTACTAAGATAAAAATCTTATGGCATTAAATATCGTACTTCTAAAATGTTTTCTGAGGTGTAGGCAAAGCCCAGTCGGAACAAAGCCAATTAAGCCAAAAATTGTGGCAACATTAGGAATAAATGAAAGTTTGTCCAAAAAGGCATCTAGCGTGTATTGCACAAAGTTACATTCATCCTAAAAATAAATGCAGCCACGTGTAGTGCAGTCAGTCTCATCACTGTGGCTGTTGGACATGTAAATATGTGCAGCAGTCCCTTCTTAGGACATTACAACATGAAATGCTTAATAATTCATATATTAGTGCTCACATCACGTGAAACCAGACACTTACATTCACTATGGAAAAAAGCCAGGTTTTTCTTATGTTCTGACATGAAATCAGACTAATTGTTTCCTGTTTCAGGTCAGTTAGAATTACAACAAGTGTTTATCTTTGATAAATGCCATAATAACAAGTCAGGTTTTTTTTTAACAGTCCTTAAAGTCAGAAGTTGACATACTTTTAAACCGTATGACTTGGATCAAACATTTTGGCTATTTTCTCACAATATTAATTTGCTGTATTTTTGGCCCTTTCTTTCCTCATGATGCCATCTATCATGTCAAGTGCATCAGTTCCTCCTACAGCAAAACACTCACACAACATGATGCTGCCACCACTGTACTTCACAGTTGGGATGGTGTTCTCAGGTCATTCCCTCCAAGTTTAGCAGCTGTCATTATGGTCCAACACTTCTACTTTAATTTCATTAGACCACAGGAGATGTGTTAAAAATGAAAGCCGTTGTGCCGGACTTGTTTTACTGTGACATGCAATGCCACTCTCTTACCTGCTGCAGCCAGCATCTTCCCAAGGTCTGGTTTTCATTTTTAAAGCATAATAATCTTAGTGTATGTAAACTTCAGAATTTTGAGAAAGCAATAAAAAAAAAGTATCTCCCTCATTATTCTGACATTTAGCAAATAGGGATAATTTTGATTATCATAACGGACCTGTCTTTTTATGCAGTATGTGCACACATCTGGTTTCAACTGAAGCTCCCTAGGCATCATTACAAGATATTAGATACAGATAAATCAAACTACAGCAAAGAATTCAGACTATTTTCTTTTTTACAAGTATTTCCTGGAAAAAGTGTACAATCTAAAAAAATGCGGTTACGTTTATGCCTTATCCATTCAAAATCTTTTCTAAGTTTCTCTGTAGGCTTTAAATATCTTTACCATCACGTGTCTGGGGGACTCCTGGGGGCTCGTGTGGATTAATCCCATTGGTATCACCAAATTGTGAGGCAGAATTTAAATATTGTGATTCCTCACCTGCTCTGTAAACTGTTTATAAGCATCATCTGCTGCCTATAGAGTTTTAGTTTGGGAAGGCCACTGCTATATGACTGCAGCAGGGGAGCTTACTCTGCAAAAATCTTTAGTTACTTTAATGCATCAGAGTAACACACTAAGATCTATAATGTGGATTTAAGGAATAATCAGTTTAAAGTAACCAAACTAACCACTGTAAGACATCAAACGAAGTGGAAAGGAAACGAAGTGTAAATAATATGCACCCTGAAATGCTGTTTGACGCAGACAATGTGGTGACAAACAAATGGCTTTACCCTCAAAGATGTAAGCCTTGGATGAGAAGTACAATCCGATGGGCAGCGTCACCATGAGGATGGTGAAGAACAGAAGAGTCTTCATAGCAGAGACCAAGGAGCCTTCATTTCTGCAGGAACAAAAGTTCACATTACCAAACCGGGATAAACACCGCCAGGCTACTGCCAGATAGTCCCGTTAGATTTAACACTGCTGCCACTGATGTGGCGGTGTCCCCGGGCCACGGATAATGCTGCCTTCCATTTGTACTCGGAAGTCCGAATTTCCGACCTCCGAGTAAGAAATTTCAACAGGAACGTCGGAATTACAAGTCGGAAAGTCGGAGCGACACGACCGTATCCGACTTCCAAATTAAGGATGATTGCTACTCGCATCAATAGCTGTAAAACGTTCTTGCTGTGACTGTTTATAACAGTTCTTTTTATTTATAGTCGTACACGTACTACTTTTCAGTGTTTTAAAGACGAGATCTTTCAACGCTGTTTATATGCACGAAATACCGCGTAGAACCGTGTTATTGTCATTGTTGTAGGACTGCTGTTACAGTTGCTAGCAATACGAACGAAAACCAGCAGAAAAACTGGAACGCCACAACTCGGAGATGACGTAAACTCCGACATCCCAGTTCCGACTTCCGAAGTTAATGGAACGCAGCTTAATACTGCGGTGCAGATTTAGGACACATCAAGCAGGGAGCTCTGCTATGCACCCCCCTGCGTGTGTGCTAACGGTTGCAATCAAAGGCTGTTTCCTACCCTCTAATATACGGTGGAGGTCCAGCAGACGAGTCTGACGATGCGTCCATCTCTGCGTCGACACGAGGCCAGAGAAAGATGAAAACGGGAATGAATTTAAACTGTTTCTTAGTGTTTTACTCCTGTTCGTGTTGTTGTGAATCCCTCTTCTTCCGGCATAAGTCACGAGACTGTGACGTTAGGAAGCTTTGACGCCAACAAGTCTCGCGAGGCCAGACTCCCCGGTTCTTGTCCCGTAGACATGAAAGCTGTGTTCTGTGAGCGCAAATTTATGACAGTCGCCTACGGTGTAGCACAGTACCCGGAATGAGAAGAGAGCAACTAATATGTTCTGACATGTTCTTTTAAATTTAAC
Source organism: Crenichthys baileyi (assembly GCA_036173005.1). Taxonomy (NCBI): domain Eukaryota; kingdom Metazoa; phylum Chordata; class Actinopteri; order Cyprinodontiformes; family Goodeidae; genus Crenichthys; species Crenichthys baileyi. Next base: position 182,822 of record JAHHUM010000071.1, on the reverse strand, counting down.
TCAGAGGGACTTTCTGTATACTTGATATCTAGAGCTGGAAGAACCAGGCTATCCATTCTTCTTCTGCAGGAAAAACACGCAACATTAAACATCTTGAAACAAAAAAAGGAAAATGGCCAAAAGGCATTCCACATGTAAAATTCAGTCCTGGTTAGAATTACTTTTATTTTCAAAATACAAATTTGATTTTCACAAATTTCTAAAGTAATATTTTTGCCAGATTTCATTAGAAAATTCAACATATACACAGAACTATGTCCATGCAGTTATTTCTATGAGCAAATGAGGCTACTTTAAATCGAAAGAAACCTGTAGAAGCACAGGGCTGCCACCCCAACCCTATTGTAAAAACTATTATTGTTCACATAAAACATTTTCTCTGTTTGAACAATGCAATATTTCATTAGATGATACATATTTATTTGGCTAAAATAAAAAAAAGTTATCCTCATACAACATCCTAATTTTATGGTGATAATATGATAAAATATTAAACAACTGTAAAAAAAAATATAACCGCAATAAAGGCTTATTCTTATTTACAGAAATATTGTTAGTGCACTAAACATGTCCTGTTATAATGTGATATGTCTCTATTTTCCTTCCTCGTGTGGCAGTGCTACACTTCTGTAAACCAACAATTCCTACAATGACCAATCCTTTAATTAAAAAAACAATATATAATATTTATATTATATATAAAGTTATATATAGTTAAAAAGCTTACAAATTTATTCAGTATTTTAGCACATTTTGTGGATTACTTTTCATCTCTGTTTAAACAAAAAAAAATATGTTGAATTCATGTTTCTCTAAACACTCATTCTGATTATACTCATATGAATAATGCTTTTATTGGTGAACATTTTGGGGAAAACCTGGTCTGATCCGGAGAGACGGCATCCATCCCACTTTGGATGGAGCAGCTCTTCTTTCTAGGAATCTGGCCGAATTTATTAGTTCTCCAAACCTCTGACAACCCAGGGTTCAGACCAGGAAGCAGGGTCATAGTTTAATACTCCTCTCTGCAGCTTCTGTACTGCTACCCACCCATTACCCTATTAAGACAGTGTCTCGCCCACGGCCAAAATTGAATAGATTAAAAAATTATCTAAAAAGAGGAAATCAGGAAAATCTAATAAAAATAAACACAACTCAGACTAAAAATAAAAATAAAACAATTAAATGTGGCCTACTGAACATAAGATCTCTCTCTTCAAAGACTTTGCTAGTTAGTGACCTGATTTGTGACAATCAGATTGATTTTTTTGCTCACAGAAACCTGCAGCAGCAAGAGGATTATGTTACTATAAATGAGTCAACTCCTACTAATTATTTTAAATTTTCCACATTCCTCGAAATTACTGGGGCGAGGAGGAGGAGTAGCAACCATCTTTCAGTCCGATTATTGACTAGGTCCCAGACCAATCAATAGCTACAAACCTTCTTTTGAATATTTAATTCACTAGTTTTCCTCATTCCAAATTGCAAAGCACTAAAACCACTTCTGTTTGTGTTTGTACCGTCCACCAGGCCATACTCTCAATTTTAGATCAGTTTTCAGACCTTTTATCTGATTTAGTGTTAAATACAGATAAAGTTATTATAGTGGGGATTTAATACATTCATGTTGACACTGAAAGTGATAGCTTAAAATAGCTTTAATGCTATCTTAGGACTCAATTGGCTTTACTCAAAAATATAACAACCTACCACATTTGTCTTCATTCTCTGGACCTTGTGCTGACATATGGCATTGAGTTTACAGAAAATAACAATATTTTTCACAACCCTGTGCTGTCTGACCATTTTTTTAATAACCTTAGAGGTTTAATTAAACCGAGTACTCCACACCTGAAAAGAAAATTTTCAATATAGTAGGATCATTATCAGACGATGCTGTAACAACCTTTAAAGAATCTGTTCACTTTTAATTTGCCTCATTATCCACAGAAAAACACAGTGGAGGGCAATAAATTGTTTCTTCCCCTTCACAAATTGATTCTCTTGTTCATAGTGTACTTCATCATTGCGTGGTGCATTAGACAATCAAGCCCCTTGAAAAAGAAGGTAAATTATTCATAGGAGGCTAGCTCCCTGGTTTAATTCAGAGCTGCGTCCTTTAAAGCACAATGTTAGAAAATTAGGAGCGAAATCGGCGCCTCTACACACCTAGAGGATTCCTACTTAATCTGGAAAAATAGCCTACTGTTTGTATAAAAAGACACTTTCACAAGCTAGAACAGCTTATTTCTCATCCTTAATAGAAGAGAAACAGAAAATCCTAGGTTTCTCTTTAGTACAGTTGCTAAACTACACAGAGTCATAGCTCTGTTGAGCCATCCATTCCTGGCTCTCAGCAGTCATGATTTTTATGGATTCTTCCAAAATAAAATGATTCTATAAGAGAAAATCTTTGACAATCTCCCAGAGATGATTACTTCATCCTCAACAAGTGAGACAACATTGGAAATAACTGTAGAACCTGATCTGTGTTTGGACTGTTTTGATCCTGTGGAGCTTCCTGAGTTATCAGAAATATTAGCTTCATCTAAACTTCACACTTGTATGTTAGACCCCAATCCCAAAACCAAATTATTTAGGAAGTGTTCCTCTGATTACCAGCCCCATTTTAGATATGATTAAATTTAGTTCCTTAGTAAAATGGATATGTACCACAAGCTTTTAAGGTAGCTGTAATAAACCTTTGCTTAGAAAACCTTCGATGATCGAAATGACTTAGTTAAATTAAGGACCGATATCCAATCTTCCATTTTATCTAAAATTCTTGAGAAAATAGTTGCTAATCAAATGTGTGAGCATTTACACAGCAATGACCTGTTTGAAGAGTTTCAGTCAGGTTTCAGAGCTCATCATAGCACTGAAAAGCTCTGCTGAAAGTCACTAATGAATATTCTTATTGCTCAGATAATGGACTTGTGTCTGTACTGGTTCTGTTAGATCTCAGTGCTGCATTTGATACAGTCGATAATAATATTTCTCTTAGAAAAGGCGGAATATGCTGTAGGGATCAGGGAACAGCACTAGGCTGGGTTTAAATCTTATTTGTCTGACAGATTCAGGTTTGTTCATGTAAATGATAAATCATCTTTAAACTCCAGGGTTTTAATTGTGGAGTACCACAGGGTTCAGTAACTTGGGCCAATTCTCTTTTCTTATATAATGCTTCCAATAGGTAAAATTATCAGGCAGCATAGAATAAATTTTCACTGTTACACGCTGATGACACTCAGCTTTACTTATCCATAAATCCTGATGAGGCCCAACCAGTTAGATAGACTACATGCATGTCTTGAAGACCATAAAACTTGGATGACTTTAAATTTTCTGCTTCAAATTCAGACAAGACAGAGTTGTCATCTTTGGACCGGAGTCTTTAGAAAGAAAAACTGCTTAGTCAATCACTTACCTGGATGGCATTAAATGACCTCCGATAATAAAGTAAAAAACCTTGGTGTTATTTTTGACCAAGATATGTCATTTAAATCCCATATTAAACAGGTTTCCAAGATTGCTTCTTTCATCTCCGGAACATTGCCATAATTAGAAATATCCTGTCCAGGAGTGACGCTGAAAAACTAGTCCATGCATTTGTTACTTCAAGGCTGGACTATTGTAATTCTTTACTATCAGGATGTCCACAAAATGCAGTTAAAAGCCTTCAGCTGATTCAAAATGCTGCAGCAAGAGTTCTGATGACACTTAAAAAGAGAGATCATATTTCCCCTACTTTAGCTTCCCTTTATTGGCTCCCTGTTAAATCCAGAATAGAATTTAAAATTCTCCTCCTCACATATAAAGCCCTTAATGATTTAGCTCCATCATACATCAGAGATCTGATTGTTCCATATGTTCCTAACAGAGCACTTCGTTCTCAGACTGCAGGTTCTACTGGTGGTTCCTAGAGTCTCTAGAAGTAGAATGGGAGGCAGATCCTTTAGTTATCAGGCTCCTCTCCTGTGGACCAGCTCCCAGTTTTAGTCCGTGAGGCGGGACACCCTGTCTACTTTTAAAGGCTAGGCTTGAAACTTTCCTTTTTGATAAAGGTTATAGTTAGAGTGGCTTAGGTTATCCCAAAGCATATTCCCTTATTTTACCTCCGTCTTCTTCTCCCTTGTTGGGATGAGTAAGGGCGGAGTCAGGTTTTAGCCTAAAACGGCTCAGTTATGGTTGAGGTGCAAACAACACCTCCATTTCTGCTACCTGTATGACCCCTCTCTTTTCCAATGGTTATGGTCAATCTGACAGAGAGAGTATCCAATCGTTGTGGTTTTTAGTATAACAATGGCCATCAGTGGGCTCTAGATGGGAACAAACTGTCTACTTTTAGCTAGGCTTAAAACTTTCCTTTTGATAAAAACTTATAGTTAGAGTGGCCTTAGGTTATCCTGAAGCTATCTCTGTAGTTATGCTGCCTATAGGCTTAGGCTGCTGGGAGGAACATAATGACCAGTTTCACCCTCTTCGCTACATTCTCACCACTACTCTTCAATTTTGCATTATTTGCTGTTATTTCAGCTTTTAACTTTGTTCTCTCTCTTTTTCTCTTCCTAGAAGCTACACCTGGCCTGACTCTGTGTCTACCTGTAACACCTTTCTGGAGAGGGGCATCGTCCGAGCTTCTGCTGGCAACAACTTAATGCCCCTTAACCGATGATCCCCATTGCCCTGTCTTTTAGTGTTTAACCCTTTCTCTCTCCTAGACATAGCTACTGACTGAGCTTTTACTGTAACTAACTCTATGTGCTCTCTTCAGACTCTTAACATTGAGGACTGGCTCGGAGTTTATCTGTTTTTCTTTTTTTGGGGAAACGACTAAAGGAGCTACATCCCAAAATTTACTTTCCTTCCTTCTCATAGAAAGTACTCCTAGATCACGCTTCTTTTTTCTCTTTGTGTCTCTGCTCTGTTCTCTCAACCCCCCCTCGGTCGTGGCAGATGGCCGCTCACACTGATCTGGTTCTGCTGGAGGGTTTTTTTTCCTGTTAAAAAAGGGAGTTTTTCTCTCCACTGTCGCTACATGCATGCTCAGTATGAGGATTGCTGCAAACCCCGGGGGGGTTTGGGGGGGAGGGGTTTGGGGGGGCAATCTGCTGGGTTTTTCCTTTTGATAGACAAATTTTTTTCCACTTGAATAAATAACAGAATCTGACCGCACTGTTCAATGATTTGGATTAATTGTAATACATGTACCTGACTTTTGTGAAGTGCCTTGAGACGACATGTGTTGTGAATTGGCGCTATATAAATAAACTGAATTGAATTGAATTGAATTTTATGCATGCATGCTTTTGATTACTTTATTTATTTGTTTGTACATTCCAAGCTGTAGTACATATTATTATTATTAACAGTTCGTTTCAAGAAGGAGTTCCTACTTCCAATCTCAATGTTCTTCCCTTTTCCTTCCTGGGTTTTCCCCAGGTACTCCTGTTTTCTCCTCCAAACATGCGTGTCTCTTTAACTGGTAATACTACATTCAGTTTTTTTTTTTTTGTAACAGCCTGGTAATGTTTACAACTAAGGATGCAACGAACGATTATTTTGCTAATCGAATAATCTGTCGACTATTTTTCCGATTGTTTGTAATTGGATGGCAAAAGGTGCTTATAACGAGATTTTCTTTACAGAATTTGCACCATGTGAAGCTGTAACTATGTCACTTGAGGAGTTCTGGACAGAGCATCTTTACAGGCAAAGAAGGATTTTTATCTAAAATGCAAAGACACCCTCATGAGCACTATACGATCGAGGCACGTGACGTCGCCCGGTATCCCACCCTGGAGCCAGACCTGGGGTCGGGACCCGTCAGAGAGCGCCTGATGGCTGGGTTGCTCCTCGCGGTACCCGGCCAGGCCAAGCCCAAAGGAGAGACGCGAGGCCATCCCCCAGTGGGCCTACCACCTGCAGGGGAAGCGTGAGGGACCGGTGCAAAGACGATTAGGCAGCAGACGAAGGTGGAGACCTCGGCGGCCCGATTCCCGGATGCTTAGGCTGGCTCTAGGGATGCGGAATGTCACCTCACTTGGGGGGAAGGAGCCTGAGCTTGTGCGAAAGATCAAGAGATAGCGACTAGAAATAGTTGGGCTCAACCAACTATTTCACCTCGAGAGGCGGTGGGCTGGGGTGGGTTCGCTTGTTGCCCCCCAGCTCAGCCGTCTCAAGTTGCGGTTTACCCCATTGGATGAGAGGATTGCATCCCTGCACCTTTGGGTCGGGGACAGGTCTCTGACTGTCGTTTCGGCCTATGGGCCGGGTGGTAGTGCGGAGTACCCAGGCTCCTTGGAGTCCCTGTCGGGGTGCTAGATAGTGCCCATCCCGGGGACTCCATTATTCTGCTGGGGGACTTCAAGGCCCACGGGGGAAACGATAGTGACACCTGGAGAGGCCTGATCGGGAGGAATGGCCTCCCCGATCTGAATCTGAGTGGTGTTTCGTAATTGGACTTCTGTGCTAGTCACGGATTGTCCATAATGAACACCATGTTCAAACATAAGCTAGACAAGAGGTCGATGATCGACTTTGTTGTCGTATCGTCAGACCTTCAGCTGCATGTTTTGGACACTCGTGTGAAGAGAGGGGCTGAGCTGTCCACTGATTACCACCTGATGGTGAGTTGGATCCGCTGGAAGAGGAGAAAGCCGGACAGACTTGGCAGGCCCAAGCGCATAGTGAGGGTCTGCTAGGGACGTCTGGCAGAGCCCTCGGCCAGGGATGTATTCAACTCACAACTCCGGGAGAGCTTTGACCAGATTCTGGGGGATGTTGGAGACATCTGCGGCTGTAAGGTCAGCAGTGCCTGTCGCGGCGGCAATCTCCGGACCCGGTGGTGGACACCGGCAGTAAGGGACGCTGTCAAGCTGAAGAAGGAGTCCTATTGGCTGTGGTTGGCTTGTGGGACTCCTGAAGCGGCTGACGGGTACCGTGAGGCCAAGCGTGCCGCTGTTGCAGAGGCAAAAACCTGGGCCTGGGAGGAGTTTGGTAGGGCCATGGAGAAGGACTACCGTTTGGCCTTGAAGCGATTCTGGCAAACCATCCAGGGCCTCAGGAGGGTGACTGGAGGGTGTGTTCCAACTACAGGGGGATCACACTACTCAGCCTCCCTGGTAAGGCCTACGCCAGGGTGTTGGAGAGAAGAGTCCGACCGATAGTGGAACCTCGGCTTCAGGAGGAGCAGTGTGGTTTTCGTCCCGGCCGTGGAACATTGGACCAGCTCTATACCCTCTACAGGGTACACGAGGGTTCATGGGAGTTTGCCCAACCGGTCCACATGTGTTTTGTGGACCTGGATAAGGCATTCGACTATGTCCCTCGTGGTGCCCTGTGGAGAGTGCTCCAGGAGTATGGAATCAAGGGCCCTTTATTAGGGGCCATCCGGTCTCTGTACATGCGGAGCAGGAGTTTGGTCCGCATTGCCGGCACTAAGCCGGACCTGTTCCCGGAGCAAGTTGGACTCCGGCAGGGCTGCCCTTTGTCACTGTTCATAACTTTTATGGACACGATTTCTAGGGCCAGAGGGGGTCTGGTTTGGGGACCAGTGGATTTCGTCTCTTCTTTTTTCAGATGACATGGTCCTGATGGCCCCTTCTAGCCAAGACCTACAGCATGCGCTGGGCTAGTTCGCAGCTGAGTGTGAAGCGGCTGGGATGAGGATCAGCTCCTCAAAGTCCGAGGCCATGGTACTCGACCGGAAAAGGGTGGCTTGTCCTCTTCAGGTTGGAGGGGAGTTCCTGCCTCAAGTGGAGGAGTTCCAGTATCTCAGGGTCTTGTTCACGAGTGAGGGAAGAATGGAGCGGGAGATCGACAGACAGATCGGTGCAGCTGCCACAGTAATGGGGGCCCTGTGCCGGTCCGTTGTGGTGAAGAGAGAGCTGAGCCGAAAGGTGAAGCTCTCGATTTACCGGTCGGTCTAGCTTCCTACTCTCACCTAAGGCCATGAACTTTGGGTCATGACCGAAAGAACGAGATCCCGGATACAAGCGACTGAAATGACCTTCCTCCGTAGGGTTGCCGGGCACTCCCTTAGAGATAGGGTGAAGAGCTCGGCTGGGCTCGGAGGGGCTCGAAGTAGAACCACTGCTCCTCCACATCGAGAGGAGGCAGTTGAGGTGCCTCGGGCATCTATATCGGATGCCTCCTGGACGCCTTCCTCGGGAGGTGTTCCAGGCACGTCCCACCGGGAGGAGGCCCAGGGGACGGCCCAGGACACGCTGGAGGGACTATGTCTCTCGGCTGGCCTGGGAACGCCTTGGGGTCTAATTACTGCTGTGAGTGGGTTGTTCCTTCAGCATATGTTATGGTTTAAAGTCTGTATTCTCCAGTTGATAATTATTTGATTGCTAAATTAGTTGACGATTTGTTTCAATAATCGATTAATCACGGTTAATCTGATTAATTGTATCAGCCCTATTTACAACCTCTCCCCCACTGACAGCCATCACTTAATACAGAACTGAAAGTATTTAGTAGGCAAATAATCACTACAGAAACAAAAGTAGTCAGTATAGAAAGAGAGAAGTTTTTGTTTTCAAAATTTAAGGCTTTTAGGGTAGTGTGTGCTAATTTAGTTTTTATGTAAAGAATGTAACTAAGGCGGATGTGTGTTGATCAAGTCAGGAAATGCTTGAAAATAGCTACTCCCCCAGACTTGCAGATATTTACAATCAGATGAATAAATTCAAAGAATGAACTGAAACTGTGACAAACAAAGCTGCATGGGGACCCAAGTTTATCTTCATGTAGACTGAGGAGGAAGGTAGCAGATAAAAAAATGCCAGTATATGACATTGATTGATTGATGATTGATGAGATTAACATTTCATTTACTGTCTTTAATTTAAATTAGAGTGTGTTTTTTAGACTTTTAAATTGGCCATTTAAGTTATTTTTCTTTATGACAGACTGAAGATATAGTTGAACACAAATACATTTTAAGAAATGCAATTATCTTTATGTTTATGACAATTTACATTGTACGTAGATTCTCACTGAAAGCATCAAAACTGTGAATGAACACATATGCAATTATGTAGCAAACGAAAAATTGTAAAAGAACTTCAAAAATGTTTTATATTTTCCTTAAAGTTTGCTGTGCTGACTGAAAGGTCATGGAGAGAATCATATGAGAGCAAAGCAGAGCAAAGGGTGGCTATTATGAAGTATCTAAAATATAAAAAATGTTTAGAGTTATTTCATACTTTTCGTTTATTACATGATTCCATGTGTGTTCATTCATAATTTTGATGCCTCTGTTCAGAATCTACAATGTAAATAGTCATAGAAATAAAGAGACTTATGAGGTGAAAAAGTGTATCTGAAACTTTTAACCGGTAGTGTATTTATGCTGATTTAGTGTGTTTGTTTTTCCACAGACATGACTCTGGGCAATATGGGAAAAATGTCTTCAATTTTTGTCCTTCCTGTCGAAAGGAGTTTGTTTCAGGAGTCTTGCGGTTTGTTTATATGCAAACTTAAAAAGCCAAGCTGGGCCACTGTTATTTTTAGAGTCTTGTTTTTCTCCTGACAGGCCTTCCAAACATGCCACAACTATAAAATCCGTTTCTCACTTTTATAGTCAAGGAGGCTAAAACTTTATCCTGGTAACTAATGAGCAGTACAGTCTGAAAAATTCAGTGACTTGCAAAAGTATTTACACCACTTGAACATTTTTACATCGTATCAGGTCGCAACCACAAACTTTTATGGCCTTAACTAAAACAAAGTAACGCACAATTGTTGCCATTGTTTGGAGATGGAAAAACATACATGGGTTTCAACATAAATCTGAGAAGTGTGGCATGCAGTTGTATTCAGCCCTCTTTCCTCTGATATCCTCAAATAAATTCCAGTGCAACCAGTGCAAAAATCATGTATTTTTTTTCTCAGCATAAATCCAGTTCTTCTCTGTTATGGGTTAGGGATAGTTTTGTAGTAGGGTTAGGTTATGGAACAATATCCTCAGAGATGTTGTCCAGCAGGACAACAATCCTAGACATGCAGTCAGAGCTTGAATGCAATCACCTTTCCAATCACTGTAGTCCTTCTTCCCATTGATTTTCCAGGCATTGGTGAAGCTGACCTGTGGGTAACCTTGCAGAAATCTAAGTTTCTTAAATAATTGGAAAACTAAACTCCAAACTATTTGGAAATAACCTCAGAACTCTTAACAAAATGATGAGCAGCAACTGCTTAGGGAAATCAAATATAAAAACAATAGAAACAAGTTAAATATCTTTAAGTAAATGCTACAGTTATGACTCAAATTTGCACCGAAAAGGACCTTTAGATGATCTTCCTCAGAGCACATGTTTGTGCTCATACTATCAGTGAATAATACAGCCTTTCTCACTGAGGTTCAGGAGTGGAGTCATTTAATCCTTTTCATGCAAAGTATACGTTTTGTGTTAATGCACCAGCTGTGATTTAGGCTTGACGTCCCTAGCAGAGCCTCTCGGAGTGACCCTTTCTGCTCTAGTTGGCTTTGCACTCCGTGATCTCACGCTCAGCAGGTTGCCCAAAACACACTTAATTCAAAAAGACTATTTAAAGTGACCAACCAAAAGCAGGAGGAACAAGCCAGTGAAGTGTGTTCAAAATAAGCGTTTTGCTTTCTGAAGCAGTTTCACTCGTAAGCAGTTCCGGCGAAAACGCCCAGAATATCACAGGCTCTAAAGACACGAAGGGCTGTCATGGTGAATCATATCATTCTTCAGCCCGTTGCTGGATGAACAAACGGGAACAATCTGAATAATTATTTATGCCCTTTTTGTTCTCAATGATGATGCACTCTGGTAACACAAAGGAATCAGGAGACACAACTCTTAATATCACTTTTTGTTTATATCCGGGGTTTGTAACTTAAATGCATAACGCTTCATTCACCTCTATTCCTTGAGCTTGAGTTGCAACTGAAGCAGTGTGGAGCGACTAAATGCGGAAATGAGACTTTGGAAATGTGCTCTCTGACCTGCAGTGGGGTGACACTAAGCTTTGTTTTTGACAGCTTCTCATTGTGTTCAAATAAAAACTATTTATTTTCCATGTTTATGAGCTCTCTGCCTTAGTTTCCTGTGATTTGCTTTGTTTCTATTAAATTTCATGTTCATCACAGCCTTTCATGAGTGGTTTAGGCATTTACTACTCTGTTGATTGCTTTGATGACTCATGTGAAATCAGTTTTGCTCTCTTTTTTTCAACAGTCATCATCCCAGGTATTTAATTGGACAATAAAGCTGCCAGTTCGGTTCATTTATTTTACTAAAAGTACTGTTTCATTTAATTTTCCCTGGGTTTTAGTGAGAACCTAATATCTATCCTCATTGTTTTGCAGCACCACATATGGAGATATTTTTCCCGTCACATAAGTTTTACACGTGTCATCTTTTCTTTTGGACAGATAGCAATATTGTTCTCCACGAAGGGACAATAAAGGATATTTCTATTCCATTCTGTTATGGCCTGAGGCTGGCTGAGCTGGGCCGTAACATATTCCATAAGGAATTTGGCTGGTTTAGTAATTAGACATTTTTAACTGGTAATACGTTTTTTGAAACTGCAAGCATTTTAGAGTCTCAAAGGTAATTTTCTTTCATTTTAAATTAAAGAGAGTTAGAAAGGCTTGTTTCCTTTAATGAGACATCAGTAGCTGAAAATCAGTTTTAGTATTTAAATGTAACACTGAGCTAAAGTTTCCATGTAACTATACTTTGATGTAATAAAAGCTGAGGAGAACAAATGAAGCTCAGTGAATTGGGTTATTTTATTGGACAAGATACCTTATCAATTCATTTTACACCTGTGGCGCAGGTAGAACACATGACTAATATAAAACAATGCATTTCAACATTTCCAAATAACTCTTACTCATACTTGTCGTCTTCCGCTTTAACCGGGACCGGGTCGCGGAGACAACAGACTCAGCAGAGACACCCAGACGTCCCTCTCCCCAGACACCTCCTCCAGCTCCTCTGAGGGGAGCCCAAGACGTTCCCAGGCCAGCCGAGAGACATAGTCCCTCCAGCATGTCCTGGGCTGTCCCCTGGCCGTAGGTGGGGGTAGAAATGTAGACCGACTGGTAAATCGAGAGCTTCGCTTTTCGGCTCAGCTCTCTCTTCACCACAACGGACCGGCACAGTGCCCCCATTACAGCGGCACCCGCACTGATCCGTCTGTTGATCTCCCGCTTCATTGACAAAGGGCAGCCCTGCCGGAGTCCAACATGCACCGGGAACAGGTCCGACTTAGTGCCGGCAATGCGGACCAAACTCCTGCTCCGCTCATACAGGGACCGGATGGCCCCTAATAAAGGGCCCAGTTTCTATACTCGTGGAGCACTCCCAAAAGGGCACCACGATGGACACAGTTGAATGCCTTCTCCAGGTCCACAAAACACATGTGGACGGGTTGGGCGAACTCCCATGAACCCTCGTGTACCCTGTAGAGGGTAAAGAGCTGGTCCAATATTCCACGACCGGGACTTTGAATTTATTCATCTGATTGTAGATATCTGCAAGTCTGGGGGAGTAGCTATTTTCTTGCAAGCATTTCCTGACTTAAGAAGATCAACACACATCCGCCTTAGTTACATTCTTTACATAAAAACTAAATTAGCACACACTACCCTAAAAGCCTTAAAATTCAAAACAAAAACTTCTCTCTTTCTATACTGACTACTTTTGTTTCTGTAGTGATTATTTGCATACTAAGTACTTTCAGTTCAGTACGTTCAGTTCATACTAAGTACTTCTCTCTTTCTATACTGACTACTTTTGTTTCTGTAGTGATTATTTGCCTACTAAATACTTTCAGTTCTGTATTAAGTGATGGCTGTCAGTGGGGGAGAGGTTGTAAATAGGGCTGATACAATTAATCAGATTAACCGTGATTAATCGATTATTGAAACAAATCGTCAACTAATTTAGCAATCAAATAATTATCAACTGGAGAATACAGACTTTAAACCATAACAAATGCTGAAGGAACAACCCACTCACAGCAGTAATTAGGCCAAAATTGTACAAAAATATATAGATATTTTGCTCGTACTCGTCAAGCAGCAGACTCAACAGAGACTCCCAGACGTCCCTCTCCCCAGACACCTCCTCCAGCTCCTCCGGGGGGAGCCCAAGGTGTTCCCAGGCCAGCCGAGAGACATAGTCCCTCCAGCGTGTCCTGGGCCGTCCACCTGGGCCTCCTCCCAGTGGGACGTGCCTGGAACACCTCCCGAGGAAGGCATCCAGGAGGCATCCGATATAGATGCCCGAGCCACCTCAACTGCCTCTTCTCGATGTGGAGGAGCAGTGGCTCTACTTCGAGCCCCTCCGAGCCCAGCCGAGCTCTTCACCCTATCTCTAAGGGAGTGCCCGGCAAATCCACTGGTCCCCAAACCAGACCCCCTCTGGCCCTAAAAATCCTGTCCATAAAAGAACAGTGACAAAGGGCAGCCCTGCCGGAGTCCAACATGCACCGGGAACAGGTCCGACTTAGTGCCGACGCAATGCGGACCAAACTCCTGCTCCGCTTGTACAGAGACCGGATTGCCCCTAATAAAGGGCCCCCGATACTCCTGGAGCACCCCCCACAGGGCACCACGAGGGACACAGTCAAATGCCTTCTCCAGGTCCACAAAACACATGTGGATCGGTTGGGCAAACTCCCGTGAACCCTCGAGTACCCTGCAGAAGGTATAGACCTGGTCCAGTGTTCCATGGCCAGGACGAAAACCACACTGCTCCTGCTGAAGCCGAGGTTCCACTATCGGTCGGACTCTCCTCTCCAATACCCTGGCGTAGGCCTTACCAGGGAGGCTGAGGAGTGTGATCCCCCTGTAGTTGGAACACACTCTCCAGTCACCCTTCTTATGAAGGGGGACCACCTCCCCAGTCTGCCAGTCCAGAGGCACTGTCTCCGACCGCCACTCAATGTTGAAGAGGCGTGTCAACCATGACAGCCCCACCACATCCAGAGACTTGAGGTACTCAGGGCGGATCTCATCCACCCCCGAAGCCTTGCCACCGCAGAGCTTTTTAACCACCTCGGTGACTTCAGCCTGGGTGATGAAAGAGTCTAACCCAGACTCCCCAGCCTCTGTCTACACCAAGGAATGCATGAGGGCAGGATTGAGGAGATCCTCGAAATACTCCTTCCACTGACCGATAATGTCCCCAGTTGAGGTCAGTAGCTTCACACCGCCACTGTAAACAGTGTTGGCGAAGCACTGCTTCCCCCTCCTGAGGCGCCGGACGGTTTGCCAGAATCGCTTCGAGGCCAAACGGTAGTCCTTCTCCATGGCCTCACCCAACTCCTCCCAGGCCCGAGTTTTTGCCTCTGCCACAGCTCGGGCCGCGGCACGCTTGGCCTCACGGTACCCGTCAGCTGCCTCAGGAGTCCCACAAGCCAACCACAGCCGATAGGACTCCTTCTTCAGCTTGACAACGTCCCTTACACCGGGTTCGGGAATTGCTGCTGGGACAGGCACCGCAGACCTTACGGCCGCAGCTATGGGCAACAGCATCGACAATAGATGTGGAGAACATGGTCCACTCGGACTCTATGTCTCCAACATCCCCGGGATCTGGTCAAAGCTGGGAGTGGAATACATCCCTGGCCGAGGGCTCTGCCAGATGTTCCCAGCAGACCCTCACTATGCGCTTGGGCCTGCCAAGTCTGTCCGGCTTTCTCCTCTTCCAGTGGATCCAACTCACCACCAGGTGGTGATCAGTGGACAGCTCAGCCCCTCTCTTCGCACGAGTGTCAAAAACATGCGGCCGAAGGTCTGACGACACGACAACAAAGCTGGTCATCGACCTCCTGCCTAGGGTGTCCTGGTGCCAACTGCACTGGTGAACACCCTTATGCTTGAACATGGTGTTCATTATGGACAATCCGTGACTAGCTCAGAAGTCCAATAATGAAACACCACTCGGATTCAGATCGGGGAGGCCATTCCTCCCGATCACGCCTCTCCAGTCTCCAGGTGTCACTGGAGGCCGAAACGACAGTCAGAGACCTGTCCCCAACCCAAAGCGCAGGGATGCGACCCTCTCATCCACTGGGGTAAACCCCAACACAAGCAAACCCACCCCAGCCCACCCCCTATCCCCGTGGGCCACTCCAGACTAGAAGAGAGTCCAGCCCCTCTCAAGGAGATGCCCTCGAAAAAGAGCCCGAGGAGAGCCCATGCTGTCTGTGGAGGCGAGCCCGACTATTTCTAGTCGATATCTCTTGACCTCCTGCACAAGCTCAGGCTACCCCAACCCCCCCCTCCCCAAGTGGTGGGCCCACTTGGGGATGGCCTCGCGTCTCTCATTCATTCCCAGGATGTAAGCTGGTGTCACATTTAGAGGTGGAGGTGGACCCAAATGCAGAGATTTAGTGATTTAGTGAGACATTAGTGCGCTGTAGATAAACCTTTAATGAGTAACCTGTAAAAAAAAAAGATAAGCAATGCAGAGCACCAGAAGAAAACAGCAGCGCATAAAAACCGGTTCAAAAACTAAAACACTAACACTAAAATAAGAATCTAAACCAATAAAGAAAGATCACAAGAAGTACACTTAGTACATAACTACTACTACTGAAATAAATTAACCCCAAATAATCCCAATACAGAACCAAGTGGAAAACACAAAGACCCAAAATGTTGCTGACCAACACCAGAAAAATGGTATGTATCCCACCAGTTCTTAAATCACCACGATGGCTTCATGTTTGTAAAATTATATAGTTTCAAACTCTGCCATTATTCTTTAAAGAACTACAAGGAGTTGGGCCAAAATACCTTTCTGAGTTGTTTTCCAGGTAAGAACCAGGCTGACCTCTCAGGTCTTCAGAGACCTGCTTAGACTGTGTTTCCAGGACCAGAGGTAAACAAGGAGAGTCAGCATTTATGTGCTCATTGGCTTTGGAATAAACTCTCTGAGATGTGAGATGTGCAGAAACGGTTGGTTCTTTCAAATCATGACTGAAAACATGTTTTTTTGTTTACAGCAGCTTTTGATAAAATAATTTGACCAATGAGCTGTCTGCCTGATCACTGAGGAGTAATTGAAGCATGAGATGGAAGACTGAATTTGGATTTAAATTTAATATCAAACAATAATAATAATAATAAGTAAACATAATAAATAATAATTCATGCAATGTTTTTTTCAGAGTTTGACATATTAAGCTCTCCTTTAAGCAAAATTTAAAGGTCTTATTTATTTGGCGTTCCTTCAATGTCATGTAAAGCACCTAATGTATGAATGGTGCTATATAATTAAACTTGCCATGGATTATGACACCTGGCTCCCACCTGTTGGCTGCTGGGAGAGGCTTTAAACCCCCTTGCACCCTGGACAGCAGTAAGCAGGTACAGAAATTTAATGAGTATTAAATAGACCAAAAAGTAATTTCCAACAGCCTACTCTAAGAGACTTGTTAAATTCAATGTCTCTCATCATGATCTGCTTGCCATCCGTGTGTCCTAATGAAATAAATCACATGGTGCGTAACATCATGGATCAATCTTGGCAGCATTGTCCCAGCTTGTCAGCAACACTTTTTTGTTTTGCTAATGCAGCTCAGGGGTAAGAGAAGTGTCAGTTTAAGTGGGTTGAGGAATGGTGAATGTGTCATATGCAAATGAGCTGAACTGAATATAATTACACTACAAAGAAGAAAAGATGCATGAAAACTTTAACTGCGTTGACACTGTTATACAGCCCTTTGTGATTGGTTGCTGAGGACAAAAATGCAACGCATTTAAACCATGAATTTCCTTGAAAAGATTGACATATGCTCTGACAAAATCTATGGTTGAGTTGGATTTGACCTTTCTCCAGAGGTCATTGGGCAAGAGGTGGGGTGCACATTTGACAGGCTTCCAGTCCATGACAGTGACAAACAGGACAAACAACCATGCGTACACACACACACTCCTAAAGGGCATTACAGAGAGACCAATTAACATTCATATTTTTGGACTGTGGGAGGAAGCCAGATAATCTGGAGAGAACCCATGCAAGCATGCATGGAGATAATATATAGACTCTATATAGAAAGAACCCAAGGCAGGATTTGAACGTACTGGAAAGTAATCCCAAAATCTTTAACAATTTTTGTCAAAATAGCTCAAAAGCTCTGGACTGGATCTGTTCACAGTGTTGGTTTTCTGCAACAGAGGGTTTAAATTCATGCTAAAAATAATTTGTTTAACCCGATCAGAGCTCCTTCTCTCTGTGTCCTCTCCATAGCTTGTGGTAAACTGCAGAGGTAAATTAAATAGCTTTCTTTCAATAATTTGACAATCTTGACAGATGTGTGGAATGCATTACTGATAGTTTAGATCCTGTCAACAGAGTCTCTCACCCGAGCAGTGGAGCTCACGCAGCTCCTCCAGACTTACCATGGGCCTCATGGTTGCTTGTTCTTTTAATGCTCTCCAACGCTAGTCTGTCATTATAAGTGGTCCGCCACTGCTTTGTCGGCCAGTATACGGCCATTGGTGTATCATAGACTTGCCATTTTGATGGATTGAACATTCAGGAAATGTTAGGATACAATTTTATAACCTAACCCTAATATAAACTTCTCCAAATCATTATCGCTCACCTGTCTGCTGTGTTTCTTGGTCTTCATTATACTGTTTGTTCATTAATGTTCTCTAACAAACCTCTGAGGCCTTCACAGACCTGCTGGATTTAAACTGAAATTAAATTATACTCAGGCAGAATCTGTTTACTAATTGGATGACCTCTGCAGTTGGTTGTACTGGATAGTTGAATACATGTATTCATCACAACTAGGCAGTACTCTGTGCTGGTCTGTCACATAAAACATCCCAAAATATATAAAAATTAGCAGCTTTAGAATGTGAAAAAATTAAGCGACTTGTTCTGCAAACATGAGTCTAAGAAGATGGACATGGAATCGCATAACCTTCAGGACTGTGTGTGTGTGTATGTGTGTGTGTGTGTGGGGGGGGTAATTAATGTAAATATTATTGGGAAATCTCTCTCTGATGCAATCATTCCAAATAAAGAACTCATCATGCGATACACTTTGATTATATATTTTCTCTGAAAACAGGAGCGTACGTGAAAATAAATCAGATGGCTTATTGCAGTGAGCTTTGGGAATAAACCATAACCCACAACAGATGTAGCCAGATATAGATACACATTCTTACCCAGTAATAGGAGGAGGCATTTTAATAATACAGCTTGACAAAAGTAATCGACAAAACTAAAGTTGTATTTTTACATGGTCCATGCAAAGATGTCTTTCCTTGTGGTTCTCCTACAAGCTTTTTGGAAGTTTTTCCATTGCTCTCTGGGCTCCCCAAGTTATGCTGCTTGCATTGTCACCAGTTGTGCATGCCAAACACAAGGGCACTGTACACTTCACACCTGTTATTTAGACATGCAACACCTTGACCTTCTGAAGATATTTCAAGTGTTTCCATGAGAGACTACAGTTGGACTTACAGTGCTTTAAGAATAGCTTGAGTTATTCATAGCTTTATCTTCTACTGACAGCCTAGTAGGAGATGATTAAAAGCATTCATTTATGCCGGCCAGTTCTTTGCTTTTGGTATCACACTGTGGTGGTAACTGTGTTAAAGTTAATACTGTTAAGCGCCCAGAAGGAATGGTCCAATTTGGATGTCAATTAGTACCCAACCAGAACAGGGATGGATATGTGAATGAGAATATTTGTAAGGTTTGCTTCCATAGGTTATACATTACAACAGGATTTTTTAATGATTCCTATTTAAAAATAAAAAACATTTTATGGGATTTTATTTAGTTTACAATTTTATTACAGGGTTAGATTTTTTATGAGAGAAATAATAGAACATGTAAATGCAAGAAAATACAAACTAATCAAGATCAATATAAAGATTCTAGTGGTGAACCAATAATTTCCAAGCAGTTTTAGAAGGACTAGAACTTGAGTTTATAGGGCAGAGAATCAAAAATATGAACTGGAAGGTTATATTGAGTAATATCAGAGTCTTCTTCTTTTGGCTGCTCCCCTCGGGGATGGCCACAGCAGATAACCTGCCTCCAAATTATAATTGAGTTTTTTTATGACATTTCTTTATTAATTTTAAGAAGGAAATATTACATATTTTATTCAGAGTAAAATAGTATTTTTTTTCCCAATTTTTATTCCATGTATCACAAACATGTCACCATAGATTTAACCATCAGCAGAAAATTCATGCCTAAACAAGTAACCTTTGAAACTTTACATCATAAATATATTATATTTTTATTTATTTATTTTTATTTATTTGTTTATTTAAGTGTGAATAAGTGGAGATACTATACATTTGCACATAAGTCCCTAAATAGAACAATTATTGGACTGTGGGAGGCTACTATATGAAAAATAATTACAGTACTGTCAATATAGTTGGAGGTGGAACAAATTTAGACACATCTGTGTTTATGAATGTTTTGTGTGACTATGATAATTAATGCCGCCTTATATGATGGGTTAATATTTAGCATAAGATTTGCAGCAAAAGGTTTTTGATTAACCCAATGACTGCAAGCTTTCTGACTTCAAAACTCAGTGATTTGTGATAAAAATGTCTCTGAAGAGCAGATTGGATTCTAAAAGGGTAACTTAGGTGGTCAAAATAGTAGCTGTCATAATTTAAAATCTTTGGTGGACCTTAATGCAGGCAGAGAAAGAGGAACTGTTACATTAGGTAAAGAATGTTGTTTTAAACACAAAACAATGACTTCTTTCAGATGAAAAGGTTATTGTTCCCAGGACCTTTCTAGCAGGAGAGACAGTAGAGTTAGTGCCGGTCTGAAACATGTACAGACAAATATAAGTATGTGCTTTGAATATTTGTCTTGTTTCAGATTCAGCAGAGAGTTGCTGAATAATTAGAGCAGATTAGGACAAAGGTGAGGTTGTGTTTCTTCAGGTTTGTGTATCGCTGTAAGTGTGTTGTGCTGGAGGGCGGGCGAGGAGATGTGATGATTGCAGGCTGACCTGATGAGGAGATGATGATCCGGTGTGTAGGCACCACAGCTGATCAGCCAGACCCATCTA
The DNA here is from genome assembly GCA_036173005.1 of Crenichthys baileyi. NCBI lineage: Eukaryota > Metazoa > Chordata > Actinopteri > Cyprinodontiformes > Goodeidae > Crenichthys > Crenichthys baileyi. Next base: position 162,746 of record JAHHUM010000071.1, on the reverse strand, counting down.
AGGAGCAGTAGGAGGAGAACAGGAAAAACACTGGAGCATGGATATGACAGGTTACTTGTTCTAAATATGCTCAACAATAATCATGTTTTTTTGTTATATTATATTATATTATATTATATTATATTATATTATATTATATTATATTATATTATATTATATTATATTATATTATATTATATTATATTATAGAAGTAAATATACTTGTATTTTATACATTAGTTTGGGAACCTTGTGTATCTACTGTGGCATACTGGAACTCTGACATAACAGGGAGCGTGGGAATATTTTCCTATGCAGAAGAGAGATTAATCTCTAATCTCTGATGTCTATAATTCAGTCTAAAAAAATCAAATCAAATGTTTACCCTCAGTTATTATTCTAGCCTTTATCAACTTCTCTGGACCCACTACACCTTAAAACTCCCCACAGCCCTTCGGGAGATGTAGCAACCCATCATATGCATGAGAGCACAGCATTCCTAAAACTGATGCAAAAATCCATAAGGAGGCTTGCTCTTGTAGCAGTAGACTCACAAAGAAACCCTGCTGGTGTAAAGTGCAATGAAGTGAAAGAACAGTAAAAATTCCTCAGTGCAGGAGCAGGAGTTAAGTCTGGTTTTCACACAGCTGGCAAAAAAACATCTTTGCATGCAAGCGTTGGGCTATATAATGCCTCATTGCTCATTTATCTTGTGTTAACTGCCTTCATGGCGAGGTTTTGCTGCTGGTCTGGAAATGGCCTTTATTTCACTCAAATAATTACTGTCTTTGAAACTTGTTCAAACAAAAAGGCCCTCTGGAAGAAAATGAAATCAGAATCGACCGAGCAAAGTATTATGTCACTGAAAAAAAAAAAAGATTCACACCCTTAGTTCTCTTGGTGCAAGTTTTCAACATAATTACCCGGTAATAAAACATAAAACACAGCAGCTTGTTTAGACCTTGGCTCAAAAAATTAGATACAAATCACCCATCTTAAAAAATAAATATTAGAAAATTATATAGTTTAAATCAGTTTCCATTGGAAAGTGAAAGCAAAATAGCAAAAATAAAAGCTGATATCTCAAAGAAACCAGGTGAACTTGGAAACAGTATTATTTAAGTTGGAAGAGCTTTAAGAAAATAATCATAATTTTGTAATCCAAAAATGACCCGATTGGTGAAGGATTTTTTAGTAATTTTTTGAAAGCTGTAAATTCATTGTTTACCATATTTAAAGGAACAGTTTAACATTCACTTTACCAAATAAAGTATGAAGAATAGTCCCATGACTGAAGCAGTGGTGTTTGAAGAGGTCCATGGTCCATGCAAAATGCACCAAAATGGATGAAATGTCTCAATTGCTTGGACAGGAGATAAGGGCAAATTTAGGGCAGATGAGTTTTACTTGTATCAATTTCCTGACATACATTTGTCTTACCTGAAAGACATCCCTGACTTGTCTTTCACATTTTGAAGAGCTGCTAAGAGAAATGTAGCTCCCTCATTGTATCTCATCATATGTATACTGCAGGAAAAAAGAACCAGTGGACTTCTGATTAAAAGTAGATACTAGATACTCTGACCAGAATGAAACATAAAGCAAAAATGATTGTGATATTTCTCCTGCACTGAATAAAGGTTTATTTTTTTCTAAACTACAGTGAAAGATTTCGTCTTTATACATCTTTGCCAGGGCTGGTGTCAATAAATGTGGAAGGTGCTGTCCATTAGTGTACATGTTTTTCGTATGACTGCTTTTTTACAGTGCCTTCTCACCCATGGAATATTTCTGTATTTTGTCCTGTCAAAATAACAAACTTCAAAGTATATTATTGTGACTTCATCCAACAGACCAACTCAAAGAAGTACATATTTGTGATGTGGAAGAGAAATGAGACTATGGCAAACGGCCTTTACAGAAATGTGCCAAGAATAAAATCATTGCTAAAAGAAAGATCATAAGAAGCTGAATGTTTCATGGCCTCATATAATAGACTGATAATACTGTGTGTACTTGTCCTATTAGACCTTAGTACTGCATTTGACACAGTCCATGACAGTATTTCCCCACAAAGGCTCAAACATGCAGCAGGGATGGAGGCAACAGCACTAGGCTGGTTTAGACCATACACATTTGTTAAGGTTAATTATATATCTTCCTCAACCATCAGAGTTGTGGAGTTTCACAGGATTCAGTGCTTGGGCCAATTCTCTTTACCATATGCTTCAAATTGGTAAAATTATCAGACAGCATGGGATATATTTCCACTGATGGAATCCGCTATATTTATCCATTATTTCAATCACATGTACAGGGGTTGGACAATGAAACTGAAACACCTGGTTTTAGACCACAATAATTTATTAGTATGGTGTAGGGCCTCATTTTGTGGCCAATACAGCATCAATTTGTCTTGGGAATGACATATACAAGTCCTGCACAGTGGTCAGAGGGATTTTAAGCCATTCTTCTTGCAGGATAGTGGCCAGGTCACTACGTGATACTGGTGGAGGAAAACGTTTCCTGACTCGCTCCTCCAAAACACCCCAAAGTGGCTCAATAATATTTAGATCTGATGACTGTGCAGGCCATGGGAGATGTCCAACTTCACTTTCATGTTCATCAAACCAATCTTTCACCAGTCTTGGTGTGTTTATTGGTGCATTGTCATCCTGATACACGGCACCGCCTTCAGGATACAATGTTTGAACCATTGGATGCACATGGTCCTCAAGAATGGTTCGGTAGTCCTTGGCAGTGATGCCCCCATCTAGCACAAGTATTGGGCCAAGGGAATGCCATGATATGGCAGCCCAAAGCATCACTGATCCACCCCCATGCTTCACTCTGGGCATGCAACAGTCCGGGTGGTACGCTTCTTTGGGGCTTCTCCACACCGTAACTCTTCCGGATGTGGGGAAAACAGTAAAGGTGGACTCATCAGAGAACAATACATGTTTCACATTGTCCACAGCCCAATATTTGCGCTCCTTGCACCATTGAAAGCGACGTTTGGCATTGGCATGAGTGACCAAAGGTTTGGCTATAGCAGCCTGGCCGTGTATATTGACCCTGTGGAGCTCCCGACGGACAGTTCTGGTGGAAACAGGAGAGTTGAGGTGCACATTTAATTCTGCCGTGATTTGGGCAGCCGTGGTTTTATGTTTTTTAGATACAATCCGGGTTAGCACCCGAACATCCCTTTCAGACAGCTTCCTCTTGCGTCCACAGTTAATCCTGTTGGATGTGCTTCGTCGTTCTTGATGGTATGCTGACATTACCCTGGATACCGTGGCTCTTGATACATCACAAAGACTTGCTGTCTTGGTCACAGATGCGCCAGCAAGATGTGCACCAACAATTTGTCCTCTTTTGAACTCTGGTATGTCACCCATAATGTTGTGTGCATTTCAATATTTTGAGCAAAACTGTGCTCTTACCCTGCTAATTGAACCTTCACACTCTGCTCTTACTGGTGCAATGTGCAATCAATGAAGACTGGCTACCAGGCTGGTCCAATTTAGCCATGAAAACTCCCACACTAAAATGACAGGTGTTTCAGTTTCATTGTCCAACCCCTGTAGGTAGACTACAGGCATGGCTTAAAGACGTAACACCTAGATAACCTTTTGTTTTTCTCCTTTTAAATTCAGACAAGGCAGAAGTTGTCGTCTTTTGACCAAATCATCTGAAAAACAAACTACTTAACCAGTCACTCTGGTTGGCATTAAATTGACCATTATTATTAAATTGGTAATAATTTAAAGAACCTTGGTGTCATCTTTAACCAGGATATGTCATTTAAACCCCATATTAAATATGGTTCTAGGACTTCCTTCTTTAACCTGCACAATATTTCCAAAACTAGAAATATCTGGTCCAAGAGTGATGCTATTATTAGTTGGATTTACTGCTTCAAGGCTGGACTATTTAAATTTTTACTACCCGCAAGTCCAAAAATAGAAAAAAGGCTTTAGGTTATCCAAAACCTTGAAGCAAGGGTTTTGATGAAAATTTAAAAGAGAGATCATATTTATCCAATTTTAGCGTCCCTTTATTGGCGCCCTGTTAAATCCAGAATAGAATTTAAAAAAATTTTTGGCTGATGAAGCCCTTAAAAACAAAGCTCCATCATACATCAGTGATCTGGTAATGCTTAATATGTTTTGTTAGGGTGAAAAAAAATCGTTTAGAGGTGATCTGTGAATACTTGTTTAAAGGCTAAAACAACAGCCAGCTGCGTTGTGCGACAGATTGGAGCTTACTCGGACACCGACTCTGAGCCTCACATGAAAACAAACTATCTGAATAATGATAAGTCGTTGTTGAGTCAACAAGCTGTCTGAATAACAATAACAAAACAAACTATCTGGACAGCAAGAACAAAATGGACTCACCAGCAGGGATCAAAATTAACCCGGGCAGAGATGAAGTAATGTTTCATCTTCACGAAGGAGAGTGAAAAGTCTCACCCATGGATTCCAACCCCCACCTTTTTACAACCAATCATTGAAATTTTGGGGCACATCATCCAATGTATAACACATGAGTGCATGAATGGGCAGCAAGTTAAATGGAGAAAGAGCTCTTGTACAACCAAGCCATGAGTTTCTAATAAATTCTCAATGGAGAAACATTTTGTGGTGTGTACTTACACGTACAGTTCAAACTCAACATCCCTAACAGAGCACTTCATTATCTGACTGTGGATTTACTAGATTTACTAGATTGGAAGCAGATCATTTAGTTATCAGACTTCTCACCTCTGGAACCAACTCCCAGTTTTTTGTCATTGAGGCAGACACTCTGCTTTAAAGACTCAGCTTAAAACCTTCCTCTTTAATAAATCTTACAGTTTGAGTAGCTTAGGTTATCCTGAGCTATCTCTATAGTTATACAATAGACTTAGACTGCTGAAGGGCATATTAACTCATATTAACATATTCATTCTGCTACTTTCTCCTACTACTCTTCAGTTATGAATTTATTGCAGTGATTGCCGTAATCCACTTTATGTTCTCTTTCTGTTTTTTCTTTATTTTTGTCTTCTTTTTCTGTTTTATGGCTGCGCTATTTGTGCACAATTTATTTTTGATAAAGCATTCTCCTAGACACCTTCCTCGAAGGGGTCCCTGGCTGAGTCGTTGCAGCCAATAAATTCCAATTCTCTCTCTTAAGGGGATACACTTGACCCTGTCTTTATGTGTTTAGCTCCCTCTCTCCTAGACAAGACAGCTAAAGGAGCAATTGCTGTCATTAACTCCGTGTACTATGTCTCTCATGCTACTGATTTAACTGCTGGCCTCAGAGCTTATCTGTTTAGCTGTGTTTCTCCTAGATTAACCCACTTAAGTAGCTACTGCTGCTATTAATGCTTTACTTTTCCTGTATTTTAGAAAGTACTCCTGAATCAGTGCTTTGGTGCTACATAAATAAACTTAATAATATTGAATATGAAGTTCAATATTTAATTTGCTACTGTATATGAAATGTAGACCATATATCATTTCCCTTATACCACAAAAGTATGCACTATGTTGTATTGGTCTATCACATAAAATCTCAATAACGTGCATTAAAGTTTGTGATTGCAATGTGACAAAATGAGAAATAGTTTAAGTGTTGTGAATACTTTTGCAAGATACTGTATCCCAAGCAAATTAGACATTCAAGTTTGCAGATTCCTTGAGCTTTTGGGTAACGATAACTGGAGATTCCTGTGAACTGACTGATCAGTCCGCTCATGAAACTATCAGCAGGAAAGGACGGTGCCTCAGCAGACCAGAAAATAAATTTTTTAAAAAGAGCAAGAATTGAAAACAAATATAAGTGGAAGATAGGATGGGAGGAAGGAAAGTTGACCCATTTGTGTATAAGTGCTTGTTGTGGTAGAGCTAATGCTGTCATATCCCCCTGAGCTGCTTTAGCTACAAACCAGTAGCTGACATTTCCCTGGCATGTGTGCCGTATTTCTTTTGCACGTCACAGTCACTTATTTCTAAGAAGCAGAAGTGAACAGTTATGTGCCCCATTTTACAGCTCGGAAACTTGACAACACCTGGCTCTTTACGCTTGACTCTGACATCCAATAACCCATCAAAGCTCAGAGGCTATAAACCACAGCAAAGTGTCAAAAAGTCCAAGGATGGATCTCTGAGCAAATGTGAAATGCTATATACCTTCCGAAAGTTTATAAATCCATTTGTGTAATCTCTTTAATATTTCAACAAACAGTGAATCATTTCAAGAATGTGTCACGCAGACATCTCGGAGCCTCCCCCGTGAGGTGAAATTCTTGTTTTGTTGGGTGGAAGCTATGCCGGGAGGCTGTCAGAGCTCATCTCGGGTAGGGTGACATGCGCTCAGACACACTTGCATTATCATGAAATTACATCTCTCTGGCTTCTGATGCAGATCATGTCTCGCAGGCATTTACAAACAAGAGGGGCAGCTTTGTTTATCAGCTACTCTTCCTATTTTGACAGTTTCTAAATCATTTAGAATAAATTTAAAAAGGGCTTTTAACTCCTCAAATAAGTCGATACAAGAAAAAAGTCAAACGGTTAGAAGAACTGATTTTTTATAACCGCAAGGCAATTTCCCATTCACACACAAAGCCTGTTGAGATTTTGTGTTTCCTTCATTTAAAACCAAAGCAAATGTTTCCCCAGTATTTTTCTGTTTTTTTGTGAGGACAACATGTTCAGAAGACAAGCCAGAGGGTGAAACTGCGTTGTGGTGAATTAATAAACCTACATTCTCCACACAAATAAGCCTGAGATGTTCACACAAATCATTGATGAAATATGGCTTTAACTTTGATTGAAGATGACAACAACTCTCCAAATTGGCACCTTACCCTCCTCTAATACTCTAAGCCACTTAATCCAAATAAGACCATTAAGTCCTTGGTAACTGATTGAGCATTAAAGCTTAAAAGGATTGTACTTTAGGGGAAATTACAAACCATGTGGCTTTTCTTTCATTAATGCTGCATTTGAGAGAGGAAAGAAAGAGTAGCAAGAAAAAACATTTTCTTTGCTTTCTGTCTCTGACCAAATCAATCAGTGCAAAAAAGGAAGTGAGTCCTTTTTTTGTTAGATGTACGCATGCAGGGGTATGGTAGAAAATAAATTATTAACATAAATATAGGCTGTAATAAAATTAAAAAATATATCCAGGAAAGTAATTTTGTGCCACTCGTTTCCCAAATGTTTTCAGTTGCTTGTAATTTGGGGATCTCATTTCTCTGCCTGCCAGACCGTTGCCTGCCTGTATTTTAATGCAGGGTAGAGAGGCTATCACAATGAAGAGGGAACATAGTCTCAACGGTTTCCAATAGGAACATATTGAACAATCCATTCTCAGGTAATGCTCCTGTGAATTAGTTACTTTTTGTAAACTGATAAGTAGAAATCATAAATCATGCATGATTTCCTGTGTCCAACGTACGAGCTGTTGTATTTGAGACAAAAGCATCTTTGCAAAGGTTTGTTATTTTTGAGGTCATAAATTCCTCGGTTGTTTTTCATGAATACCAAACCTTGGGTATACAGATGTATCTAAATCGATTAGGAAAAATATCAAAGAATTGCATTTGCTTTAGTAATTCAGATCAAAAGGAAAGATTATATATTACACTTGTTAGTAGTGTTATACTTAAAGCACATATTTCGGCTATTTTTATCATTTCTTAAAGCCAATTAAAACTTTAAATTCTGTTTCACAAAAAAATAGAATATTACATAAGAGAAATAAAAATATACCCTGGGATGGACTGGCAACCTGTCTAGGGTGTACACCCCCTCCCGCCCATAGACTGCTGGAGATAGGCACAGGCTTCCCCACGATCCACTATGGAAGAAGCGGTAGACACTGACTGACTGACTGACTGACTGACTGACAAATGAAAATACTGAATATACAGAAAACAAGTTTTATATTTTGTACATATTATGACCTACATAATCATGGGGAAGTTTTCTGACTTGACAGTTGTCCAGCTGGCAGTCACTGAAGTCCTCCACAAAGCGGGTAAGCCACAAATGGTAATTCTTAGGAACCTGGCAGTTCAGAGTCCTGGATCCAAGCGTATTAATTAAGAACTGAGTTGAAGTAAAAAGTGTGATGGAAAAAGGTACTCAATCATCAGGAATAACTTCAGTCTTTAGAGGACTGTGAGGCAAAGGTCATTCAAGAGTTTGGGGGGAATGCTGATGGAGTCAGAGCTTCTAGAGCTACCACACACAGATGTGTCCAAGACAGGGCAAACAGCTGTCACATTCATTGTGTTCAACCTGAACCAGAGAGCACATCACAAACATCTTACCTGGACTAAGGATGAAAAGGATTGGACGGAAGATCAGCTTTTGAATTGAAAGTAAAGTTTGTATTTCATTGGAAATCAAGCTCCCAGAGTCGTGAGTAAAAGTGGAGAGGCACGGAATCCATGTTACTTAAAGTCCAGTGTGAAGTTTCCACAGTCAGTGATGATTTTGGGTCATCTGCTGGTGTTGGTCCACTGAGTTTTCTCAAGTCCAAAGTTAGAACAGCTGTCCTTCAGGAAATTATAGACATCTTCATGCTTCCCTTGGCTGACAATCTTCATGGAGATGCTGATTTCATTTTTCATCAGACATTGCTATCTTCCCACACTGCCAGAAGTACCAATACCTGCTTTAATGACCATAGCATCACTGTGCTTGATTAACAAGCAAACTGGCCTCACTTAAACCTCAAAGAGAATTGATTTAGTATTGGCAGGAGGAAGATGAGACACCAGATCCAAGAATGCTGATGAACTAAAGGCCTCGCTAAAGCACCCTGGGCTTCCTTAATACCTCAATATAGCAATGGGCTGATAAACTCCATGCCAAGCTGCACTGATACAGTAAGTCATGTTAAGCAGCACCGATCAAGTAAAGACTGTAAATGCTGTACAGTACATGGACAAACCTTTCACTTCGCCGAAATTTCTGAATTATTGTATTAAATTTTTTTATTATTAGTCTTACGTAATATTCTGATTTCCTATGAGACAAAGACCATAGTCACCAAAATGAAAAGATATAAAACCTTGAATTATATCAGTGTGTGATGGACCTACATTATGTGTGGTTCTCAGTTTTTGAACTAAATTACTGACATAAATTACGATTTTAATGAAATTTAAAGTAATTGAGAGGTATTTAAAATGTTGTCAAATTTCCACTATGTATAGATTGGGGGGACATCTGAATCACTCCACACATAAACAAGAAAAAATATACACATCCAGAACAGGCACTGAGTGAACCATGGCACAATTACTTGCCCAGTGTAACATCAATTTATACATTTATTTCAGCTATATTATTGTTCGTTATAGCTGGTGAAGGCTTACTCTTCAGCCCCTCGGTGGCACACCTGGATGTTTCCATGAGGAGCAAACGTGGGACGCAAAGAGCAAGGAGGATGGTCTTGTACTCCTTCCGAAAGTTTTGGTTTAGTAGTCCATATATGATGGCGTTGAGGCAGCTGTTGAAGTATGCCATAAAGTAGCTTGTAACAAAGAGCCACTCAGGTATGTTGGGCGCCACTTTTGCAGGGTTTATAGCTACAGCCAGACCTATAAGGTTTAGTGGAGCCCAGCACACAGCAAACAACACAAACACCATAAACATAGTCAGGAAGTTTCTCACATCGCTGGGTTTCAGTCTTGTCGTTTGCTCTGGTTTTACCCGATGCTTCACTTGAATCACCAGAACCCATATTCTCATGTAGCAATAGGACACCACTAGCAGCGGGATCAGAAAGTGAATGACCACCACTGAAATGGTATAGTACGAGCTAACAGTCTGAGCGAAGGTGCAGGAGTAGACACGAGGGTCGTACTGCAGAGAGCCGACAAAGAAGTTGGGCACTGTGGCGATGGCAGTGAGCAACCAAGTGAGGCCCAGGTAGCAGCAGGTGTTCCTCAGGCTGTACAGGCGGTCGTAGTGGAGACTGTGGCAGATGTAGCAGTAACGGTTGATGGCGATGGCCGTGATGTTGAATATTGAGCCTATGACGCTCAGGCCCATGATGAAGCCGCTAGCCTGGCAGTGCAGGTCCCCCATTGTCCAGTCATTGTGGAAGATTGCTGTTAGCACCAGAGGGTACGGGTACAGAGCCACCACCAGGTCCGCTACAGACAAGCTCACCACAAAAATGTTGCCTGGAGACAAGAGAGAGGTAACAAGCAAAGCACAAGTCATGCTTATTTACAAAGTACCATCATGATTGTCATTATAATTTGGGGGGATTTAATGATGCATTTTAGCTGTTCCTTTTCCAGGATGAAATGGTTGCACAACAAATAAGAATTGGGTGCAAAAGTTTATAATGGACAATTCAGTATATATATCCCCACTAAAAAAGTGTGCCTCAACAAGCTGCAGAAAAACCCAAAATATTATATTAAATATAAAATATTGTAGCCGTTAACAAGTTTTTGGTTTTATGTTTAACCACTCTTAAGGTTAAGGTCAGAGCCATTCTAGAAACGTAATGTTTGCCTGTTTTAGCCATTCCAAAACCGGTTTGATGTGTGTTTAGGATCATTGCTCTGAAGAAACACCCATTTATGTCCAATTATAAAATATCTGACCCAGACACTTACCCTCACATGAAAGGAAATTGGTTGGAAAAAAACACGGACCAGCAGAAGCCAGGCTGCCATACAATCTGCGGCACCTTTATCAAACCTCAGATTGAGGGCGCTGTTTTTGCGTCTAGATTTAGCACGTTTGAAATGCAGGTGCTAACTGGGATGCAAAAATGTCTGCTGTCACTGTGGCCAAAAGCAGGCATAGATTGCAGAGCAATTGGAGCTGGATCAGCTTGATTATTATTATTATTATTATTATTATTATTATTATTATTATTATTATTATTATTATTATTATTATTATTATTAACAATTTAAACAATCAAACACGTTGAATGTCAACACCATCATCCCGGCCCTTCTGCAGGACAAGCTTTCCCAGCTGAGCTTGCCTGACTCCACCTGCAGGTGGATCGTGAACTTCCTGACAGACAGGAAGCAGCACATGAAGCTGGCAAAACACTTCTCATCCCATCAGCACTGGTTCCCGTCAAGGCTGTGTTCTTTCCCCTCTGCTCTTCTCCCTGTACACCAGCAGCTGCACATTCAGTCACCAGTCTGTCAAGCTCCTGAAGTTTGCGGATGACACCACCCTCATTGGCCCATCTCTGGGGGGCATGAGTCTGCCTACAGGGGGGAGATTAACCATCTGGTGACCTGGTGCAGCCAGAGCAGTCTGGAGCACAATGCTCTGAAAACAGTCGAGATGATCATAGACTTCAGAAAGAGCACAGCCTCACCCACCCCCATTAACCTGTATGGCTCTTCAGTCACCATTGTGGACTGCTTTCGTTTTCTGGAATCCCTCATTGCTTAGGATCTCAAGTGGGAGCTGAACATCACCTCACTCACCAAGAATGATCAGCAGAAAGTGAACTTCCTGCAGCAGCTGAAAAAGTTCAGCCTGCCAAAGACAATGATGGTGCACTTCTACTCTGCCATCACTGAGTCCATCCTCACCTCCTCCATCACCATCTGGTACGTCACCATCAGGGACAAGGGCAGACTGCAGTGTATCATTCACTCTGGAGAGAGGGTGACTGGCTGCAATCTTCCTTCTCTTCAGGAACTGCATGCGTCCAGGACTTGGAGGCGAGCAGGAAAGATTACGCCTGAACCCTCCCACCCTGGACACAAACTGTTTCAGACTCTCCCCTCTGGCAGGAGGCTGCAGTCCATCAGGATCTGATGGACTGCAGCCTGAAGACTGTTAATATTAGTATATTTTACTTTAGCAATCCGCATTTGGTTTTCTACCAGTTTATTTACATGTCAACCTAAACAGAGCAACTACATACCCCACTCACAGACTTTTAGTACATACAGAACTTGAGAAAAAGGCATTTTCTAACAAAGCTGCTTGGAACAAACTACAGCAGCACCTGTAAGCTTAACAGAACTAAGCTTTAAAGTGGAAATATGCAGAATCCACTGTTTTAACCTTTAAATACATGTTGTTGTGTACTTGGAGTCTGTAGGAGTTCAGAAGTTTGGATCAGTTGTTCGGTGTATCAAACCACACAATTCGTGACACACTCCACCAGCATCAGAACCTCTTCGAAGTGCTAGGTAAAATTTTATTTTTCATGGATATGTCCTTAGATCAGTGAGGAAATTTTTATTTCCCCCACTTCAAAGCCTTCAGCAACCTCCACAAGTATCAAGAAGGACTTGCTGAAAGACTTCATCTGATTAAGGGGTTAGTTCCTTCCGCCTATGGAAACGATGGACGCAGCAAAGCTGCAAATAACGCTACAATGACAACAAACTTTATTTTAGACATGAATTTATTGTGCGCTGATTTGACCTCCTGGCCACTGTTTTGATAGCAGTAGCATTGTGCTTTCTTCTTGTTAGCGCTGTGTGCTGCTTTTAGTGCCATCAGGATAGAACCGTACTGCATGTTTTGAATATTTTTATTACATGATCAGTTTTACATTGTTTTTGCCGTTTTTGTCTTGTTTCTGCGCTGCTAGATATCTCTGTTAACAAACTACGAAAATGGCTGAAGTGCAGAACTCTTTGACCTCGAGGGGGACGGGGTGTGAAGGGCCTCAACAGCATTAGTTGCTCTCAGACGCTCCTCAGAACAGGGGTAAAAGAGGAGCCTGTGGAGCTACAATAACAAGGAATTCAGACGAAAGCATTGCAGTTTCACTTTATATAAACCACAACTGAATGATTTAAGTGTGAAAAGGAAGGATTTAACAGCACGATATGTTTCTTTATGGATAATAAAGAAAACGATTTTTTTGCTAATGTCTTTAATTGTATTTTTCAGTTAATTTGTTGTATGAATTGTCCTGACTACATCTGTTTCAATTTATTATTGTATCGTATGTCTGTTTAAAACAGGTCACACCTGAACGTTTGAACTTGAGATTTACCCTTCTAAATCAAGGTGAAATAAATTTAAAAAAATACAAGTACCATCGCAAGTCACACTTTTCAGATCTTAAAAAAAATCCAAAAATAATTTGCCTTCCACTTTACAATTATGCATTTTGTGTTGGTTTATCTCCTTAAATCCCAATAGGATACATTAAAGTTTGTGGTTGGATTATAATAAAATGTGGAAAAGTTTAAGAGTTATACATCATTTTGGAAAGCACTGTACATAAAAATGGGTTGGAGACTGACAACTAAACGGTAATTTTGCAAACTATGTAAACACAGCTTTTTTTATGTTTTTACCTGTGAAATTTCCTGTGTGTTTTACTGAATGTCAGCCCTTTCTGAGCTGAAAGGGTGTTCCGTCTTAACAGATGATAATTTGATCTTTCTCAGTTATTTGTAGACATTGTCTTTGTGTTGTATACAGTTGTTATTTTTTTTACCCAGTTTCAGGCACACAAGAGGGAAACCAGCATGATATTTTCTGTAATGGCTTCTTCTTGTTGTTGTTTTTGTTAAATTCACATCAATGTTTTTTGTGAAAAACCTCAAAAACTGTCCAATTCAGTTCAACAATACTTTATTCATCCCAAAGGTTGTTTGCCATCTGTTTCTGTTCCTCCACAGGAATTTTAGTCAACGTGATTACGAGAAAACCAAAAGACAGCCCTTTAAAAGAACCATCATGATAAAGATCTCTGTTAGTTTCAAAGCGACTTTGTTCCCAGAAACTGGTTCTTATGCTCACCTAAAACTGCATCAGATCAGATGCTGGTGTGACACTGGGCCTTCTCACGAGACATGAATGATCGAGAATGACATTACTATTACAGTGCAGTTGTTCTGGGTGGAGAGGAATCTAACTATAAACACAGTGTCAAATGGGAAGATTGATAACATAAACATTCACGACAAGACGGGTCGTAATACTGCAAAGTAGAAATCAGTGTCCAACATGTTATGAATGTTTTTTTGTAAAACAAAGACTGCATTCTGTAAAGTTTTAAGGTAAACCTCAGCATGAAGTTAAACATACGAATAAATGATTTACCAGTGTTGTGCACGGTCTTACAATCCACACAGGACATGAAACATTATAAAACGTAAATTAAAATTTGATTAGATAGTGCTTGTCGTAATCATTACCCAGAATTAATTTTCCCATGCAACATTACATGAATAAAAATACGGCTGTAAATTATGTATGCAGAGTTATAATTGAGTTTGTGATGTTGGAGAGACTCCGTGCAGGTTGGGTCATTCAGACAGCTGAGACAACAGCGCCTATTGACAGATATGATGGGAGTCGATTTAAAACACATGTCGAGTATTAGTCCATAGAATCCAAAGCTTGTTACACAACCTGCACCCCAGGGACCACCAGGCTTATTACAAGTTACCTTTCTCAACTAGATCAATAAAAGAAAACAATAGCAATTTAGTGGTGTCATACTTTCCAAGAAGGAAAACTGTTTTTGTCTTTATCATATAGAGGAACATTTGAGGTTTATCATGCATTTTTCCAGCAACTTGAGTAGTACAAATTTTCAGCTCTCTAAAAACCATCTCTGAAGTCTACTGAGATAAAAATAAAAGCATTTGTTCCTCTTCTTCGAGTCAGCTCAGTGGGCAAATCTGTCAGATTGCATTTGTGATGCTGGCAGCACTCGCCGTGTGCATTTGTCACTGTACAGAGGTTTGATTCCTCGTTGACATCATGCGGCTCAATGCTATCATGCTCCCCTGCTGCACAGGGCATGCTCCAGCTTTGCAGCTCTCTTCGACCGAACCCTTCTCTAGCACTTATCGTCAAGAGGGGGAGGTAAGTGCTAAAACGCCGCTGAGAGGATCCCTGTGCAGCGGCCAGATGACTGACTGTTTTTTTCTGGCATTCATTATGAAAAACATTGGACACACCATTACCTCCCTGTGTGTGTAATTAGCCAACTTGGCCGGAAAGATGCTCAGCACGCCCAGAGCTGCAGCACTTGGGCAAATTGTTGTTTTAGTGTAAAACAGATGACCCTCAAACTTGCTCTCACACCTGCATACAAGGAGAGCATATTGCCCGCTGACCCCTGCTGGAGCTATAATTATTGAGTGTGAGTAGAACGCAGCTCAACCTGAATGCTGATTTGGTACCATGCAGCAGGGACAGCTGACACAGAGCCTTTAACATCTCTGACACTACTCTGTAATTATTTGATTTTACAGCGGGCTGCACCCGCACAAAAACTGTCAGCCAAGTGAAATGCGCCATCAGATCAACTGACTCTTGCTTTTAGTGTCTTCTGGGAGCTGAGGGGGGCACCCTGCCAATTTCTCCAGCGCACTCTCTTTGGTGAATATAAACAATAGTTCTTTCTCACTCATCATTCTGTGCAAAATTTCTCATACCCTTTGCTCCTTTTCATGTTTTGCCAGCTTTGACCACGAACTCCAACATGTATAATTTGGATTTTATGTCACAGACCAACAGAAAGCACATTGCACAGATTTTTTTTACTGGAAGGAAAACAAAACAAAGTTTTCAGTTGTTTTACCAAAACAAAACTGAAAAACATGTTGAATATGTATTTTCCGCCTCTTGTACTCTGTTACCCGTAAATGAAGTCCAGTACAACCACCAGCTTTCAATGGTCACGTACATATTTAACAAGTTCATCGGTGTGTAATTTAAGCTATGTATAAAGACAGCTGCCCTGTGAAGGTCTCAGTGAGAAACACAGCAAACGGGTGAGGGATAAAGCTGTAGAGAGGTTTCAAACCACGTCACAGGGCATCCACTTAAACTGATGTGTTACTTTTAGTCATACTCTGAAAGAATTGTTAAAAACAAGGCCACAATTATTCCTGTTTCATCCTGCCACCAGTTAGGGGCAGGGGTGAAAGTGAGCCGGTACGGCCCGGTACTGCGTACCACTAAAAGATTCTGAAGAGGGAAGAACGGCTCTATGCTATGAAGCCGTCATCCAGAACCAGTTACGGCTGCAAAAATTCACGAGCACACAAAGAAGATCAGATCCGCTACCAATAGGCAGTCTAAAACACGACTTAATCTGTTTATAAGTATAGCTTTTTTTTCCACTCATTCAATTTGAGGGGGGGGAGGAGGCTGAACTGTTCTGCTATGCTGGAGCCCTTCAATGCTCTTTGGCGTTGCTTCTCTCCCGTCGAAGCTCGAGGCTGTTGTGAACGGCCAGCCTTTAAAACGAGCACCGCTACGTTTAATGTCTGTCTGCTCGCTGCTAAATACCCAGTATAAAAGCAATAGGGAGAGAACTAGTTGTTTCATGTTATTTTGCTGAATTACCACACAGTACAGCCAAAAATACCATTTAAAACGACCGAGATTTCAACATACGCTACACCGAGAGCGCATGCGCGCCTACCTCAAATGGAGCGTTACCAAGGAGTCTCGTGCGTTCCGATTTAATGGACTGGAGAATTTTACACAGGTGGTGCCACAGACATAAAAAAAACCGCCGGGCTTGCATTAGGACAGGACGAACAATAAATCATTACCTCTAATCTACAGACTTTTTAAATAAAAACCGCGATCTCTCAACACACGAACTGTTAAATATTTTATTAAATGAAATCAAACTTGACCACAATGCAGAGAACAATACTTCTTTGTTCAAAGAAAAGATGGAAACTGAAGATGAAAAGTTATGCATTAGAAAATGGTTTATCATTGGCAGTTCTTTATGGCAGTTCTTTAACAATTGAAATATATATATATACATATATTCTACATTGTCAAGTGATTCTAATTTCTGCCTTATACAGACAGCCTACAGTAAAGTGTATGCACGCCTATATGCCCCAGTGCCTCCCCAGCCCCCCCTCTAGCTCCGCCCCTAAGTACCGGCAAGAATTTAAAACTACTTTCACCCCTGGATAGGGGACACAGCAAACATCTGGATGAAGACACTCTGGTTAGATTTTTTTATTTTTGCCCACATGGAAAGCGCAATGGATGACAGAAAACCAACACTCGACATTTTTTGAAGACACCATGCCCATTGTGAAACAAGGTGGTAGCAGCATCATGCTGTGGTGATGCTGTTATTGACCAAAGATGGGGAAGCTGGACAAAGCTGATGGGAAAGTGGATGGAGTGAAATACAGGACAGTCCTAAAAAAAACCTGTTAGAGGCTGCATAAGACTACAGACTGTGGTAGAGGTTCCCCTTTCCAGCAGGATGACGACCCCAAATGTATAGCCAGAGGTACAATGGAATAGTTGAGATCAAAGCATATTCATGGGGTAAAATGACCTAGTCAAAGTCTAGACTTAAATCCAATACTAGTAAGACTGGAAAATTGCTGTGCACAGATGATCTCCATGCAGTTTGACCGACCTTGAGTTATTAAGAATAAGAATTCCTTTATTTGCCTGCAAGGAGAAATTTTAGCATCACAACAGCACCAAACAAACAGAGCAAAAAAAGACACAATCATAAAGCTGGAGAACCAAACCAAGCTACAAAGTTGGAGAATCCCTCCCACACCCTCAGCATGAAACCCCACAGTGCAATCCCAGAGAGACTTAGTTGCCCTTTGGTAACTGTCCACTGCCTATGCATAAAAAAGTGTTCACAGCTTTTGCCTAAATAGTACCAAAATGAGTCTGACATGCTTGAGTACTACTATTGTCATAAAGCCTTGTTATAAAACCTGACAGCTGCAGGGAGAAAGAAGTGATGTAGATGCTCCCTCACACTCCTAGGATGTTGCAGCCTGCCACTGAAGGAACTCTCCAGGGTAGACACAGTCTCGTAGAGGGGGTGGGCGGTGTTCCTCATCACCGACGACAGCTTTCCCACCATCCTCCCTCCTCCCACCACCTCCAAGAAGGTATGCACAGAACATTTCCATATCTAAAGTTCGTAGAGACATATCCAAAAGACCTGTGGCTATAATGGAAGTGAAAGCTAATTCTACAAAGTATTGACTTGGAAGGAAAAATAAAAATGTAAAATGCACGCCACACCTTTCAGATTTTCTTAAATAAATGTAACCTATTTATAATATCTATTAACTTTGTGTCACATTACATCCAAATAAAACAGTTTTTGGTAGTAACCTGGCAGCATGTGAAAAAGTCAAAGGGGTGTGAATGCCTTTGCACTGTAAATGAAGACTTTTGGTCATTAAAAGAGATTCTAGAATAATCCAGCAAATCAAATTAAATCTTTATATCACAAAGGGAACAATAGGAAAACACTGGAGATTCCTTTAGATAAGAAAACTATAGGCAACTCATAATGTTAGGATTCAGAAGAATGAGACAAACAGAAAGGCTGCCAGCCAAGTAGATTCTCACTCTCATCACTTCCACGGCTGTGCGCACACGTGCACCTCAGGGGTGTTTGTTCCTGTGTCCCGCCCACCGTCTGCATCCCGTTGTGTTAGGGGGCCGGGAGATTTGGAGAACATTACGATTAAACTGACGTGAGCTGCCTTCGATGAGCCCAGCCAAAAACAATCACTGTTGCAATAGAGTAAACAAAATCCAATGGTTCTGAAAAAATACAGCTCAGAACACAACACATCCATTCAGGGAAATGTGCTATAATTTAAATGAGGAACCCCAACCAGAAGATGACGGAGACTATAATTGCAGATTAAATCAGATAATTTCATTCTGATAGCCAGTGTCCGTAGCGTATGACAAAATGCCAGTCGTGATTTTGTTGTCGGGAAGAAGAAGACATGTTAAACGTACTGTGCAAAGTGATATTCCCCATGGATCTGTGCTGTCAATTTAAATTGGTTTCTGGTCTGACTCACTAAGTCCACTGACTCAATTAACCCTCCCTCCAGACCTTTTTCCTTTTTCTTTTTTTTTTTTTTGGGAGGGAGGAGCAAGGAGCTCATGACTGGAGAGACGCCGGGGAAGTAATGCATGATTTCACAAAATTCAACTTCACCCCCAACGTTACATGCCCCATGACCCACAGCTCTCGACACGGTGAGACAAACTTAACACACACACACATATATACAGATATGCACAGACACTGGCTTTTGCTTTGAATTTTTTCTTCCATCTGCTCCCTTCATCCTGCATTTTGTGAGTGGATTTTTAGTGTAAATAACCCTATTGGGAAACTCTTGTATTAACATCCCATTGTCAGTCCTACTGAGCCACATTAAAAACTCAGAGGATGCTGAACATTCACACAATGGAATGTGAGCTACCCATCCTCATTTTGTGCACTGATATAGCTTCTGTCAGGATGTACCAGCAGCTGTAGAGAATGCATGTGAGCACATGTTCGTGTTTGTTGTTGTGGAAGACAGAGGGATGCAGCATGTACAGTGAAGCCGAGCGGAACGGTCCTGCTGCTGCTTTTGTGTGTGCTGAGAAACAAAACCAGCTACCTCAGTAATGCATATTACAGAGAGGACAGGAGAATATTTTTAGTCTTTTGAGCCACAACAGCTAAAACAAAACCAATCAAAAATAAACAAGTGTTGCGTTCACATATTGTAAATAAAGATTTCTGCCCTTTGTGCAGTGAAAGACCGCCCAAGCCTACAAATGTGCCCCACAAAGCAGCCATCCATCACAGACGAGGTTTTTATGGTGGACAGCTGTTTGGAGCTATTCAGCTGTGTCCGTTTGAAAGCTCTGTTCAATTAAACTTTCATACGATGGGAGCCAAACACAGCTATAAATAGCTTGATAAGAACAGAGCAGAGATTGTTTACAGCAGTAACAATTTCCGACTCTTAAGGACACTCTTAGGAAAAAGAAAGAAAGCATCTAAAGGCTTTGCTGGAGTTTCTGGTTACCACTCATACAAGCTAGTGGATCACCTCTATGCCTGGACCAATTAAACCAGGGGGAACGCTGAAGTCTGCAATCACTCTAGTGTCCACAGTCAATCAGCGTGAGGAAATTCACTCTTGCTCCATTGTGTGAGCCCAGCCGACTATGTCATTTCTGCTAACCAAAAAATGTAGGTATTCTATTGGGACTTCTAAACTTCTCACTGAACGGATCTCTGCTTAATTAATCAGATGAGTTACATAATGTATTTGAAATTTCAATTAGAAGCTCATTATTCCAAAACATTGTCCAAAACAATCTGGTAGCCTCGTTTACATGCTCTCATAGGCATTACGTTCGGCGCCCTGCAGGACCTTGTCATATGCAGCTAAACTTGGCTTACCTCTTGTTTTCTGTTGTAGCTTTGGTTGAAGCCTTTAAAATATTCTGGAACACACACTGAAGGGTTGAGATATGTTTTGCTCTTACATAAAGGTGTAGTTCCCTTACAAAATTAACAGTTACCTGATCTTATCTCAGGTCAGTTAAAACTTTTATTCAGTCTGATTTCACATTAGTTACAGCACTTTCACTGCTGCTGAAAAGATTATCTTATTGGTTCCTTGAAAAGAAAACTGCTGTGTGCCGCCTGATCTGTAGATGTTTAAAAAGCATTTGACCTTGTGGTTTGTCGGCCTTTGTCAAGCCACTGAGATGGTTTAAAAATGATTTAACAGGTAAGAACAGAAGCCAAAACTCAGACTTTCGGGGGTTGCTAAAGATTCCATTTTGGCTCTTTTTTTCTTTTTTCTATGAACTAAACAAAGACATTCAAGCTACTCTGAATTCGTATGAAGATGATATAATTTTCTCCAAATCTGCTCCCACTGCAGCACAGACAATAGAAGAACTTCAGAAGGCAATTATGTAATTACAAAAAGCTTTGAATTATCTAAAGTTGGTTTTAAATGCCTGGAAAACAAAGTTTTAGATTTTATCAAAGGTTTCTTCCTATCAGTACATATTTCTAATCTAGTAAAAACCTCAAAATGAAAATTGATTTTTATTTCACAAATTAATCTTGAATTACATTACTTGCAAATAAACAACCTGTTGAAGCCACCCTTCAGTTCATTACTGATTAAAGTCAGATATAGCACATGCAAGCAGCTAGTTCGTCTTTAAGAAGCCTTGATTCTGTGTATCATGTTTGTTTACATTTCGTTTCAAATGCTAAATCTATGACTCATCGCTGTATTCTCTGTGACTGAGTTGGTTGGGCATCTTTAACCATCCGTAGACAACAACATTGGTATGTTTTGATTCACAAAGCTCCGCTGGGTAAATTCTCAGTATACCCACGTAACCTACTTTCTGTCAGCTCTAGTAGCAACCATTTGCATGCTTCCAAATGGTTGCTTCTGAATATTCCCAGGGCTTTGGCGTAAAAACTCTGCGACGTCTGAATGCAAGTCCTACTGACTTGCTGTGGTGACTCCTGAATAGGGGAACAACTATAAAGACTCCTTAACTCTGTTTTACTCTAGCTATTTTCTAATTGATGAAAATCAACATTAATTTGTCTTACTTGAATGGCATGTTTTTCCGTCTTTCCAATTTTTAAGAGTTGCTAGAAGAAACAGGCCACTGTCCCACATAATACAAGGAAGTTGTGTCTGTAAATTGCTACTGATGCCACTAAGTGATGTTAAAGAAAATTATTTTTATGCGCAGGATTTCTTTTCCCACTAAATAAATATGCTCCCACAAAAGGTTGTGTATTTTAAAGGTTGTTGGTGCGGGTATAATCTTTAATATCGAGAGGACCTTATGTATTATAATTTTTACATGAGGTTTTAAACCAGAGCAAAAAGTAAAGAATTGGCTTATACAGTTCTGTTACTGGTTCTTATCAGTTTTGTTGCTTCAGCAGTCGCTGTAAATAAACCACCTATGTTTTACAGAAGGAAATCAAAAAAACAGCACATATCATTATTAACTACACTGCATGATTTCTGGTGGCATTTGCTTCTGATCTGACTCAAACTAGATTCAGCCACAAAGGATGAGCAAATAAAAAAAAAAAAACTGAATCATTGACTCCAACAGTTTGAGGTTTATATGATCTGGACCGTATTTTACTGCCACTTGCCCACTTTAGAGGAAGAGAGTCTCTGGAAATCAGTCCGGATGTCTCATCACTTCCCTTCTATGCTTGAACATTTGCATCCTAATGGGAGTGGCATGGTTTCCAGAAGGACAATGACACATATTGGGTCATGGAATGGTTAAATATTCTTTAAATTTATAATAATATGACGACATATTCAAAGTTCCAATAAACATTACAACAGCAAATTAGATAATAAGCTCTGGATGGGAGCTCTATTATGCTTCCAGAGGATCTTAAAAATGTGTTCTGAGACACGCTGAAAGTGTTCGATAACAAACTAACAAATTACACGTTGGTTTTAACCCATTAAACCCAGTTACAGCAAAAGTCTGAATCTCTCTTTCAAACTTGATGAGAGATAAGTGTGGTAAATTTCCACAACAGTGTTTATTTGTTTCATTGGGTTTTATAATAAAAAAAACTAAGATTTTGTAAATGTTTTCACTCATAAAATAATGAACAACATAAGACAAAGATAAAGAATTAAATTCTAGAAAACCTTTTAACTGAATGAAATGCAACAAAAACAAATACAAATTAAATAATTAATATCAGAAACTGCATCTTTTAGTCTAAATTTGCTAACTCCCAATAATATTCTTACGGATTATTAAATCTTAAATCTCAAGGAGTTAAGGACTTTTTTTGAGAAAGTTGCATTTACTTCTGATTGCTAATAAGGTCCCCATGTGTTCAGAAAAAAAAGAAGATTGTGAATAAAAACGAACAAGGAAAGAAACAGAGCTGCTGTTTTTCTACATAAATGAGTACCTTTATACTGCCTAACACACAAGACATCATCTATTTGTCTGGAGATATTTTAACTGTATCGCAAGAACGGGTAAAAAAAAAAAAAACACAAAACACATAATATTGGAGAAGTCCAGTTGGAGCATAGCAACTGTAGCAGGAGGGGAAATAATATGACTTTGATTTCAAAGATCTTCAGAGAGGCCACGGGAGCTACTGTCAGAATGGCATTGCTTCTCACCTTGGGTGCTCATGGGACACTTCAGGTCATGATATAAGGAGGGGTGTGATTTATCTGGGCAGGAGAAGCCAAGGATACAGCAGCCAGGCAGTCAGAGGGAGGAGAGTGTTGTTATAGACTGATATGAAGGCTGGCATGCAAGGATGCAGAAAGTGCACCACACTGAGACTAGAAGTTGATTTTTAAGCAAGGGGGTCACATGATACATTTTGGATTACATGATTTTAGTTATGAATGAAACAAGGAGAGCAGGTTGGACCTCATTAAAACATGTTTATTTATCACTCCTACAAGTTGAGCCATAAGTGTAACATAATAATAAAAACAAATCCCCAAATGAAAAACTATCTTTCTGTCTGACTGCAAATTTACACATTTATTCTGCAATGAAACACTTCTTCCGTCATTCTTCATCATGGCTTTGTTCCTCACCTGCATTCCTGAGCTTTTTGTTCCTATACACGGACAGGATGACCAACACGTTTCCCAGGATGTCCACCACGATGGTGAAAATCAGCACGCTGGCCAGCACAGTGGACACACCGCCGGAGGACGCGGTCTGCTCGCAGCCGCTCTCATTGTGCGGGCAGTCCGATGCGTTCGCATCCTTCACCTCCACATCCATCTCCCCTCAGGACGCAGCGGCCATGATGGGAAGCGTTTCTCCAATTTTCAGTGTAAAAGAAGGGTTAAAAAGAAGAAAAAAAGTCAAAATGTCCCCGCTGGAAAGACAATTGAACTTTATTGGACACGTATACGAACTCCTCCATCCGTGAAGTCCCGGGATGAGGCGAGCCATAGCATGAGCATTTGGAAACTAGTGCGCTTTACGCACAGCGGGGAAGTGATGTGCTGGAGTTGCAAGGTCCTGGAGTTGCTGAAGGCTCTGGTTTCATGGCGCTCCTCATCAGTCACCGTCGCTGCTGCCCCTCGCTGCTCCATTCTGACAGGGGAGTGTGTCCGGTGGGGCATGTGAGCGCTCTCCTATGCGTAATGGAAACGCGAATATGCTAGGCTCGAGCCAACACTATATATATATATATATATATATATATATATATATATATATATATATATATATAATATATATATATATATATATATGTTTTAGAAAATATTCATTAAATTATTTGTATCTGTTTCCTGGTCAGGCAGATTGAAAGAATCTAATATGTTTAAAATGACAAGCTGCCTAATAAAGATTACGCTGTTTCTCCTGACCTTCTCCATTGTGCCACTGTAGCTACTTCAGGTATCCGAATGAACGTGGAGCTGCGCGATCACAGCGAATATGAGACTGCTAATTTGAAATGAGTGCTTTGAAATTGTTCCAATTAACGACTTAGTTTGAAACTGTCATTCATTAAACAGGAGTTTCATGTGCTTGGCAATGGCGCCTTCATGTGTCCAGCAGAGACTCTTACAGTTAAAATGACTTGACTTCTTTACACTATACTGTTAAATTCGGTAGATCTGTTATTTATTTAAAGTGTATCCTTTTATCTTTTAATAAACCTTCTATTTCGCTCCACGTAAAGTGGAAAGTGTTTAATAAAAACACTCTAACTTCTGCCCTAGGACCATGAAGAAAACATTGATTGAAA
Organism: Crenichthys baileyi; assembly: GCA_036173005.1. Lineage (NCBI taxonomy): Eukaryota > Metazoa > Chordata > Actinopteri > Cyprinodontiformes > Goodeidae > Crenichthys > Crenichthys baileyi. The sequence continues at coordinate 138,191 of JAHHUM010000071.1, read as the reverse complement.
GAAATGACCCAGCAGTGTTTTGTGTCAAAAGGTTTGTTTTACAATAGACTCAAAGTGTCTGCTACAGGTAGCAACAACCTGATCTGGATGTTTAAATCAGTATGAACATCATGAATATAAAGGATGATGGACCAACAGTTGACAACCGTGACAAGTTAACCTCGTCTAAAACTTCACTAAAAACGAACTTAAAATCATTTAACTTTTAGCTCAGGTTTGATTTCTTAAAATAAGCCTGAACATTAATTATAATGTTGCATACGTACAACCACATATATTTTTTAATAAAATGAAGTTAATCAAGGGCTGCACGGCCGGGGGTCTTTCTGCATGATGTTTGGTTGTTTGTGTGTTGCCCTGCGATGGACTGGCGACCTGTCCAGGGTTTACCCCGCCTCCCGCCCATAGACTGCTGGAGATAGGCACCAGCTTCCCCGCAACCCACTATGGAAGAATATGACTGACTGACTTTTGTAATGTAGGTATACTTTAATTTTTAAAAGTGTCTAGGGTTTTTCCATGACGTCTTAGCTACCCTTTAAAACAGGAAAGACAAGAGAACATACCATCCGTTCTGGGTCTACGCCCCTAGGAGGGTCCGAAAGTATGTGAGTTTGCTTTCAGAACATCATTTAAAAGATGCAATCGAAATGGCTCCCAGTTTCTCTTTTCATAATTGACACTAATTTCGACCAACCTATGGTCTCTGCAGAGCTAATCATATACACCGTGTTGTTTCATTTAATATAAGTCCCGCCTACTCTAACACATACATTTCTGGCCCTTCAGCTCTGACGCTGGTTGTGACGCTATAGACGTGTAACCGATGAAATTCCTGCAATGACAATGTGCGCCATGTGGAGCCACACCCGAAATCAACTTTAAAAATCATAAGTTTAAACAGTGGATTTCGCTGCGTAATTGTACATTTTGCATTACCAGATGGCTTTCAGAGTTTTTTACCAAACAGATCTTGGCAAAATATTTTGTTAATTATTCTCCTGATGAGGCTGGTATCGTTGGTCTGCAGAAGGGAAAGCCACTTTTCAGAGGGGGACCAGACCGAACTGGTGTTTTCCTTTGCGTGTGCACGGGGAATGGAGGGGCATTAATTACCTGTGCAAAGTGGTACAAGACCTGCTTTTACCACTTTTTAGACTTTTAGTTTGCTGTATGACTGATGTTGAAGGATTCAGGAATTACAGCCTGTGTAAGTTCATATATAAAGGTTTTTTCTACAGTGACCATTTGAAGACTCCAAATAGCCACTTTGGAAATGTAAGCACATACCCACAGAAAATACCTCCTGAGAGTAGTCATTTTTTTTTACTATTGTTATCAAATTTGAACTTGTAGTAGGTAGTAACTAATGCCTCATTTGATTTCTGAACCCATATCTTTAGCCCTCCATGAACAGCTGCATAAAAAAACAAGACAAAAAAAAAATCCAGACCAGAGAAGAAAAGTGACATTTCTGTGTAATCCAACTGTAATAACTACAAAATAGTTATTGGATATCATGTTTTCTTGTAGGTTCTGAAAATTATAAGGTAAGAATTGATATGAGGGATAAAGTAGGTATGTGAATGTTTAAGGAGGACCTGGTTTAAAAATGTAGCTTGGCTGCTGAAATTCAGAGTTAAGGTCAGGTTGAAGTGACGGTAAGTTCCGAAATGCTGGTAACAAACTAACAAGTGGATGAGCAGGCGTTGTAATGGCTTTCAGATGACCAGGTAAGAGGAAGATGTTCGAGTTGACTCTGAAACTCCAGGTAGATGTTGCAGGTAGAGTAAGGCTGGGGAAATTCCTAGAGGGTTCTCAGTGTGAGTTATAAACATGACCTCTGGAGAAACAAAGACATAAAAAGGTAAGTTACTCAAAAGGTAGAAGGACATAAAGCTGGGTAGTTTTATTACCTTTCTGGTCAGCTATTGGGCAAAGAAAGAACGCATTCCTCTTAGTTTTAATGAGCCTGATTAGTCACAAGTGTGATGGGAGCCCACAGGAGCACCCACGCCCACACAGCAGGTGACACCAAAGAGCTGAGAAGGAAATCAAAGCACAGTATCAACACAACCAGCCCAGAACCAGGATGCAGGCTCGTAATTAGTTCATGGAATTGTTACTATAAAGGCTGTTCAAGAACCCGGGTTTATGATGCCACCACCCAGAGCGAGTAGGATGCTAAGTGGAGGATGAAAAAATCTCCAATGCTCACTACAGCAAATTGCAGCCGTGAGTTGCATCTTCGGGTCACCATGTCTCCTCAGAACATTGCTAATTCTATGGCTTTTTCTACATCTACACCAAGGGAGCCAATACTTTTGGAGAGTATTGTTCTAGTCACTTGTGTTGTCGGCTAGCCTGGATCTGTAGACGTTAAAAGGACTGTAGGTGGATTTCATGATTTTGGTTTCAGTTTCTGTTGGGACTTTAAAAAACAAAGTAGTTCAACACAATGAGTTTGTAATAACTCATTGCTTTTGAGTTTTCCCTTTAATTCACAGCTTTGAATGGCAGAGGTCTAAAAATAGATGCAGATTTTTTCCTATGCAGTGAGCATAGATGTGCTCAGTGGCATCTCAACTGTGTAACCTTTACGCATGTGTTTTTTTTAATTCCCCTGTGGAATTACAAAAGGAGGACCATCTGTACTAGTGTACTGGAACAGCTGGGATAATCCTTAGGGTATTAGCAAACATTAACACCCTTTTCTTTTGGAAAAAGTTAAAAATGCTGACATCTTCAGCTAATTCATGTAAAAAGGAGGTGCAGCAACTCTGGACTCAGGAAGCTCTGCTACAATTGATGAAGAAAACCATGCAGGACAGTAAATGATTTTAGCTTTGCACATATATTGTATTTTTGCAGGTATATTTCTCAACAGTATTTTTAGATTTATGAACCTTTTTTACACATGAATGCACTGTATCTTTATAACTTTAGCATTATGAGGAAAGATGGTGTCTCCAAATATGCTAAGAAAAATTAAAATTTCATGAGACCTTTAAGTTGTATTAGTGTGTAGATCTGATTACGGCCTTTTTATTTTTTTTATTTTACATTCACAGTTAGGATCGCCCTGGAGTCCTGCCAATAAAAGGCACTGAAATTACTTTTTGAGTGTGCCTCCAGTTGTTGATGGCCTGAGAAAGATAAATGTGGGGGTCAAATATAGTCTGGTTTCAGATGCCTGAGGGTCTTTTCTTAGTGATCCTGTGATAAACATGCCGTTTGTTATTCCCCACATTATAGCAGCACTGGAGGGTAATGTTATTTCACCATAAGGCATAATATAAATATGACGTTGGTGTATATAAAATTGTTTGAAATATTAATTTTTTTTTTCTTTTTTGCTGCTCTTCCTATTATGAATGTGATACCTAAATCAAGCAACTTTGGTGCCGGTGATCTCAAGTTTACCAAGAGATCACAACAGTTTGCTTTAAAATTCATCTTTATGAGTGTGTGCCTGCAGCTCAGAGGACATAAATGACCTGTGATGGACTGGTGACCTGAACCCTGATCTTACTTGCTGATAGCTGGTACAGACTCCAGACTTCCCACATTCCTAATAAGGTGGATATTGGGGTTGAAAGACAAAATAAACTATATTGGGTAAATGTTACAGGAAGCTGGTGGCAGCAGGACACCTGAGGACACCTCCTATGATCTCCTGCGTTGCTGGAGAGCAGCCCACGTGGGCCCACCATCCCTATTATATTGCTGTTTATCCTTCAGTAGAAAGGTGACAATCAATAGTTTTACTTTGTGTTTGAATTCTATAAACCCATAATAAAATTAAAATAAATTTTATTTTATAGACAACTATTACTTTAGATCTTGATTTTAAATCTAATTAGATAAAGGGTTGGTTCCATATTTTTATAAAAAATATAAAAATATAATATAACTCTTGACACCTTGATTAGTTGTAACTTTAAATACTCACAATGACTCTTCAGACTTTGAACGTAAATGCGGTGTTTTCATTCAACGATTTTTAAGTTTATGGTTAAAGTGGTTGTCTCATGATTTGTGGTGGTAGAACAGGACCGAAGGGCAGAAATGAACTCGGGAGGAGCATGGTGGATAATAAAGAATAACAAACAAAAACTTACAATAAGGCCCATAAAGAACCGTACAAGGAAGTGGGGAGGATACAACGGAAGAACCGAGCGATAAACAATGATTACCAGGGAGTTTAAGTACAGAGGAGGCGTGATCAGTGACATGGAAACAAGTCTAATCAGGGGAATGCTGAACAGCTGAGGGAGACTGCTGAGCAGGGGAGCTGAGGGAAGGAGACTAATAAAATATATAACACAGAGGGAGCTGTATCCAAACACAAAAGGACCTACAAATCTAGGGGACTAACCAATTTATGAGAACAGCCCAACATGCACAGAACAGAACACAAGAAACAACTAATAAACTCGACACAACTAATTAACTCATATCCAAAGCCCCTACTGACAATAATGAACAACGGAGAATAAACTGAATATGACAAGACCTCACTAACAATAATTAACCCAAATATTATCAGAAAACAAACACAAAAGAAAATACAAAACACCAGTGTTACATGACAGGTTGAATATCGATAAAATGCTAATCCTGAGGTAGGCTTCATGTTTTCAGGTTGTGTTATTTCAGAATATGTAAGGATTTTCTGGCACCTTAAAGAGAAACATTTTTTTTTACTCATTAAGAAATTCCACATATAAAACACAGCTGCTTATGAGTTACTATGAGAGTTAAACCCTCTCTGTGTCTGCATCTGACTGTCCTTCAGCTCATATGTGACTGGCAGTCTCAGAAAAGATACTGTTATTATTTTTCATCTCACTGATGGCTTGTCAGTGAAGCTTGCTTGCCCAACCAAGCCACATTAGACCCTTAGAACTATGACAGGTGGCTTAGATTGACTGCTTTTGGAAAATTTATCAGCACCACTCGTTCATCTGTTTCTACAAAACTTCAGAGATGTTTTGCAGAAGCAGATTCCCTATTTCACTTTTGACATCCTGCCCTTAGTTTTGCTGGAGTTTGGAAAAACCAACAACCTGTCTCAGTGTGACCCAAAAGATCCAAACTGCCTTAAACCTGTGCAGATAGCGGCAAAATCTTGCCATTGAAGAGGGGACCCCACAGCCGATTTAAAGAGCTGTGTGCCCAGGTTCCCCATCCATCAGACAAAGAGACTGTGTGGGTTCCTGAATTGCCTGTCAGACTGAAGTCCTGTGGTTCAGTAAACCCACAACATGTTTCCAACTGCCACTAAGTTGTTCTGCTGCTGTGAAAGTGGATGAATACATCCGTTCTTGAAACTGAACTGAGTTGCGTCACTACGGATGACACTGTCTTACCTGCTTCAGCCAGCATCTTCACAGTGTGTTCTGCATTTGTTCTGGGGTTGATGCACAGATTTTGCACCAACTCATCTCTGGAACACAGAACCAGTCTCCTTCCTGAACAGTATGATGGTTGGACATCCTTATCCTGTTAGTCTGGCACTTTCAGGCGTCTGGAAATTGTACCCAAAGATAAACCAGACTTTTGGAAATCCACAATTCTCTTCCTCATATCTTGCCTGATTTCTGTTTAATTTTTCATGATGAAACCATTTGTTTGAGGTTTGCCTTAAAATGCATCTACAGGTGTGCCTCTATTTAACTCATTGCAACAAACTGAATTAGAAGCTGTCAACGCAATGCCATCATCAACAGGTCTTTCTGAAACTGTTTAGAAGAAGAGTAATCGTTGTGAATGTAAACTTCTGAATTTGAAGAAATAAAAAAAGATCATATTTTTCTGGCATTTAGAAAATATAAATCCACTGGCTATCCTAATGTATCCTAATTTAATTTATCCTAATTGATAACAGGACAGATTCGGTCCAATTTAATGTCAGACAATGAGAAAAAAAAGGTTGCCTTTTTATATGGAGCATTTAAATATCTATTTTCATCTATACGTATAGCACTGGAAAAACTGTGACACAACAGAAACCGGATTGTTTCTTCAAAGTTAAAGAAAAAATTTAAACTAGTCAGAGACACTGCCAAGAGGATGATGACAGCAACAATGGAGCTTCGGGAATTTTTGGCAAGTACTACCCTAGGTAAGCATCTCTGTCTGTGCCCCACCACCCCCACACTTCTTCCACAGCAACTGGGTGGTGCTGCCTTTCACTGATAGTTATACATTTTCTCCTTTCTGTGGTTGCTTCCATGATATAGACATATACAGAAACAGCCCTAGTTGATGACCTTATTTCTTAAAATTTCCTGGTTGAGTATAGGTAAAAGTTCCACTGAGGGACTCTGGGTAATGGCAGAGCGATTGTCAGAGCTTAACTTGCGTTTTACCCCATGTGGGCTCAGTTTGACTGACAACACAGCTGTACCTCTTGAAAACCAATCAGTATTGACAAAATCTACACCTATGTTCTTAGGGGTTAAATGTTGTTCAGAACCCAATTAAAAATAGGTCACATGCTCCCTCTCATGTCTGCTTCACTGCTTCAAGCATGGTGTGCTAACCCAACACAGGGTGGTGCCAACCCCCCACTGACTGTGTATAAAAATAAACTATACAAGACTCATTCGAGATACAACAAAGATAAATATACCCTCTATTCTTTTTTAGATCTAATACTCATGCAGTTTTCCAGAGTGTACCCCCCCCCCCTTCTGCCCATGGACCATAGCAGACATGCACCAGCTCTGGCAAACCTGAAACGATTTTGTATGGATGGACGGACAAACGGATGGATGGGTCTTTCTGATGCTGCTCTGGGCAACTGCCTATGTTGCCTATACCGAAACACCACAGAGAAGCATTATCATAAACAAACCATCCAGGTCTGGCTAATTTCTTCATAATTCTGGTGGGAGAATGTGTTATGTTGCAATTTTAAATGTGCCGTGTGCCATCTAAAGAACACCATTAAATAATGTAAACTGCAGAATCATGCTGTGGGGTGTTCTTCAGATTGCAGTAGAGTTTGTTTTTTTTCGAAACAAAATCATCAGAAACATACATAGTTATGAAATAAATTGCAACACGTGTTTCTTAATGTTCACTTTCCAATAGATATTTTATTAAAATGTTGTAAAGAAAAAAGATGGCTCATTTTACAAGAAAGTATAAATCAGCAATGCTTCATTATCTAAAAGAAATACCATCATGAATCTCATGAGCTCTACACAACATAGTACGTACTATATAGATTATAGATGTAGAAACTAGTGGCACTATATTTTGCTTAAGAAACGGCAAACATCTATTTTTAGTGCGTTATTCTACATTTAATATAATTTACATTATTGTGCACACTCTAACTGGATTTACTGTAGAGATCAGGAGCATCTCTTAACAGCAAAGGTATGTTAGTGTTAAATTATAATTGTGCTTTTCAAAATATCATTTATCATTTACATATCATTTAAATTAGTTTTCTTTCATTAAACTAGATAGACTTAATTTAGTCAACATCGTCAGTCTCTCAGAGTGCAAAACCAGATTCTTTCCTTTTTTTCCTCAAACTTTGCGAGGTTCACCTTTTTCTTTAAAGCTTGGCGATACATCCAGACACAACCTTCTCTCTACCTGCCTTTACAACTCCTGTTGCACTCATTCAGTATCTGTGTGCCTCCGGGGAGGGTGTATACTGAAAATATGGCTAGGGTTTTTATTTATTTATTTTTTGCTTTGAGAGATACCACAACAACAATCTAAGGCACCCAAAGTCAATGGTCTGTTGAAGGACATGTACAGTGGCTTGCAAACATAGTTATATCCCTCAAACACGTTACAACCAAACACTCCAATGTTTTTTTGTGTGAATTTATGTGATGGACCAATACAAATTAACACATAACTGTAAAGTAGAACAAAAAGGATTCTTGATTTTTAAAATATTTTACAAATGGAAAAAAATGTACCTCAATTTCTAATATTTACTGTGTGCATTTACCATCAGTCTAAACCCAGCTGTTCTGCAAAGGCCTCTAAGGTGTGTCAGAGAACATTAGTGAACAATGCTGAAAACAAAGAAACACAGCAGACAGGTCAGAGATAAAGTTGTGGAAAAGTAAAAAGGAGGTTAAGGTTATAAAACAAGATATATTACTCGGATCATCTCATAGAGCACTGTTTAATTCAGCAACTAAAAATGAGAAGAATATGGCACAACTGCACACCCACCAAGACCGTGACCGTCCACCTAAACTGACAGAGCAAAACATGGTTGTGGCAGCATTATGCTTTAGGGATACTTTTCCTAAGCAGGCACAGGAAAGCTGTTGAAAGTTCATAGAAAGATGAATGGAGCTAAGAAATGGTAATCTTTGAAGAAAATCAGCAGGAGGACAAAGACCCTAAGTATCCAACCAGTTCTACAACACAATGGTTGAGATCAAAGGTTTTCCATGTGTTAGAGTGACCCAGTTGAGGTCTAGGCCTAAAATCCGATTCTTAATATGTGGAAAGACTTGAAAATGTATGTTTACCAATGCTTGAGCTATTTTACAATGTAAAAATTGGCAAAAATGTCATCCTCTAGATGTACAAAGCCTGTAGAGATGTGCTACAAATGATAGCTGTAACTGTAGCAAAAAGTGGTTTTACAAATGCACAAAAAACTTTCCATTTTTTCCTTTCACTTCACAATTATGTGAACTTTGTATTGGTCATAACATAATATAAAACCCAAACTAAATGCACTGCAGTTTGTAGTTGGGATTTTTTTTTTTTTTTTTTTTGTTGCAGAGGACTACATACCTAAAATGATGACAAGGACGAAATATTAACAACAGGCCTCTCTGCTTCAATACAGGTGAGATGAAATGGAAAATATGAAATGAAGCACATGTATTTTTTTTATGTATATATTTGCTGAAGTAAAGGTGCTCAAACATCAAGTGTAGTTATTAAGATGAAGTCCATCTTAGTTCTGACTCCAGACTGCATTTAGCTGCATGAAAGCTGCATGAAAGGGAACTCTAACAGGCACAGTGATGCTCTGGTGTGGTCAGTTTCTGATTTAAGGTCAGGATTGTTGTCCAGCAAAGCCTGAGAGGAGTCAACAGGTGGTAGTGAAAGACAGCACCTGGTTACAAAACGGAGCCATCATCACGGCCGATACGTTTTGATGACATCTTTGATGGGCCTCCTGCATATTGGGCAACATGAATTGATTTGTCTCTTCAGCTTCTGCCCGCAGTCGTTGCACAGACACATGTGTCCGCAAGTGTAGATGACCGTGTCCACTTCCTGGTCGAAGCAGATGGTGCAATCTCCGTTCTTCCCAGCAGGGGGCAGCTCAGATGCAGTCAGGGAGGGAGACGTGGGGGGGCTGAGAGGGGAGCTGGGAGCAGTCACTGGAAGGAGACAAGAGAATGTCTTCAGATAAAGCTCATTTGAAAGGAAGAATACTCCGCTACTGTTGGGATGTTTTAATGTGATTAGTCATATATCTGCTCAGATCAGCATAAAAAAAGGCTTTAACGGACAAGAAAAAATGTTGTTACTAATAACAAAATCTATAAAACAATTCTGAACTTTTTTAGTTAAAGCCTGATTTTCTATTACAAATAAATGTACAAACCAATATATTTCCCTGCAGTTTGTCAGAACTGCTACACTTCTAAGTCCTCCCAAGAGGTCCTCATACAGACTTCATATGTACTGCATAGCACAATTCATGCTGTCAACATCTGGCATCATACCCAGAGAGGATTCTGAGGCAGAAGAGGATCTGTTGATGCTGAAAGCAAGGTCTGAGTCACTGTCATCTGGGCTGCTGCTCTGAGAAGTTGTGGGGGATGTGCAGGGAGGACTGGACTGCAGTGTTCCTGTGCCACAAAGACAATTATATATCAACAACCTTCACATAACCAGACTCACACCCTGTCTAGAAAAGATGGGATTCAGTTAGAGGATATATTTAACATAGGTTTAAATGAATGATTTCAGCACATCTTCTCTTCTGGCTGCCTGAATGCAAAGCCACAGGTTTTACCCTGACTTACCCTAACCAGACAGATTAGATATGCATGCTTATTCCTTAGAGCAATTCTCTTACGGTCTTCTATTCATAACAGAACATTGTTTGATTAAAAACAAGAGAGAATGGGGTCTGGTCTGCTGGGAGTTTATGTGGGAGTTGGACCAAAGGGACTGAGAGAGGTCACAGCTCAAAGTTAAACAGCCAAATGAAGATCAAATCTACTCAGAGGAATTCCTTTAGCCTCTGAATCATTTCAGGAAATTCTCATTCGGTTTGTGGTGTCAAGTTGAATAGTAAGAATAATTTCAGTCTAATTGTGATTAATAATGAATTTACAGTATTTTTAGTATTACACTTCTTTGGAACTATTAGATTTACAAAACAATATTGCTACAAAGACCAAAACCAATGAAGAATTGTGTTTCTTGTTACTACAGTTCTATTTTCGATGACATGAAACCTATATCACCCATGATGCAACTCATCCGCAGCGGCAAAAGATACATGAACGATGTGAAGACCTGGTGAACATTTCAGCCTATAGGTGCCAGTTTTTACAAGACCTCTTAGCTTGACTAAGTTTGCAGTGTGGTGTAATCCTTGGAAAAATGAAAGAATCAGACATGAATCAGATTAATTTAGCTTGATTGGTCCTGACCGATGAAAGGATGCAATCCAATCGTTTTCTGATCAGAGAATGCTGAGTTGTGCTTTACTCATTCAAAACTCTTCGGTGTGGACACTGTTAGTGAGGAAATAAGTCTTCAAAGATAATAAATGGAAACTGTATTTCTAATGAGACATGTCTGTGGCTCATTCTGGCTACTACTTAAAGAGAGAGTAAGACTTTCAGCAGATAACATAAAGTTTAAAGATATTACAGATAAGAAATGTTGGCAGCCTTTTAAAAAATCTCAGAGTTGAGATAAGGGTTCACATTCTTTAGGAAATGCATTAGGAGACTGCTGTTAGAGATACTAACGCTACTAACACTGAAATGCAACGTAAGCTGCTAAACACAGTTCAAAATCAAATTAACATATATATATAGATATATATATATCTATATATATATAGATATATATATAAATAATTGCTGGTTTACGGTGACTGTTTAAACACATGCACTATGACATCACCTCCTAAAAAGATTTCTGTATTTTGGGGTCCGAGTTTTACAAAAAACAGAGATCATAAGTCTGACACTCTGCAACTCTGATTGGTGCCCTGTCAAAAACTATTCTCCTCTTTCATATACCTTAATCAATCTTTACTTGAGAATTGGACCACATTTAAAGTAATAAGAGTCTGTTGTAGAATAGTTAACAAAAAGTGCTTCTTATATGTTTTAGGTGTTTCTGTAACACACTTACCGAGTATCCTAAGTCTGTTCACAGCCCCATGCAAGGTAAAAAAGGCCCACAGGACCTGAGAGGAGTCTACGCAGAGCAGCCGGCCACGCCCAACTCCGTTCACCCCATGGTGCACCTCCCCACTGGGCAGCAGACTGAAGCTGAGAACGTCTCCAGAGCAAGGCATGGGGAAGCCCCGGTGCAACACCCAATACTCCTTTCGGTCCAGGAGCACCTCAGGGTCAGCTGGCAAGTCTACAGAGTGCAGACAAGCTGGGTCACAGGATGTCAAACCGAACGACATTGCCCCAAAGTAAGGCAGGCCCAGGTGGCCCACCTCCACATACAAAGTCTCCCCCACGTGCAGCGGCCGGTCGCTGAACACCAGAGTCCGACTACTGTCCAGAAAATGGATACAGGCAGCTAAACGGTCTGCAGAGAGTATTACATCAGATCCACGGATCAGGTGAAAGTGCAAGTCATTGTCCAGCAGGGAAGGCAGGCCCCGGACACCCCTCGGGAACGTAGTGGAGACGGTTGAGGACGGCGTAGAGGAGGAAGAGGAGGACGAGCAGCAAGGGATGAGCTGAGAGTAGCTGTTGAGCTGGAGGTTAGCCATCTTGGCAGCGGCCGCCTGGTTGTTCTCCAGCTGATTGTTGCTGTAATTGGCCGAGTCGTGGCTGCTCTGGGGAAGATAGGCACTCAGACGAGCCGCGCTCAGACAGCTGGACCCCACACTCTCAGCAAACGTGCTGTCTGTGGAGCAAAATGTGGACAAAAGGTTAATGACTATCCATGGCCTCATTTAATCTGTCCCAAAACATCTCTTCTCTTGTAGTTGGCCGATTCCTCTATTTTCCAAGACCAGACACAGAAATGTAGTCACTGTTTGTCAGGAATATTAGTTAAGTATGATTCAGCTGAATTTTACAACACTTACTGGAAAGCTGTAACACTGGCAAAAAAATGAGCTACAAGGGAGTTGCAAAATCTGGTATTAGTCGCAGCTTTTTTCCAAGGGTTCCTTTTTCCAAAAGAAATATGACAACTTTGGAAAGAAAAGAGCTCTGAAAACTTGTTACTTGTTTCTTTTCTTCTTTAAACTGAATGTACACACAAAACATTGAAATGGTATTGTACCCCTTAAACTTTTTTTACATGTTGTCACATTACAACCTCCAACTTGTGCATGATTAGGATTTATTGTGACTGACAAAAACAAGTTTTGTATAATCAAAAAAGTAAAGTTTTTTTAAACATACAAATCTGAAAAAAGTTTGTATTTTACCCCCCTGTGTCAAAACTTGGTGAAAAAAAAAAACGGTGGAGTATTTCTCCACCAGCTTTCAGATCGGATGGAAAGCATCTTTGAAGATTAATGTTCAACTCTTGCCACAGATTCTCAATTTGATTTAAGTGTGGAATTTGACTGGACCATTCTAACACATGACTGTGCTTTCATCTGAACTGTCTGCCTTGTTTCTTGGTGATGCTGTTTGATCTATAATGTTCTCCAAACGTCTGAGGCCTCATAGAACAGCTGAATTTACACTGGTATAAAGTTCCACACAGGTGCACTAACTTTAGTAAATCAGTGACTACTGACGTTTGTTGGGTGGTATTTTATTTAGAGGAATCAGAGTAAAGGGGGCTGAATACTAATGTAAGTCACAATTCTCAGATATGTATTTGTAAAAAGAAAGTGTTACGCCATACATCCTGTACATCCCTCCTTCCAACTTTGAGTTGGTCTGTAACATCATCTCTTGGTAAAATACATAGAAGTGTGAGACTGTGATGTGACAAACTGTGAAACAGTTCAAGGGGTGTTAATACTTATCAAGGCATTGCATCATAGGCAGATGATTGACAAATAAATTATTTTTGAAGAATGTGTCTATTTTATTGTGCCCTAAAGTTTTATGATGAAGGTTGTTTCAGTGTTTTGTTTTTTGCACATGTTGAAGTCATGCTGTGAAGTCAGTTGAGGGTTGCTTGTGATGGGAGAGTATTGCAGTAGCATCCCAAAAACAACAAAAATGAAGACATCTATGTTGAATTTAGTCCCAAGTTGCATTTACTCTGCATTGACAAATAAGCATTCTCAGGCAGAGGTTTTCAATCTTTACCATATTATGGTCCCATCTTCACCACTTCAAGTTTTCCATACTGTGAGCTCCATATGCTGAAATAACTGCGCAGTTCAGCTACTCTGTACTTCAGAAACAGATATAAACAAGTCTGCTGCTTGTAGTCCCCCTCTGACTTATGATGCATTCCTTTACCACTATTTCTAGAGATGTTGGAGCAGTAGAGCGCACTGGCCCCTCACCAAAGCTCCTGAGACGAGCCGCCTTGACCAAACAAGGCTACAGCTCAATGCGTACAGACAAAAAAAGCTCGATGTGTAAAGATGAAAGGGAAGCCAGCATAAACGCAGAAAAGTGACACAGTTTAGGAAAGTGATAGTAAGAGAGTGTTAGGAATAGTAGTTGGAAGGGTGAATAGGCTGTATGACATCTGTTGTTCATTTATCCATGTCATGTTAGCCAATTTGAAACAAAGAGGCTCTGGTTTTTAAGACAAACACTGATCCGTTTTGACACACAGATCATTTATCATCGAGCAATCCCAAACCATTTTACCCCCTCCTTCCAAAAGGACCCACGGGACTGTAAAGCTTTGCCAAACGCCCAAGAATCTGTCTAATTTGCCCGTGAATATGTTGACCCCCTAAAAATGTGTTTCAGTGGATATTTGGGTTGTCGAAACACATGGCTCCAAGATGACTGACTTGAATCAAGAAAGAAAAATATCCATTACTCAGTACTACAGTCCCTTGCAAAAGTATTTATACCTCTTGAATTTTGCACTGTTGCCTAACAGCAAGAAGGTCCTTTTTTTCACAAAGTAGTGAATAATTGCGAAGTGGAAGGAAAAGGATACAAGGTTTTTTCTTCGCTTTGATACCACTAAATAAAATCCATTACAACCAACTGTCTTCAGAAGCCCCCTAATCATTAAATAGAACACCTCTGTACAATTTGATCTCAGTATAAATCCAGCTGTTCTGCAAAAGCCTCAGAGATTTATCAGAGAAAATGTAAAGCAGGTTAGGCTGTAAAATAACCTCTCATGGTTGGAAGATCTCATGGAGCGCCTGTTCAAACCCGAATCTGAAGATGGAAAAGATATGAAACAACTGAAAACCTAAGAAGACATGGCCATCCACCTAAAATGACAGACTGGGCATGTAGCAATGATCAGAGAAGCAGCCAAGAGGCCCATGGTTGCTCTGGAGGAGCTGCTGAGATCCTGAGCTCAGGTGAGTGAATCTGTTGATAAGAAACCAATTACTCCTCTACTCAACAAATCTGTGCTCAGACCAAAATTAAACAGTTTGGCCTACTTTGAAACACAAATTTGTGGTAGAAAGCTAACACTGTACATCACCCCGAACACACCATCCCCATATTAAAACATTTTGGTGGCAGCATCAATACTGTGGGATGCTTTGCTTCAGACAAGATGATTTGAGTTGATGAGAAGATAGATGGCAATCCTATAAGCAAACCTGTTGTCTTGAAGGCCACAGGAAGTCCCATTTCATGATGAAAATATCACCCAAACAGTCAAATATGGTTTTGGCAAGATCACGCTGTGGGGATGCCATTCTTAAGCAAAGACAGGGCAATACTGGAAGAAAACCTGTTAGAGGCTGCAGAAGACACGAGGCTGGGGAGAAGGTTCACCTTCTGGAAATGACAACAACTCAAATCATTCTTTTTATATCAAAGCATGTTAAAGTGTCAGAATCTCCCAGTTTAAGACAGCTGAATCCAGTCTGGCTGAACTTGAGCTATTTATCAAAGAATTGATAAAGGAACTTGGGGGAGTGAGTGCAACAAAAGGTGGATGACTTAGGGGTGAATACAAATGCACACCAAACATTTCAAATCTTTATTTATGAAAAAAAGAAAAAGACATGTATCCCTTTCCTTCCACTTATCAGATGTGAACTAAATTGTTCTATAACATTAGGTTTAAATGAAAAACATTGAGGTTTGTAGTTGTAACTAGGTAATTTTAAGAGGTATAAAAGATTTTGCAAGGTACTGTACGTGGCTAAATGTGTTCCCATTGGAGGTTGAGTTTGCTCGCACAACTCGGTTTCTACTTGAACAAAAAACATAATCTTTTTACAATGATGCAACAATTGGCAGCATGACTTGATTCTTACCAAGCAGTGTGACCTCCTGAGTGATGCCATAGATGTCAATAATTGCCCAAAGTGGACAGCCAATACTGAGCCCACAGTGGAAAAGGATGGGCTCTCCATCATTGATGCTGTAGAAAACCCTCCCGTGGCGGTCGGCCCAAAACGACAGCACGTTGTCCTTTAGGGCCAGTCTCTCAGGCAGGGCCTTGGCCCAGTAACCGGGCCGTGTCACCAGATCGGGGCAAGCATACTTAGGGATGTCAGCGGCCTCCAGCTCACTTGGATCTAGACTTGTGAAACCAAAGCGCAGAGCTCCACTCCAGCCAGTGTGCACTCCAGTTAGGCGCAGACGGACCTGAACACATAAAATTATTACAGCTTTATTGCAACCTTATCAGAACCATATAGAGAGATAAAACAAACCTTTTCATAAAGGTGGACGGGACGATGGCTGAACGTGATGCCATTGCAGAAGCTGTTTTTGCGAGTCGCCCTTCGAAGTTGCCCATCCAGACGGATGTTCTTGCCCCTGGCGTGCAGGTTAAAGCGCAGCGACTCCAAGTTGATGTTGACAGGGGGGGCTGACGTTCTTCTTTCCACACCTGACCCGTTATTGGGCAGAGTGTAGTATTGCCTGCTAGCCACTGAGCGGGGTTGCAGAGTAGCATCTGTGGGTGGTTAAACATCAGGGGTTACAGAGGGAGATAAGAGGAGCCCGTTAATGATTTGGCTGGAATGGTGTATGGACTGCAAGCCTGTTTTTATTGGTTTGTTACACTAGGAGATAATAAGGTGTTATAGACGACTAAAAGCATCTTATTTAGAGGGCAGAGTTAGAAAAAAAGGTATCCCACAGTCTTGGGCATTAAAAATGTTAATGGACTAAAATAGATTTGTCTGTAAAACACTGGGAAACAGTATGCATCTTATGTTTTAACCCCCTTAGATCAAAGTTTGCAACATGCACCATGAGTCTTCATCATACTTATACACCCCTGGCCTACAGCATAAACAAACCCTGAATAGCTCTCTTTATTCCCCCAGTTATGTTCAAAAGGGGAGAACGAATCACACAGTTCAGAGTCAGTATCAAAATACCCAAATAAAAGGCATAATCTTTGATCTCGTCTTCAGAGGAGGAGTCAGCGTCCTAGTTACTGAAAAATAATCCCTTAAAGAGCATCGCAAAACAAACAGATCAGAAGTGAGAAGAAGACAAATCGAGCGCTGGCTCAAATGAGACTTGTATGATGAGTGTTTATGATATAGACTGGCTGCGATTCGACCCTCAAAGGGAGGCTGTGTGTCTCATCTCCTCCAGCGGGGCATGGAGAGATTACGTTCATGTTAAAAATTCACTCCGTTCTGGTGCAAAGACAATAACTCAGTTAAATGTTCCACAGCACATTTCCTAAATTAGGCATTATCACTGATTATATTCTAAACTATACAGCACGAGAACATCTGTAACATCTCAAATGATGTGCCTCTTCCCATCCGTGCTTAAGCAGCTTGGGTTTTGAGGAAGTAAAATATACTTTGGAGGTTAATGTAACAAAAAAAAAATGTTGAGGCTTGACTTTACCGCCTTAGGTCTAACCGCCTTGCTGACAGGGAATCTGTAGTTTAATCACCTACAGTGAGGCCTGATATAGACACTTGTTTGCCATTATTAGATGACAGGCATAGACCAACAGGTCAAGGACTAAGGGTCAGCTCAAAGCAGATTATGGCTGCACTTGGTGCCTCCCATGAATTAAGCAAACAAATATATAGGAAAATGAAGACCTATTGATCTCAAAAGTGTTTCCCAAACAACAACTAAATTTGAAACCCCCTTAGACATAACTAAACTTCTGTCGTGTCATTGCATCTTTCAGTTTTCAACCACAATTTCAAGTTATTTAAACAACACGTTGTTGTTTTTTCTCTGTCTAGGAAAATTTGCACGTGGCAAAAAAAAATCAAGCAAATGGAAAAATATCCAATCCTCCTATCTGGCCTGTAGAGGCACAATAAACCCATCTGGTCAAATGAATACGTGGGCTTCTCTCCAAATACTACGACTTTCTCCCATGATGTTCTTTCAAATGTTAAGATACTACTTTCTAATTCTTTACTTGAATTCGCACATTTCAAGTCAAAGAAATGAAGTTAAAGTCGCCAGAGATTAATTTCTGACTCCAATATGCCACTAGACAACAATATCAAGCTAGCTGCAGTACTGAATTGCACTTCTGTCATTTTGCACCTCAGAAAACCATTCACCAACATGTTACTGTGTTTAAATGCCTAAAATGAACAGAGAAATACCCAGCTCTCATATTGTGTTGCTAATAGTAATTAGCATAGTCACTGAGCACAAGACTTAGCAAACCTCACAGCTTTTTCATTTGCAGCTGCAACAGGGTGAAGTTGGAGATGATGCTGCATTTCATTTGCCTAGAAATGATGACGGACCCAATCCAAGTGCTCCAATTGTAAATTGGGAAACCAGTGGGATTTTGCCAACTATTGCTAACTACTGTTAGCAATATAAATCGACAACAATGTTTTTTCTACATTTTATGCACTCAAATATTAAATGACCATATTCACAAATAGATGTTGCATTGGACTGTGTGTGAGAGGCATTAGTCAATGCAATACAAACAGAGAGAAATGCAGTTTACTTCATTTTGTTTGATCAGTACATGGCCTGCACAATGGAGCAGCAGGTAGCACTGTTCTCTTACAGCAAGAAGGTCCTGGGTTTGATTCAATGCTAGGATGTTTCTGCATGGAGTGTGCATGTTCTCCCCGTGTATGTGTGAGTTCTCTCCAGAGATTCTCATTTCCACCCAAGGTTCAAAAACATGAGTGTTAGGTTAATTACTCTCTCTAAACTTAGGAATGAGTATATGTGTCCATGGTTGTTTGTACAGTGTGTCTCTGTGTTGCCCTGTGATGGACTGGCGACCTGTCTAGGGGGCAACCCCGCGTCTTGCCCAATGTCGGCAGAGGCGGGTATAGACAATGGATGGATGGATGGATGGCAGTGGATTTTGAGGTTAGAACCAATGAGGAATCTGCAACTTGCCACGTCAAAATATTTACTTTTTCCATTTTAGCACTATTAAATTTTGACTTTAGAGTAAAAATAGAGAAAATTATACTGCAACAATCCTTTCAAATTAATCAAAGCGCAACATTAAACTACATGGCCTCCTCACCTATTTTCTTATACTGACCAGTAGAAATGGTTGCATCAACATAACCACAGCCCTATAAATGATGGACTCTATTAAGCCACAAAATTCTCAAGAAGGTTTACATTGCAATGTTTTATTTGGAAAGAAATTAACAACTTATTTGTTAGACCTCAAGCAATGAGTAGCATAACACAAGAAAACAAGCTTTGGTATTAGCTACAAGGAACTTATTTAAGAACCTAAATATAGTCTGTTGACTGTTAATGAACCAAAAACAATGATAACATTTCTGAAACAGAAAATGTTATCATAGCTTGAATTTCATAGATTTTGTGACTTTGACAGTAAAATGGTTAAAAGAAATCTCTGAGAATTATAAATGAACTTTAAAAGAATTAAATGGGCCAAGATCATTCTCAACAATGAATAACTACTCACACCACCACCCTTTCACAGTTTGAGGCAAAGCGATAGTGTCTCTTGATTACCTTAAATAAATAATCAATTTTAAAAATTACTCAGATCTGAACTTGGAGGGGTGTTAAAATCTATGATTATTGCATTCATATTTAAACATATGTTTTGAACTTGCTTTTTTGAGAAGCATGACTGATGAAAAGACTGGAAACAATAGTATGAACAGCTGATCAAAACCACTTGTTAAGCCCAATCAGTCAATGCTTTCAGCCCATTTCCATCAATACAACATCTGACTTTATCTGTTACTGCTCTTTACTGATTAATGGCTTTTATGAAAAAGCAGTTTTGAAATGCTGTTGATCCTTAAGGGTTCTAAAAACTGAAAAAGTGTAAATAAAAGACTGCACACAACACAGCACTATCATACAAAGGACTGCTTCTCATATAGAAAACTGTTTTAAAGCGTTTTTAGATTACAATGGTTTCTTTCTCCTCTGTAAGCCTTGATGACTTTGCTGTGATATAACTAACATTACTACAAAAAATAACCAGGGAACATAAAAGGTCATTCCAGAAGGAATTAAAGCCATAAAAATTTTTTACATTTTAATCAAATATATTAGTTTATAAATGTGAGTCACGGGGGAGCTGGTGCCTATCTCCAGTAGTCTACATGCGAGAGGTGGAGTACACCCTGGACAGGTCGCCAGTCCGTCACAGAGCAACACAGAGACATTCAGGACAAACAACCATGCACACACTCATTCACACCTAAGTACAATTTAGAGAAACCAGTAACAGTCATGTTTTTGGACCGTGGGAGGAAGCCGGAGTACCCAGAGAGAACCCACGCATGCACGGGGGAGAACATGCAAACTCCATGTGGAAAGACCCCCGGCCAGGAGTCGAACCCAGAACAGGACCTTCTTGCTGCAAGGCAACAGTGCTACCAACTGCGCCACCGTGCAGCCCTAATTAATAAATGTAATTCTCAATTTCAGTTGAAGTCTAACAAAATTTGTTGTTTTGGTTTTTGATTAGAATTTAACTGAAGGTGTTGGTTCAGTCAGTCGTTATTCTCATTATTGTCAGTGTCCAGCAGAGAACTGGCAGCAGAGTAAGGCTGACATGTTTATGCATCATATTATGAATGAATGTATCAACCTAGTAAAAGGTAAAATCTGACATAGGACTTGTGGATCAGAGAGTTTCTCTGCTACTGCTAATATCAAACTGCTGAATTCAAACTGTCTAGCAAGCTGAGCATAACCCTGAGGCAGGTATTGCCATTGAAAAGCACATCTTAGCTGTGGTTGTCAGGGAAAGGCTTACATGCTACTTTCTTAGAATTGTTTAAAAATGTTTATTACTGTTTCAGTAAGGATTTATGCCTTAACTAGCTCAGAGGCAGTGCAAATACTAAGGAATAGTGCCTTTGGGTTTTAGGTAAAAAGGTTTACATACTACCTTGTTAGAATAGATTTGAAAAGTTTACTACTAAGTTTGC
The DNA here is from genome assembly GCA_036173005.1 of Crenichthys baileyi. Classification (NCBI taxonomy): domain Eukaryota; kingdom Metazoa; phylum Chordata; class Actinopteri; order Cyprinodontiformes; family Goodeidae; genus Crenichthys; species Crenichthys baileyi. The sequence continues at coordinate 117,484 of JAHHUM010000071.1, read as the reverse complement.
TAACAAGCTGAGTGTCTTAACCTTGAGGAAGTTGTTAATGAATGACAAACCTTGCATGTGGTTTTCAGGGAAACTGTTTATATGCCACATTTTTAGAATACATTTAAAATAGTTATTACCATTCCGGTATGATTTTAATCAAAAAACTGTTCTTTCATTTTGTTTCTCTTTAACATAAATAGACAAAAAAAAAAATCTAGCAAAATTCATTCAAATCAAGTACGTTAACAATTTACTTGAACAACTTTACCCATTTCATTTTTTGGAAATTGTTCATTTTATTTGTTTTTTTTAGCTGTTAAATTTACACAATTTCTACTCTGAGATATTCATTAAAATATACTGCAATCATTTTATTGAGTGAATTCTAATAGTTTGTTTTGTCAGCGTATATTCACAAACCAGAGCTGGACTTTATTTTAAAATAGTCTTGAACGGAGTTTATGCAGAACCTCCAAAAGGACTGGCAATAATGTGAGCTGCGGTGATGGCAGCACCCCCGTATTCAGTCGGTGAGAGGGCCTGCTGGGAGCGTGGGAGTGAGACAGACGTTAAATCAAAGTGATATAGGGGAACTGATTATCAAGTAATGGGCTCTAGGTAACATGACAAAGTGGCTCAGAGCTGAGGGCTCATAGTCATGCTAAAAATGAGACTGACAATCAGGCGCATACAGGAATAAATCACTGGTAATCACTAAAGACTGCTCTTAAAGTAATGACACTTGGAATAAAAGGATATGTTGGTGTTTGTTCAGCTTCTGTTCTAGTTATGTATATTTTTAACTTCTGTTCTCATTGACCTGACTTTCAATTCATGCGTGAGCTACTGCAATAACATCCTGCTGAGGTTGGAAATAAAAAAGTCCCCCATGACTTGAAATCATCCCCAAAAATCGGTCTGAATTAAAAGCAAGAATCATGTTATCTGTTTTACATTTAAATTGCAGGTACATCCAATCAGTGATCAAAAAAGTGAGTATTGATATTTTAGAGACACTATGAAGGTCTTATCATTGCTCATAAAATTTAAAGTCATATATTTTTCGCAAGTTTGCATTACTAATGTGACTCCGGAAGCTGATGGCTCAAAAGTGTTTTTGTGTGAAGCACCGCGGCTGCTGGAGGAGCGCTTCCCAGGGAATCACGCTCATCTCCCCCGTGATGCGGAGCGCGTCTCGGTGCACGGCGATCACAAGACAAGCCATGTGTATACACCTCTGTTGTTTTCCACATTAACAAGCCAATTATGACCAAATACGAATAGAAACCTCACCTATTAACGGTTTGGGTGCTGTATTCCCCATTATATACAGATATTCCTCGCACCGGCTGACAACTTAATTCCGATTGCAGTATTTCTCTCTTCATCCATGTATCCTCCGACCGATGAGCACCTTCCCTTGTCTGCTTCTGCTCTAGCGCCTTCCGGTTTGCAATGATCCTCCCAGATGAAGCATGGACGCGCTCTTCTTCTTAATGTCAACCCCAAGGCGCTGCGACAGGCAGACACCTCCAACTGGCGCACAGCTGCCCCTCCTTTCCTTATCGTGGGCTCCCCTCTGCACGACTTTAAAGACACAGTGAGCGCAGATCCCACGCAGCCTTCTGATAATTAACTAACTTCATTTACGCCAATGAAAGACTGATGAGCGTTAAGCCAATGAAAAGGGTGTATTTCTAATCTAAAGGGAGCCTGGCTTGTGAAGAAATTTCCATACAGTCAGGCGGACAGGATGCTGAGAACTTTGAAAAGTCCTTGAGGTTGGTGGCGAGATCAGATGGGATGAAATCGATCTGAAAACAGATGTACCTACAAGAGACCCTTAAATTAATCATGCACTCATAAAGTAGACTAACAGATTAGGACTCCAATCCTGATAAAAGTCAAAGCAGGAGGAAATCCCCTTTTTTCCACACCCTATCCTCTGCCCTCCCACAGCCTTGACTGCTGGGCTTCTCTCAAGCTGTTTCCTGTCTTCTGGATCTCTCTGCTCTCAGAGGAGTCATGCATGGCCTGCAGGGCTTGTAGGAATGAGAGCATCACTGAAAGCAGATCTGGGATGACATGTCTCCTGCAGCAGAGAGAGCTGGAGAGAGGCCCAAGGTGCTACAGTAACCTTGTGTCAAACAGTGTGAAAAAAGCCAGCCTTTTTAGAAAATGCATGATGTGAAAATGTTGAAGCGTGCTCGCATAACTTGGACGTTTCTGAGCAGACTGACATCTGAGGCCTGAGAATAAGGCCAAGCACATCTTGTCAGCGATAGTGAACTAAATATAACTCCAAGACAAAAAGCATTTGTTTCTGCCTCCTGAATGCTGTTTGTCTTAGCAGGACACTGTGGCTCCCTTGGGTGAATGGTGTTTGGGGTGAAACTAGGCAGAAATGAAAAATCCCCCCACGCCCTCTCCCTAGCCTTGGAAATGAAGAGCTGCAATGGTGAGGGGATTAACACAGGAAGCGAGTATGAGGCTGCGATGATGTCTGCTATCAAGCTTTCCCTGTAAACACAGCAGAGCTGCAGTAACAAGTGGCGCTTCCCCCTGATGCTTGCTGCACTGCCTGAGTGCAGATTACAGGGTGTTAATGGAAGCACACCGATTGCAGATTTTATCTATATGCAAGCATCAGTACTTCTAAGTTCATTCTCAGCATATGTAAAGGTCCTTCTAGATGTCTACGGGAATATTGAACATTTCGGAGAAACTGCAGATACAAAACAAACAACAGTAGAGAAGCAGTAGAGGAGTGTAAAGGAAGGTTAGCTTATAGAGCAATATCTTAACTTTTTAATACCCTGTTTGATCAATTATCTGAAATAATGGAAAGTAAGTAGAATATATTTCTATAGCACTTTCTGAGGCATACTTCACAAAATGCTGTGCAAAATAAAAAGTTAAAGCACGCAACATTAGGAGATTTAAATAGTTAAACAAATGCAGATGTTAAAAGATAGGTTTTTTGTTAGTTTTGCCAAAACACAACAGCATCCACATTTTGCACACTCCAGGAAGAGATGTCCATGGTTCTGATACTATTGTTGAAAATGTTTTCTACCGCGTGGTACAACTGTAAAGCTGCCGAAACATGACTCTCCTCCAAAACTGACAGGGTAGGGAAGAAGAGCACTATCACAGAAGCAGCAAACTCTGAAGAAGTTGCTGAGATCCACAGCTCAGGTGGAAAAATCTGCTGACAGGACAACTATTAGGCCTGCGCTCCACAAATCAGGCATTTAGCAAAGAGTTGCAAGCAGAAATCCTTCGTTGAAAGAATGCCAAAAGAATTCCCCTATGCAGTATAGAGGACACGCCAAATATGTGGACGAAGGTGCTCTGGTTAGACAAAATAGAACTTTGTCACTTACATACAAAACACTATATGTGATGGGAAACTAACACCATGAATACACCATCCCTGGGGTGAAACATGAAGATGGCTGCATCATGCTGTGGGGACGCTCTTTGTCAGCAGGGACGGAAAGCTGGTCAGAGTTGAACAGAAGGTGAACAATGGACCTAAATACAGGGGAGTGATTGAAGTAAACCTGTTAGAGGCTGCAAAAGACTTGAGACTGGAGGTTTTCATTCCAGCAGGAAACGACCCAAAACAAGCATCCAGAGCTACAATGGAATGGTTTAAATGATGTGTTAGAATGGCCTAGTCCAAGTCCAGACCTTACTCTAAATGAACATTTGTGACAAGACTCAAAAATAAGCAACGAATTTTAGACTGTAGATGTGCAAAGCTGGCAGAAAGGTAAATGGGGGTTTTGTAAAGTATTTTTTCGGGGGGGTTGATTAGCAATACACAACACACTTTTCCGATCTTTCCTTGGAGAAAAAGGAATAAAAAACATGCATTATTTCTCATCCACTTCACAATTTGCAATAATGTGTGTTGGCCTGTCATATAAAATCCCCATAAGAGGCGGTGTCGTTTGTGGTTTTAAAGTGACATAATTTGAAAAAGTTCAGTTGGTACATGATTACATCTGCAAGGCAATTTATAAAATGATTTTGGAAGCACAAACAGACAGATTCTGCACATAATAACACAACAAAAAGCTTGAAGATAAAATAACTGGTAAAAGGAAGTATTACATGATGACTTCTATTAGAAAATAGCAATAATCTACTAATAAGCTACTATACTTGAAGAGCAACTGTGGGATTTTTGTTTATATTGCTTTGGTGGCTCGAGCAATAAAGCACAGACAGGCACCGGTTAAAGTGCAAAAAAAGGGTTTTATTTAACCCAGAAAAAACAAACTTGAATAACTTATACAAAAGTCAAGATATTGGGCCCATAAAAGAGGTCAAACTAACAAACTCTATGCAAAAACAGGCAACAAACAATACTGACTCCAACAAAACAGACCTCCTGACTGAAACAAAAGGGGAACTTAAATAGTGGCTGATCAGTCTATCCAGACAAAAAAAAGGGTCAAACACACAAAAACCTAACTAAAACTTATACAAGCAAGTTCCATTTCTCCCCCATGGTCCTGAGTTGTGGTATGAACCAATTTGCAGGTCTCCACATCGGCTTGCTCTGCCCTTTTCCACCTCTTTGTTCAGCCACAGGAATGGAGCAGCTGCCAATAAAGTAACTCAGAAAAGAAAAAAGAATTAAATCAAAAAATACACACATAGCAGGGTAAACTAATATGTGCACACCTTTTATATTGCATTGCCATGTTGTGTAAATAAATCAATTCTAAACAAAGAACCAGTTCTTTATTAATCTGTAAATTAAGTCCTATATTTAAAGAAAGCAAAACATAAATGTAGTGAAATGTGTAATGCTCTACTATAGCAGTGTGATGTATAGAAATGACCTGATATGTGTGACTGTAACTGCAGACATCACAATTGTCGAATGCACTTTATTTGGACTCTACCACAGATCTAAACTAAGGATCATAGACTGAGGCTCTAATTTATCACTGGCTTTTGAAATTAAAAGCAAAATGAATAAGAATGTACTCCGTTAGTTGCTAATAATCAACGTGCCGTGTGTTTTCTGCCCCTCTACACAAAGAGAAGAAGACTACATATCTGTAGTAAGTGTTTTATGATATTAAAGTGCGGTTCAGCTGCTTTGCACATCTACAATAAAAACTGAATTTAATTATACCTTTTGCACTTTAGCAGACAGACGTGCTTTAAAACTGTGTGAAAGCTGTATATTTTTTATAGTAAAGGTGATGCAGACAGCAATGTAATGCTCCGCTATGAACCATAATGTATTGTCCCGCTTCAGGGTATCATGCATCTGTAATGCAGCAGTCCCTCCAGGGCCCCTCCCCTACAGCGATTAAAGTTATTTCCAGAAAAGGAGGCCAGATAGGTCCCGTTTGCTCAAGGAAAGTTGGCCCACAGCAGTGCAGCTGCTGCCTCGCAGAGCAGCGCAGTGACTGATCCTTGGACAGAAAAGTGTTACATTTGCAGTATTTTAACTCTCCTTAAAAAGTCAAGGCAAATGTTGAGCAGATGGCTGCTCAGGAAGGTTTGTGAGTGGTGGTCTCGGTATCAGGGGAGGGCTGCTATCCAAACCTCAGCCACTGATCTAATGGATGAAGTGAGTCATACCCACCTTCAATGTGAACGCAGCCATGTCCATGAAACACACACGGTCCAAGCACAATGAGCCACATTCATACAACAGTTTTCTGGTCACCTCTCTGTGTGCGTGCACTTTCTCTACTGCAGCACGTTTACATCTGCTCTCAATATGCGCTCCTGTCTTTTCATTAGGTCGACTCTTAACAGCCCATTTTGAGTCAAGCACCTGCATTTCAAAAACACAGTAAGAGTTCAAACCCTGCCAGAGCCATCGTATCAGTCAAAACATCTCTGAGACAAGGCAATGTGAGATTTTAAAAAAAGTTTTTTTAATCAAAGCAAAGGCAACATTTGAGTTTAATTGGACTCTTTTTGGGAGGTGGGATTCTTGCCATGTGCATGTGCTCAGTGCCCTCACAGATTGTTCTAATTTACAAAATCCTCAGATCATAAGACCGAAGGCTGTGGTAGTCTGGAGCAGACAAAGTGCACGAATGCTTGGTTTCACATCTGCAATTTCAGATTTCAGTAAATTAAAAACACCACTAGGTTGTGAATCACTGGCAAGTGGTGTAAATTAGAAAAACAAAGCACAGACAAGGGTATGAGCTCTGCACAGTAATGAAGTCGATCTCAGACCTGCAAGCTTTATCCCATGTTTATTTCATGGTTAAGTATGTAAAGGCGGAATGTGTTGTGCTAGAATAAAAACTCACCGTAGGAATGAAATGATTTTTCCAGAGGATCAAGACATAAACATATAATTCTTAAAAATAATTTACAACTATAGATGACAAGCAATAAAAACAGCATATTAAAATTTATAAGTATGCCTGACAGATAGCCCCAGTGACCTAGGTTACTCACTTCTCATGAAGTTGTTTTGTTTAACAACTTAACCACCACTGATGGAAGTTCTTCAAAGATCTCCAATAACAGGAGACTGGTTAAATTTATAGGAGGCTGTTTTCATGGTAAAAACTGATTTTTCATTCCTCAAATCTAACTTCAGTCATGTGTATAAAACCTCAAAACAACAGTTTACCTCTCCATTTTCACATAAATTCAGGTACACTCGATATTTAATCAAAACAGGCCTGCAGAAGGAAATGTGCTTCAGCTTGTTGTTCATTCTCCACCACTCCACTGTTACAACTTTTATTTTGCTAGTTATAGCTCAAGCAGTAAGAAGGAAAAGATGACAATAAAATGCGTTCAGAACAGCTGACTAGTTCATCTTTTAATTGAATCCATGCCCAGAAAACCTCCAATGAGAGGCAACCAAATCATGAACTACCTAAACTGACTCCTTTCAATGCAAAGGAGGAGCAGATCTGCTCTGAGGTCTCCCCAAATGGCAGACCGGCTGCCCCTACCAATGTCCTTCAGAGGGAGCTCTTTTAAGCTGCTTGTATCCTGGGTCTTGTTCTTTTGGTAATGATCTATATGTTAAAATCATAGGTAAGAGTCGTAATGTAGGTGGGTCGATAAATCAAGAGCTTTGAATTTTGGTACAAATATTTTTTCACTAAAAAAGACCAAAGCAGCAATTGCAATACTGCCCCCATGTCTGTCCATCTAACTCTCCATGCCATCACTCTCAGACTTTAAGAAACTGACTTTTGTCTCGGGCGCTTCCTACTTGACTGAGAACAGCTGACTTGAAGATGTCAGCAGAAGCCCTTGATCTACGAACAGCAAAGATGAGACCCTGAGGTTCCCAACCCAGCCACCCTCTCACCGTTACTACACCTTGAACTCCTGTCCATGAAGACCACAAAAAGAATGTAGACAAAGGGAAGCTTTGGTGTGAGCTAACCTGTTCTGGGAAAAGCCTAACTTGGTGCCAATAATACAGACACAGCTCTTACTTTGGTTTTGCAAGGACTTGTACACACAAAATACTTTGGGGGACATGGTTGTAAGTCTTCTCCAGATCTAGAACAATCAGACTTCCAGTACCCATTCAACATTTCTGCAAAGTTGAAGATCTGGTCTACTGTTCAGCAGTCAAGATGAAAGCTGCACTGTTTCTACAACCAGTTTGCAAACCAGTTCACAGCCTTCATTAAACCAGAACATTTAGACATACCTCTTTGAAAGTCTAAGAAGAAATTAATATTAAAGAATATGTGCAATGAAGAGGATTTTAAAACTCCCTTGCTAGGTTAGGTAACTCAGTTATTATGAAAAAGATTTTACCAACCAATTGCTCAGGAACACAGTTTAACTGCTGAAAGTGAACCTGGAGACTTAAAAAATGAGTTAAAGTCCTTTTGCTATTTAACTTTAGAGGTCAATCTGTTTTTATGGTTAAAAACAAAAATGTAATTCTTCAAATTTTCTTCATTCATATGTAAATTCCCCCAAATCCCCAAAACAACAGCCGAATTCCTTGTTTGCAAGTGTTAAACTGTACAAAAATCCTATGAAACTATCCCCATACCAGCAACATCACTCCTAAATTACCCAACTTATGGCTTCGTAGTTTGACGATGAAACAATGGATAGCACAAAATAAAATCATCCTATTAAGCTTAATCAAAACAAGCCTGCAGAGGGTAATTTGCTTCAGCTTGTTGCTTATTCTCCAGCTCATGCAATAAGGAGACATGTTCACGGCTACAACTCTCCATGTTCATGTTTTTATGGTTTTATTTAATAAATTACCAAACAGATAGCAAACAAACTGTCTATCTAAGACATTTGTTTTATAACTACCTCTTCTACTGTCAGGACATCACACATTAAGATTATTTCTCTGTTCTTTATGTTATTTTCTGATACTTTACCAGTCTGACAATCTTTTATTATGGGCATCTAAAGTTTTATTACTCAGCTAATGTGTTCTTCTCAAAACTGCTAGACTCCCTTGAGAAAAACAGGAATTTACCCACAGATCATGGGTGGTGTTGGTACTTTTCCTCCATGACGGATTGCTTTGGGTTAGGGACTAAGCATAAGGTTGAAGCGTTTTAGGTCAACATCTGTGTGTTGTTGCTCCTGATCTGTTAAACATGCTATTACAGCGATGTGTGTACAGCTTCCCATCCAGCATGTGTTTGTGGGCCCCATCTGGGTTTTGTTTAGGGTGGATAGGTATAACCGAGCCTCTGCTCACAAGTTCCTGTGAGGGAACAACTTAGGTTGACTGAATACAGCCTGTACTGGCAAAACTAATGTAACAACCAGTTTAAATTTTTTTGCACAGCACATAAAGAACCCGTATGGGTCCCCTTTATCACTCGGTTTGACCTGCATCAAACCTACTGTATATGTGCAGTGAAGATGGGGCCATTACAAAAGCCAAGGGCAATCCCATTCAGGGCTCATCAGTCAACCCATTTCCTACACTGGCACTGGTAAAAGGGCACTGACTGGTTAACTGACGAAAACTATATAAACCCTTTAAAAACAATTAATACCTTTTATCAATAACGTTTAAAACAGCAGTTTATCTTGGTTCTTTCTTCTGTAGCACCTAAAGGAGGTTTCATGGTTGATCCCTATTAACATCAGGAAGCTATTTAACCTTAGTGCTTCAGCTCAAACATGATTATCAGAGTATTCTGCCAGCAAGCGTTGATAATTTATAGTAAAAAGAAGCCATCCTGTCTCTTTAACAGTAATCGTTTTCACAGATAGGAATGTCAAACATCTGAGGAGAAATTCCTTTAAAGGTTTTCGATTAAAAGAGCGTAAAACTTGAAATTATGTAACATGTCAAATCTTCATATAAATGACCCCTGCTACCCAAACAGTGGAGGGAATCTGGGGGTGAACAGACACTAAACAGTTAGTGAATTATTTTATGGCCTAACCATATAAAATAAAATCCTCACATTCTGATAGAGAAACGTGGGCAATCTCACGGCTCTCCTCAAGTGTTGTTTTAGGCCTCTCTGTCAGTAGGAGACAAGCTAAAAATGTCCGTTCAATGCGGCCAAACAGATGCACGGACAGTGCTCTTCCTCCATCTGTTCTATTGTCTCAGTGTTCTCGGGGATGAGGAGCGGATGCACCACCGAAGGAGATGCAGGAAATAGTCATGGCTCAGAACAACACAGACTACTTTTATCCTTTTCTGTATTGGTCTAAGACACAAGTTTACAGTGCTGCGAAAAGTATTTGCCCACTCCCATTGCTCTTTCGTCTTTTCTTACTTTTTAGTCACACCTAAATGTTTCAGATCTTCAAATATGCCTTCATATAAGATAAATATAACTGGAGTAAACACAGAAATCAGTTTTTATAATGGAATCCTTGTCCACTCTCCTTTGCAGAATTGTTTTAATTCAGCCACAATGGAGGGTTTTTGAGCCTGTTTAAGATAATGCCACAGCATCTTAATCAGTCCACAGAATGTTTGTTTCCAAAAGTCTTAGGGATCATCAAGTGAAATGGGTCTTGGTGATTTTGTTGGGCGGCAGAGATTGTGCCAGGGAAGTCTCTCATAGATGCCGTTTTGCCCTGTCTGTTTCTTATAGTTGAATCATGAACACTGACCTTAGATGATGCAAGAGTTGTTCCAGTTTTGGGTGACCCTCTTGTATGAGTTTTTAGTTAGTCAGCTAGCCAATCCTAAGGAATGTTCACCAATGTTCCATGTTTTCTATTTTGTGGAGTTGCAAAGCCTTAGAAACAACTTTGTTACCCATTTCAGACTAATAGATGTTAATTACTTTGTTCCTGTTTCTTCAGATCACGTTATCCTTCAGATCTTCATGTTGTCACATATATTCTATTTAAGTGATATCTGGATTCTACAATCACATTCATCAATCACTTCTGGTTTAGTCAATCACGGGTAATTTATGTTTTAACAAGATTGGTGTTTTTTTACTATAATAAATTAAATCATAATTTGAAAACCCCATTTACGCTGGTTATCTTTGATATTAAAATGTGTTTGATAGTCTGAAAAACAGAAGTGTGACTAAAAGAAAGCAAAAATAGAAGAAATCTGTGAAGGGGCAAATCCTTTTTCACAGCACTGTACCTCAGTCTCCACTAAATAAATAGACTGTGTCCAGCTTCTCCATTGATGGGACCTTAGATCAAAAAGCAGTGAGAAGAATCTTTATTTCATCTTTAAAAGCAGGCACGAGATTAATGTTAAAGGACAGATCAAATCTCTCTGGTCTTCAGCTTGTGGGTGAGGTGGAACAAGAAGCCATTTTGGTGCTTAGGTTAGTCTCTTTGTCATGTTCCACCAGAAAGCAAAAAACAGCAGCAGACTGACTCAAGAACGGCTATCAGGCACACTCCAGAAATAAAGCTCCAGAAAATGGGTCTTTGAAATTTATAAGGTGCAGTTTTATATATTTAATTGCTCCTGAAATATTTGTTTTAAGAGAAGTAAAACTTGTAAAGATTAAAGGGTACATAATGTTAAATAACAGGTAAATGTAAATATGGAACGAGATTAGTAGATTTAATTGTGTTTTTATTGGATATTAGTATGAAAACAGGATAAATGTTACTGAACCACAGCGCTTTGCTGCCATTGTAAAGAGATCTTGTGCCGTATTCGCAATAACCCCGCTGGCTGTGCAGCAGGAAGGCAATGAATTTTTGTGGTCTATATGAAACAACAAACCTATAGTTAAGAAAAACCCAATTAAGCCCGTTAACATCATTAGAATTTATGACACTGTTCAAAAGGAAGTTACTTCCTGAGCAATTTAAGACTCGTCAGAGTTTGCCTTCGGGCTCCCAAAGTTTGCAACCTTTAAATTGCTTCACTCTCAAATATTCAGCAGAAAAGCATCCAAAAACGTATTACAGAAATGTGACTTGTTTTGGGGGAAGTGCTTAACAGCAAATCTGGTTACAGGCTTTCAAACTTTCATTCTGTTTTTCTGTGTGTGTGTTGTGCCATTTTCATATGTCAATTACACAAAAATAACTTTGCACCAAAGTTACAGGAGCAATTTATCAAGTTAATGTTCCTGAAAAGTGGCAGTTTTATTGTCTTCTACTGTACTTTGTACTTTTTAATTTATATTTTTTCTCAAATCCCATGGCTGACATTTTGTAAAGTCTTGTTTGGATAATTTCCGATGCTAAATATTATGTACATGTTGCCAGAGGTAACAAAATGTTTACACACTGCAAAGTTGCGTGGTGATACAGAGCTTGACTTCAAATGCTTTCATGACCCATTGAGGTCACAGAGGTTTATGACACAGAATGCCTTAGCTATTATTATTCTGTGCTATCACTGTAAGCTAAAAAAGACATCTAAGCCCTCTTTCATGCTTGGGCAAAGCGTCTGTATGACATTCAGCACTTTCCACGAAGTAAAAGCCGCCAGCCTTCCTGCTCTATGCTGTCCATCTCTACGTGCTTGGTTTGTATTACAGTCCTAAAGGAAAGGCCTTATAGGGAAAGCTGAGGGATCCAGGTACGACATTGCATAAGAGAATACATCCTTCCAGGCTTTGTTTTCTTTCCACTCAGAGACATCAACACAAACCAAAGCCAGTATCCTGCCTGTAGTTCTTGCTAACTTGCCAAACTAATTTGTTGCACTTTCTTTGCTCATCTTTTGACAGTCTGGAAGAAAACACTTGCTGATTGGCTCCAGATGACCCAGAAAGTTTCCACTGGGTAAGTACTGGCAATCTGCTCATGTCAGATCAGCTGTAAGCGTTTTACATATTTTCTCACAAACACAAACTTCAGTGTATTTCACTAAGATTTTCTGTGATCCTGGTTGGTGAAGCTCTTTCCCAAGTCTCATCTCTTTTGCAGCCTGCAACAGATTTTTATCCAGGATTAGCTCCAGCCATCTTGCCATCAACTCTGACCAGCTTCCCTGGCCCTGCTGAAGAAAAGCATGGCCACAGCGTCATTTTACCACCATCATGTTTCACTAGAGGAATGGTGTTTTCAGAGTAATGTGTAACGATGGTGTTTGTTCACTAATGTCCTCTAACAAATCTGAGTTTCAGAAAAAACTGCTGCATTTATAGTGAGATTAAAATACGGGTGACATCTAGAGGCAAATGTTTTTGCTGTATTTTATTTTGGGGTATCAAAGTAATTGGGGCCGACAAAAGAACACATCATGATTTTAAAATTAGTATTTTTTTTTTTAAATTAAAATTTTCTTGCACTTCACAATTTTGCCTTACTTTGTGTTGATTTGCCACATAAAATCCCAATGAAATAAACTCCTGACAAAATCCTGAGGCTGTGGAGGAAAAACAAGTATTCACATTTCGTGCTGGTGCATCATAACCAGGTGGAAGTAGAGACAAAAAATATAACGTTGATAAGGTAATGAAAACTAAATTTAAACACCAACAGAATATTTATCAAATGTTCAGAAGTTTAAGACCAGAGCCTTTAAAAGTCACGATCTGCTTACATGTCATGGCTTTCATGTCATTTTCTGTCAGACACAATATCATGACCCCTTCCAAACCCAAAAGCAAAAAGATTTTCTGCCTTTAAATGTGTCAGGAATGTTTAGCCGCTCAAGCGAGTCCTCTAGCAATCATAAATTAAAGATCTTCGTGTTTGTAGGACAAAAAGTAAGATACAGGCTGATCTTCCAAACTTTTCCATTTGGAATTTGCAATCGAGCATCATGCAGGAGACTTTGAAAGGTGGAAGAAAGTTTTACTACCTGATCAGAAAAACCTGAGCTGATGGCTTTCAGCTTTACTGGCATGGCAAGGAGATCCCATTGGAGTTGTTTTCTACATGGCACAGTGGAAGAGGCTCCTGTGAGAGTTCTTTTTCTTTTAATGAAACAATGAATCTTCAGATTATGCAGCGGGCTCAGACTGCTGCCTCTCTATTGAGCCATCCTACATGTTCTCCTGATCTAAATTCTGCAGAAAATATTTGAGGATAGATGCTGAAGGAGGTTTAGACCATGAGCACAGATCATATAGGCCCTTCCTGAAGCCATCATAACTACAGCAACCATCACACAAACCTACAAGACACACATCAAGCACATCTACACTATTTTTGAAGAGATCTACTAGAGTGACGGGATTATGCACAACTGAGTCTATTTTTTGAAACTTTTTTGACACACCTAAATGTTAGATCAGCTAGTGAACAACTGGTCTGATTTCGAGTGTTGTTTTCAGTAAAATATCCACTCTGTTTATTTTGTATCTTTCTCCTGTTTCTTGTTTTTGAATTTTAGAGTTTAACTTTCAAGCTGGCTATGATCCAGCAGTGTGAAAAGTGAATGCATGTAACTTTTTTCCCTGTCTTAAAATTTTAGAATGTACATAAACATTTTGTTGATGTAAAATTAATGTTTTTTTTTTATTTTTATTTTAAAGTACAAGGAGTGAGAAGACTTCTGCAAAGCTCTGAATTTTAACTAAGATGATTCTGTATTGTTTCACCCCATTGCTCATGGCAAGTTATTCTATCTTTATGAAAATCTCAAAGACTAAGGACCAGAATAAAAATGCACAATCACACTAAAATCGACCCCGCATCTCAGAGCAATTTGTCCTCTACTAGATAGTGCATCAAGAAGGACGTCTAAACTATCGCTTTGGAGAGACATAAGTCAAGTCTTTGTTTCCAGAGCTCCGGGTCTATGAGTCACTCAAATCAAACGAGCATTCAGGCCTTTGGCAGAGCTGCATTATGCGGTCCAGTAATAATGTAGGCCTACTGTTCTTTTTCGTTGTCAAGGGCATTTTAAAGGCCTCCAGCTCTTTCAGCTCATGTTTTAATGAAGGCGATCAGCGTCAGCTCGCTACTTGAATGGCGAAACCTCGGTTAGGTTTACTGAGTGGATGTAATGTCGCTTGCACAGTCACTGCATTCTGGCATCTGTTACTGAATAAGTTATTTTCAGCAAAATTTTGTTGCAACAGTCTACCTGCCATTTCTATACATCACATGACACAGTGTTGCTCAGCGCGCTGTCACTGCTACAGACACCCATTTCTATGCATCTGTCTAACCAGCTATTACAGAGCAAAGCAGCTGCATGTAATAAAAGGCATTGTTTATTCCTCTGCAAAGGGTCTGAGCTGAGGTGTACTCCCCTCCTGTTGCTGACTGGGTTAGGTGGGCGCCGGTAACTAGAGAATGAGGCGTGTTAGTTCAGTGCAGGTCTCCAGGGAGACAGCTGCCATCCATCCCCAGTTCCTATGGAGTAGCTTGAACCTGCCTATTCGGATAACTACCATACCATAAATGCCTTTCACTGAATGCATTCACGCTTTCTATTATCTAACTAAAGAGTCGCTGCAATGTGACTGGTTATATCACTCATGAAGGACTGGGAATGGTAAAAGGCAGCAAAAAAAGGCCAAGTCAGTAGTAAATGTCATGCATGCATGTATTTCCAAAAAATTTCAAACATAATTAATGATATAATACAGTTGTTTTTATTTAAAACACAAAAAGCTACAAATGTTCTGACAGCAAAAATAATATACTAATTATGAGAAGGAATTAAAGAATTTTATACTTTTTTTCAGCTCTGCTCTTTCCAGAATAACACTTATAACACCATAACACATACAAAGATATTAACTGGTTAATCAGTCAGGCTGTCTGCTCTGAAAGCAAAGTTGCAGTCTACTGCCACTAACTTAACTTGCTAACTGTAGATTTAAAACAGTGTTACCTTAAGAAGAGTGACAGTTGGTGCTCTTATAGTTTCATGAATGTCCATCTTTTTATTGACTGGAAATATTTCTCAAACACCAAACGATTTCAAAACTGATTTTGGTGAGTAGCAGAGAAAGGTAACAGCTCTTTTTCAACCAGCTGACCTGGGAGTGTGCAGCAACAGGTTGGGGTGGCAAAGCTGTGCATCATTACAGCTGAAAAGACCCCCTGGTGCCATCTGTCATGTTATCAACTGTAGGAATGATATGAGGGAACATTTTAGCAGATTTGAACATTTTCCAAACCTTGGCATACCTTGATACCAGCAACAGGCCTGTGCCCTGTTTACATGAACTCTTTACCTCATTCCTTTTTGGTTGTCGTAACTGTAAACACCGACTTCAATAAGAGAGCATTTACAGGTTAATATCTGATCATAATCCAACATCTCCTTGACTGATTTGCAGCAGCCTGATTGCACTAAAGGGCCAAGCTGCCTTTATTTACTTATGATTCAGAATTGTTTTGTTTTCGTTGAACCATCTCAGGACTGGTGCTAAAACAAAGAAAAATCTATGCATTATCTTTCGGGTCAGAAAATTCTGCTTCACAGAATTAAACTCATTTTCATTCTTTGTATCTACTCTGATTGCAGACGGAGACAGATGATTGATGAGGTTTACAAACGAGGCGGCCAAAACCACTCAGCGCATATGTAATTCATTCAGAGTAAACTTGGGTTTTCTAATAAAAATATTTGAAGATGAAGATGAAATCTTGATATGTACAACACAATAACTACTCATAATGTGTGGCTTAGAAGATTTCATAACAAAGTTATGGATTTTTGAGCATGGTGTATTTGTTCTTCTCATAAATCTCACGCCATCTACGAGGAACAGTGCCAGCGTGTGAAGGTAAATTGTACGTCTCGCCCTATGAAAGTCTAACAAATGTGGAAAACGTTGGGTTGGGTGCTATCTACTATCTGCAAGATCTCTACAGAGACAGACGGCATATCAGACATCAAAGACGTGTGCCGTGGAAGGCCTGTGTAAGCTGAGCTCAGGACTCTGCAACGTGCTAAAATGTACAGAATGCAGCTTCAAACAGGTAAACAACTATGGCCTGAAACAGGTAGGGATTGGAGATGAAAGACAAGCGTAGGTGTTGTAGAACCCTTTTTGTTTGATTTGAACCAAGGCGACCTCGGGGTCAGTTTCACAGTCACTCTGCTCACCTTTATCGCTTTAACCCTGCTGAGTGCTTCCATCCATCTGTGTCTCTTTTCCTGCTCTGCATGTCCCTCCTCTGCCATCGGTAGCCTTTTGACGTAACCCCCGGAATCTTTCTAACATGAGCTTCATAAGCTCAGTCATTATTTGTTTTCACTCCTCTTTAAAGCTAATCTCTGTGGCCCCCACATTCCCTGACCCTCTTCCTCCCTCCCCAGCTCTCTTGTCATGACATTGGCCTGTGACTTGTGGGAAACTTCTGCGGGGCCCTTGCTTTCAGACAGGACACTGATATACTGAGAGTGCTGGATGATGGGCCTATTTCGGGAACTTGTTAATATGAGAACTTCCTCTACTATCGTATATCTGATATCCAAGAGGATTATAAACAACAAGGAGCAATACGAAGTAGCTGTAAAAACAAAAGAGAGCAATAAATTGTAGAACAGCTTCCTTTTCTTTCCCAATTTGGGACACAGTTCTGGACCAATTTGGGCCTGGGTTGATTTACCGCAACTGGGTTAGGTTATGCGTTTGACCCAGCATACAGTATAGGTTTTACACCCTCCAAACTTTGTTAGCTACAAAAGAAATGACCTTGATTACTAAACAAGTAATATTTAAGTTAAAATAAACTGGATTTTAATGTTTCATTTAATGTCGCATCAGAAATGATCAAATTAAATACATTAAGACAAAAGCACTGAATCATACTTTTATTGACAACCAAATAAATTTTTATTAACACATTTCTTGTGTGCGGCCGGGGGTCTTTCTGCATGGAGTTTGCATGTTCTCCCCGTGCATTGGTGGGTTCTCACCGGGTACTCCGGCTTCCTCCCACAGTCCAAAGACATGGTTAGGATAACTGGTCTCTCTAAATTGCCCCAAGGTGTGTGAATGAGTGTGTGCATGGTTGTTTGTGTGTTGCCCTGCGATGGACTGGCGAATTGTCCAGGGTGTACCCCGCCTCCCGCCCATAGATAGCTGGAAATAGGCACCAGCTTCACCGCGACCCACTATGGAAGAAGCGCTATAGAAAATGACCGACTGACTGACATTTCTTGGGCACGGGCCTCTTACTGGTGTTAAGATATTTTTAGCTTTTAAAAAGTTATTTTGGTTCAAACACAGTGCTAGATTTACCAACATTTTCTCTGATGGTTTGGAATACAGAGCAGTGCTGCCCCTCCCAAACCTGTTGCTACACACTACCAATCAGCTAAGCAAAAAGGGCTATTTTACTTTGCTTAGGAGAGTGACGCATTTGTTTGTTTGGAAAATTAAGTTACTGTTGTTATTGTTATATATTTAAATTTTGTGAACCTGCTACGAACAGCATGTCTATGTTTAACATCACCATATTAAGCTGAGACTGCAGTAACAGCTTTCTGAGGTTAGTATTCAGCACTTTAAAACATAATTTGATCACAGTTTATCAACAATTTTGATCTCCCACTCTTTACAACCAAACCATGGGGAGTGATATACTTAATTTTGGTCAGTGTTAATGTGTTCGATGTGTTTTCTTTTGTCCCTAAAAAAGTGTAAACACGCTCAAGCAGTCTTAGAATAATATGACAGAGATAAATGTTCAAGTTTCTCTCTCCGACTTAGCTACACATTCAGCATTTCCCTGTTCGTAGCAGATTATTCATATGAAACAATCAAAACTATAATCAGAAGACTCCAGATGAATTTTTGCAAGCAGCTTTTCCCCCAATCCATCCTCTGTGTGACCCCAGAGCTCAGGAATAAGTGCCAAACTTTACTAACAGACCCAAACATACAGAGCATGCACATCTCCTCTGAGAGATTTTAATGCACCACCCAGCCTTCAAATGTCAGATTGGCAGAGATGAGACAATCACACATGTTTGAAAGAAATGAGACAGGAGAGGTAAAACTTCAAAGTAAACACATCCTCAAAATGCTGCAGTCTGCAAGTCTGAATGTTTAAATTTGGACAATGGATGTTCACATGAAGATGATTCCTCATGACCTCATGCAGAAGAAGAAATGGTGAAAGGAGCAGCTCAACTTGGCAGCAATATCCAGTGAGCTCATCAATTTATTGTGCTTGCCCAGTTAGTTCCTGAGCTATAGAGCCCTCTAGTGGCCATCTCTCACTCTGTGTCCCAGGGGCGTTATCTAGTGGTGCAGAACCCCATAAAATTCTTTATGTAAATCATCTCAGTCCCAGAGGAAGTAATATTTTAGATGTGTTATCTGAGAAATAATTAAACTGATCATAGAGTTTACTTTCAGAATTTAGTCAGAAACACTACATGATGTAGCCATGAGTTGCTAAAAATCACAAAGAACTTATCTAAAAGACATCCACCATTAAAACTTTCTTAAAACCACAGCTTACACTGTAGCTGTAAGATATAAAGAGCAACAACAGCAATATAGACCAATAAACGGGAAAAGGGGGAGAAACGCATAATAAAGGAAACTCCTAAAGTCTTGAAAAAATACTGCTCTTGTTTGTTTTATTTTCTCATGGATTATTTTGGTTCTTGACTGGTGACTTCCTCATCTATTCTCACAACAATTAAGTCTTTTTCTCATCGGTCTACAGGGGTCTGGGAAAGTTATGACATGGCCTCTGGGACCCACCCTCAGCCACACAACCGCTGTTCTGTGAGGCAGCGAATGAGCGACAGGCATTTCCTTTCTGCCTTGAGGCCAAAATAACAAAGTTCAAGAAAGGCTAGATGAGGTAGCTCAGCTTTGACAATATCAAGATTAAATATTCAAGCTGTGAAATGGATTTTAGCATGGTGTGAAAACAGCAGCAGTGAAGTGTTTAGGCAGTTTCTATCCTTATATAAAATTTAACAATACGTTTGGCTTCAATACAGCTCTTTTTGATGGCCTGCTTATTGAGGCATCAGAAAATAAATACTTCTTTTCAACCGAGAACGACTTCTCTATGACAACCTATGAATTATATTTAATAGTTAACAGCATAAACAGCCACACATGCTAACTGTTAGCAACATTAAGCAAAAATGACAATGATTAGGGCATATATATATATGCCTCTTAAACCTTTTCACCTTTTTGTCAAATTACAGCCACAAACTTTAGTGTCTGAAAATCTGCATTTGCATTCTTGCCTTTTGCGCTTTTAACCCCTAAATAAAATCTAGCGTTACCAATATTGGCACAGCAAACATGTGGAAGAAGTTGTTCTGGTCAGACAAGACCAAAACTTCACATGCAAAATGTAATATGGAGGAAAATTAACACTGGATCCCCACAGTAAAACATGTGGGTTGGCAGCATCATGATGTGGGCTCCATGTCAGCAGAGCCAACGAAGCTGGTCAGTGTTAATGGATGAATGGACTTCCACTGAAGTAAAAGGTTTTAAAAACTGGGAAAAGTTCAAGGTGTGCAAATATGTTTGCATTATCAGACAGAATATTAATAAAAATAATTAAATCACATTTCTTTATTTGTTCCTTTCATTACACAATTTAATTTCCACTGGTAAAATTAAATATTTAAATGGTTGTAGTGAAATGACATTATTATTTGGAAAACACAGGAATTAATAATGCTTCTTACCGTCTGTGGTGCTGCCAGGTTTGTTTTGTTTGCAGGAAAAAGGGAGTCTGCAAAAGCAAGATGGAAACTTATAACTTGAAGACTCGCTGCCTCCCATCGTGTGTCCTCTGTAAAAAGTATTGCTAGCACAGAGAGGGTTTTATGTGGTGGTCTTCTCTCTGCAAGGTGTTGGTTATCTGAGCCCGGTCTTCTAAAACGTTGTTGTTTTAGTTACTGAATCTAATCCCGCCCAAAATTTGAAGGTATGTAAACAGAGGCATGTGGCCATGGTTGTCGCCTTAGCCTGACCAATAAAATCCCACCTGAGAGGGGGCAGACTGTAACACGTGGCGTTGGTGTGTGTGTGTGTGTGTGTGTGTGTGTAAGTGTGTGTGTGTGTGTGTTGTTAATGGACACAAAGGACCGTTGATCTGTGTAACAGCCCCACAATGCAGTTTGTAAGAAGAAACGTGTGGGTGTGAATAATAACAACCCTGTCCTTGAGGGTTGAGCAGAATTAGGAAGCTGTGGTGTTTGGAGAAGAAAATTACCTGCATGGTGTTTCAGCAAGGTCCGGGATCTAAAACATTTTATATGGAAATCAGTTCAACAGAGCTTCTAATTTCTATCAGTTACTTGTCAACCTAACCGTTATCCTGTTGTGTAAAAAAAGCACATCTGTATTTTTCTTACATGTTTGGACATCTGAGTGTTTAATATCAATTTTAACAATAACGGTGAATTGAATTCAAGTAATATCAAAAAAACATAATAAGATTTTCTGTAAAATATAATTTTTTTGGCGAAGGAATAAATCAGAAAATCCCCACATTGAGTCGTAATTCAAATGACTAAAATCACACACACAGGTGTATCACACTAGGTGCACATGATTACATTTTGAAGGAGGTTTGCCCTGTTTGAATCTCAGACATTTAGTTGATTGTTCTCCTGGCTGTTGAAGTGAGACTGAACACCATGGTGATATCAAAAGAGTTGTCTGAGGCTTTCAAAAAGCAGACTGCAGCAGCTTATGAATCTCATTAGATATTTCTAGATGTCTCGAAATAATTTGAAATCTGCCGTTTTACTGTGCAGAAACTTGTTTACAAGGACATTAGGACCAACTGCCTAAATGCTCATGTTTGGCTGTCTGGAAGTTTAATCTGAAAGCAGACTGCAAGATAGTAAAAAGTCTCCAAAAACCTTAAAATGCCATCACAGGACCTACAGCATGCTCCTGCTACAGATGATATGAAAGTGCAAGCATGTACAAGTTTAACTCACATGGGAAGCATGGACGGAGGAAGCATTTACCCTCCTAAAAAAGACTGTGGTTTGCGTGAGAGAACATAGACAAAACAGGACTTCTGGCATAATGCTTTCTGGACAGATGAGTCTAAAACAGAATTATCTGAACACCAGAACATGGAGCTGGTGTTCAGATATGTTCAGAGCATAGAGCTGTAAGTATTATAGTTTGGGCTGCTTTGCTGCAGCATGATCTGGAAGGTTCATCAAATGGTGCTTGAGGACAATCTGAGACCATCTGTAAACCAAAACATACCAGTAAATCCGCCAAGGACTAGCAGAGAATTAAGAAAGGAAATGTGCTGGTTAAAGTTATATCCTAGATCTTAATCTCATTGAGATTCTGTTGGGTGACCTGAAATGGGCTGCACATGCAAAGAAAATCCCTACAAAATCTTTACCTCAAATAACTTTTCTTTCAGACATAAATAAAAATAAGACTGGGAAGCCTGTGAACATGTCTTAACAAACAAGTGGATATTTAATGAAATGCCCTTACTCTTCCACGTGACTAAATATTAATTGTCATTATAAATTATGCATCTCACAAAACAAACAGTATTTTGAAAATAAAACGTTGGCCATATTTATTTCTTAGCAAGCAGATCATTATCTTTAGTAAATATGGATTGAATCAAGTGGTGACATTTTCCTGCAGCGGGCTCTTGGAGCTCCTCTATCAGCAGTTACTGATTAACAAAAAAGCCTCTGTTTCAGTTACCCCAGTTTTTTATCAGCAGGAATTGCATGGGGTGTAATTTTTAAATTTAAACTTCAGAATAAATTAGGTTAAATAAAGTTGACATGTGTCATTGAATATTAGGTTCACTTGTAAATATCCTGGTTGAAATCAAGTGTGCCTGTGATTGGTGGCTGTTGATTTCTTTTTGGCAGCTATGCACTGATCGTTTCACAGCTTCTTCAGTGCCAGTTATGTGGCTCTAGCACTTGGAACAAGTTTGGATTGTTTGGCCTCACTTGAAGCCAAGAATCAAATAAAAACAATGCAGCTTAAACGTTTGCACTTGTGTCAACATTTTTTCAAAGCACGCAACTGTTTTTTTTTTAGGTTTTATTTCTGCATTTGGTAGACTGCACAAATACACATAGAGTGTCCTCCAGGAGATGGCGCTCATATAATGTAGTTAGGAAAAGAAGATGAGGCTCATTTTAATCCTGCAATCCTGATAGGCAGAGCAAAAGTAGGAAGAAGAGAAGAAATGAAGGGGTCCTCTGTACTGGAAACATGTCCAACACTTCTAATGAGAGGCATACGGCTTGATTAAGATGACCAAAACATTTACTTTCACTTTTTTGTCACTTTTTATAAAGCAATTGAAAACAGATGAATGAAGGATGAAGGTGTGCACTAGTGTGGATTATGTCATAGTTTAAATATGTATTTAATCAATTCATAAAAATGCTTGATCCAGGAGGATCCACCCTGGTTAAAGGATGGTTCTGATGATTCACTTCATACTAAACATGTGATCTTCACTGATTCACTGTTGGCTCATCCAGTGAACGAGGGCAAAAATTAAGTAAAAACTGGCGACACCACATTACACGTCCTAATAGTCATCCTTTTTTAAGCACGCAAATGCGACGTGGAATGGGGGACTGGGAAAACAAAGTATAACCTGAAAAATCTGAAAACGATACAAAACGCAGATTGTAAAACTAGAGGAAACGCTGACATGAACATGACACATGTTTCTTTTTAAACTGTTTTCTGCCCTTTGGCTTGTAACTCAGATCACCCCCTAAGGACAAAAATACATTTTCCTCAACAATGATTCGAGAATGTGCAACAGTAAATATTTTTTTATATGCCATCTGAGAGCCAGATGGTGCATGGATGGATAAGACAATGTATGGATGGATGGACAGATGGATAGACAATATATTATCATGGGATTAAAATACATTTTTCTTGTTTAAACAATAGAATATGATATATGCAATATCCAGGCCTGAGCAAGTACAGTGCAGTAAATGGACATACTTTTAATAATTATGGCTTAAAGCTTATAAAAACCCAAAATTTAGTTTCTCATGATAAAGGAATATTACATAAAACCAAATCAAAACGTTCTTTCAGTCTAATGTAACATTATTGTCTGTGAGAAACTGAAGTTTAGATTTTCATTTGCTGTAAGCCATAGTTATTTAAATTAACATAAATAACTACTAAAACATTACCTTTATATGACCTTTATAAACTGCATAACTGAAATAAATGAACTTTTCCATGAAATCATAATTTATTGAGACGCAGCTGTATTTTCCTAACACTCCAGCATAATTTCATGGAATGAGCATTTTCCACAGCTTTTTCTTTTATAAGGAGGAAACGCATCTAAAGTAATGCTCTACAGCACTGTCATATTTAAGTCATGAGGAATTCTGCAGTTTATAAGCCAGCCTTTGTCAGTGTTTTGGAGCAGAATGTCCCGTGCTCTTTTTTAGGGCTTTTCTCGGGAATGACTTGTGCTGCTGTGTCACCACATTCACCAGAGCACTAGGGATAACCATTACTTTCCCTGTACTTGCTCCTGTCATTGAACATTCTGAATTTTAGTCATTTATAGTATGTCACTGTAATAAGCATGGCAGTGGTTGAGTTGCTATCTATGCTATGTTTGTTTTTTTCCCTTTGCTTTTTCTAGGTCAAGATCAATGAGTAAGCTGGTGAAACCGGCCTGGTAGCTACTTAGATGTTGTAGGTGAGCCAGAAACACTCATATTCATCAACATTGTTGAATGACTTAAACACATCTGTCACCAGCTTTGTTATTAATGTTCTTACATATGTTTACTCCACTGGGATGATATCATCTAGTCAAAGTTCAGGCGCTATAAGAAGACAGGATGCCACACATTCCTAGAATACTCCATACGGGATCTGACCTCTGCTTGTGAACACAACTGCGCGGCTGTAGCGAGTGAAAAATTACAGGCTCTGTTCAGAGTGTGTGAAGTGAAGGCAGCTCTGAAAGGGTTCAGATGTGTTTTCTTCCAGCTGTTGCTTGAAAATATAAAGAGTTTTTAAAATTGGAATTTAATTATTTTTCCTACTATTGCCTGATCAGATATACAGTGCTGTGAAAAAAATATTTCCTTCTTTTCAGATTTTTTCTGCTTTGGCTTTTTTTGTCACACTTAAATGTTTCAGATCATTAAACCAATGATAACTTTACACAAAAATGACCTGAGTAAATTGAAAATGCATGTTTTAATTGATGATTTTATTTATCAAGCGAAAAAGCCTCCCAAACCAACCTGATCCAATTGTGAAAATATAATCCCCTAAACCCTAATAACTGGTTCATAAAGTGTTTGCAATAACTGGCAGAGGCAGTTATGTCACTGTGGAGGGCGTTTTGCCCATTTTGCTTTGCAGAATTGTTTTAATTTAGCCACATTGGCCACATTGGAGGGTTTGGAGCATGAATAACTTGTTTAAGCTCATGCCACAGCATCTCAGTCAGATTTAAGTCTGAACTTTGACTAGGCCTCGGTCAAACCAGCCATTGAGCCATTTATAGGTGGACTTGCAGATGTATTTTGGATCATTCTCTTGCTTTAAACCAATTGTGATTAGACCTAAGGTCACAAACTGATGGAAGGACATTCCCCTTCAGGATTTTCTAGTGGAGAGCAGAAATGATGGTTCAATCAATTATGGCAAATGGTCTCAAGCAGCAAAGCAAAGCAGGTCCAGACAATCACACAGATACCACCATATGATATTTTTTTTCTGAAAAGCAGTGTAAGTTTCAACCTGCTGGACACTCACCCTCCAAAAGGTTACACTTTTGTCTCGTTAGTTCATAGATTATTTTCCTAAAAGTCTTTAAGGACCATCAAGATGTTTTTAGACAGATTTGAGATGGGCCTTTGTGTTCTTCATGGTCAGCTGTGGTTTTTGCCTTGGAACTTTTTTACACAGGGGCATGTTGATCTGGATAGATTTATTAAATACAATTTTTATTTAAAAACTGAATTTGTATTTATTGTTTATTTATTTCGGGTTATCTTTATCTGATGGGCTGCATTGTGAGACAGTTGGTGGCACTGCTGCCTTGCAGCAAGAAGGTCCTGGGTTCTGCATGGAGTTTGCATGTTCTCGCCGTGCATGCATGGGTTCTCTCTGGGTACTCTGGATTCCTCCTACAGTCCAAAAACATGACTGTTATGTTAATTGGTTTCACTAAATTGCCCTTAGGTGTAACTGGGTGTATGCATGGTTGTTTGTCCTATACGTCTCTGTATCGCCCTGTGATGGACTGGCGACCTCTCGCCCGTAGACTGCTGGAGATAGGCACCAGCTCCCCTGCGACCCTGTATGGTAGAAGCAGGTAAAGAAAATAGATGGGTCTTTGAAATACTTCAGTCACAAGAGTAACAAAACTGCAAATATGTTTTTGCTACACAAGTACAAAATCTCTTGACTAGGTATGAGGAAATCTGGCCTATTTGGTCACAGTATCACAGACACAGATGATCTGACAGGAACAGTGCTCACCCTTTGGGCGGACATATTTTTTCTCCCACCATTGTCTCACATTCCAGACTAGAGTGCTAAAGGAAGGGGAGCCAAGCTAGAAAGGAATAGGTCACTTCACTGCTGCCATACGTAATCTCCCAACATTCCTGTAGCTAATCTTTGGTTATCTTCCCACAGATCTGGTCTTTTTCTGCTCCTGTCATGCAACTTTAGCTTGTCCAGCTCCTTAAAGCTGGGTTCTGAATGTGATTGATCCAAGCAGCTCCTTATTAAAGGCACAACATCTGTCGCTATGTTCTGCCAAAGCTCTGCAAACAGGACTTTGCAGCTGTGATGTGTTTATTTGTCAGCTTGTGATTTTGAAGCAATTGTACAGTCCACTGTGCCTCTTTGAATGTGGAACAACAGGCTGGGTCAGTAGGCGTTGATCTGAAGATGACAATAGGCCATCACAGGGTTTTAGAATCTTCCTTGGCTCTAGATGGCACAGAGGCCTTCCCTCTGCCACAATCCTCTTACAGATTTGCTCCCTGTTTGTTCTCCTGTATGACATCAATCTGGGGACTAAATCTTCCCACTCAGGATGTGTGTTAGGCTTAATCCAGTTTGTAGGTAACAATGAAGTGCGGAGGTGTAATTAAACAAAGTCCCTTAGTAAAACCGCACTGAAAACTACATTCACACATCCGAATATTATTCTAACAATCTAACAAGACAACTCATCTCAGTAAAAGATCTTTGAGGGGTTAGAATGTCATGGCATTAATCAGAGAAGCAGCCAATGGTAACTCTGAAGGAGCTGCAGAGGGCCACAGCTCGGGTGGGAGAATCTATCAAAGGGACAGCTATTGGTCATGCCCTCCACAAACATTGCTTTTAGGGCAGGTGGAAGAAAAGAAACCATTATTTACACTAAGCCAAACAAATCCTGTATGCAGTTTGCCAGAAGCAATGAAGGGGACACAGCAAACAATTGCAAGCAGATTCTCTAGTCAGTTGAGATCTAAATTGAACTTTCTGACCAACATGCATAACACTGTAGGCAGAAAATTAACACTGCACATCAACCTGACCATACCATTGCCACTGTGAAATAATGGTGGTGATATTCAGGCTGTGGGGTTGCCTCTCTTCTGCAGTGACATGGAAGCTGATCAAAATGATGGGAAGATGGAAGGAGCTAAATTTTGGGCAATACTGAAAGAAAACCTGTTGCACAATACATGAAACTGGGGCGAAGGTTTATGTTCCAACAGGAAATTGATCCTAAACATACAGCCAGAGCTGCAGTGGTTTAGATAAAAGTGAAAGGTGGTTCTACAAAGTTTAGACTCAGGCTTAAATACTTCTACTTCAGATTTTTATATACAAACAATTTTGAAAATCTGTGTAATTTTCCTTCCACTTGACACATTTTCTACAATGTATGGACTGATCATATAAAATCCAGATAAAATATACTGCAGTGTGTCAAAGTAGCAAAATGGCACAAAGTTGACTTCTCTTCAGAAACTAGCCTGGCAGGATTTAAACCAAGCTTTTATGGCATTCTGTGTTTAATGCCACTTTTTGATTGTGGGCTTTAGTAAAGGCATTGGTGTCGTTTAACAAAGGACTTTATTCAGCTTCTGTACCAAGCCATTAAAAGATGGTAATTGGAAAAGAGCCATAACTTTGTTTTATCTAAGTGTGATGTGGTGACAGACGAGAATAGCAGAAAAACTAAAGATAGCTGATTAACCAAACACAACAAGGAAACAAATAACATTCAATGACGTTCTTGGTGACATTTTTACGAGGTTTATTTTCGCTGACCAGAAATTTCAGTATAACTGCAGTCTGGGTTCCAGACCTGATTTAATTGAGCTGCTTTGTTATCGTTCCTGTACAGTGCTTTGGTTGTTTATTCTAAGACGTGGGTTTACGTATGTTGCGATCAGCATGGCCAAATTTTAGATCCACCCCTTCATAAGCCCGATGAGACCAATGAATGTGCTTTCGACTAAACCATTCTAAAGGTAGGTCTGCGTATTTAGGGTCATTGTCCTACTAGAATATAACACTTAACCCAGTCTCAAGTCTGTTGTAGCTTCTAACAGGTTTTATTCCAGGAGTGCCCTGTATTCACCTCCATCCATCTTTCCATCATCACTGACTAACATTCCTGTCCCTGCTGAAGAAACGAATGCCCACACCATCATACTGCCACCACAAGGTTTCCCTATAGAAAAAATTGACACAGATCCCCTTCTTTTACATGTTTGCTGTGTCCTTACATATGAGCCTAAACGTACAGCCAGAGCTATGATGGAATGGTTTAGATCAGGGTTGTCCAAAGTGCGGCCCGGGGGCCATTTGTGGTCCCAGGATGGATTTTGCTTTTTGTATTCTCTTTTATTTCTTAGTAAATAGGAGCACATCTATCCAGTCATTTTTACTAAAAAGCAGATTTTGATGCATCCAGATCTTCTTTTAATTAATTTATTAAACTTGGCTAAATACAGTAATTGTTTTCAAAGAAAAAGGGACCTAAATTATACTCTAATTGCTTAGAATAGACCTTTTTTTTTCAAATGGAGCCCAAAAGAATTTCTGAATCTGATGCCTTTCTTTACATAAGGCAAGTATGCAAACCCCATTTTAAGTTTTGGAAAAACAATGATTTACACATCCCTTTCTTACAAAAAAAATCTGACTACTTTATTTGTTTAATTTAAATATTGCTGTTTAGTTTATTGTTGAGTGGGCGAAAAAAAATCACAATCTAATTTTCATCCTTTAATTTTTTTAATTGTTTTGTTTTGGCCCACAAATACTTTTGAAGTTCACCACTGGTTTAGATTAAAGCATATAACGCAACCAAGGTCCAGAGCTAAATCCAATAACGAATCTAGGGCAAGACTTAAAAACTGACATTCACAGAAACTCTTAAGCCTGTGTGATGAAGAGTTTGCTATTTTGTAAATAAGAAAACGACAGTTTCAGTCTCTTGATTTTTAAAACTGGTGCAGACAAACCCCAAGACACCTTCAGCTCTAGTTGTATAAGTTCTACATACTATCTACTCAGATGGCTGAATGCAAAATTTTAAGATTTTTATTTGCGACATATTGTGTTGCCATGTATCATTTTGTTTCCAGTTCACAAATATCCTCTACTCGTTTGGTCTATCACAGGAAATGACAATAAAATCCACTGATGCTCTTTATCGTAATGTAACAATATGTGAAAAAGTTAAGGTTGATGAATACGTGTGCAAGGTTCTGCCCATACAGAAACCAGTAAGATATTCAGTTCTGTGAATTTCTGGGGTATGCATGCTGCATATTCGATTTGCAGCTGGGTTTCTCGTTTAGTTGCGGATTTTGTGTCTGACAGATCATCCAACCATTGTGTTTGTGTTGTGTTTGAATTTGAGACAGCTGGTGGTTGGTTCTGTGAGACAGATACAGATGGAAGAACAACTAAATAAACAGCCTGGTACAAACAAACATAAACAGGATTGTCTGTGATGCTCCTTGAAATTGTCTAACTTAAAACTCTGATTGTGTCACATACACGAGAAACACGTAACTTTTATCTTCCAGAGTGTAAACATCAGATCATAAAGCAAGCTTAATGACCTTCACACAAACTCCTGCCAGCTCCTTAAAGCATGAAATCTGAAGACACAAAGGCAGCTGGAGCGGTGGAAGAGGGGTTGGAGGAGGAAAGATGAAGGGTGGGGGTGGGGGGGAGCACATATGTCACCTAAACTACAGCTTGTCTGAATAACATGGAGCATCTTTACTGTTAATGTTACAGTCAGGAGCAAATGTTTCTGATAATCTGATCATGCACTCATGTTGAAATTAATTTTTTAGGGAGTTTTCTTCATTAAACTGGACTCTTCCTAATTACAAACAGTTATTTTGTTTAAGTCTTACTTTTTAGGTAATTATCACTTTCTTTACTCTCATGCCAAATGGCAGGTCACACCCAATCTTTTAGCTAATTTATAACCCAAGCACACTGCTCTCCCTTTCACATTCACTGAGCCCAACCTCCTCCATAACGTGTGGAGGCAGAAGACACAGGCCGGTGCTTGACTGAGCCCTGAATGCTCTTTGGTTGTCACACTTTTCCCAAACGCCTTGCAGCTGCCTCCTTTGTGGCCCGCCAAGGGATGGAGGGTGGGGGGTCTCCTTAGCCTATTCTTTGAGCCTCCTGCTGTTGCCCCGGACTCAGATGGGTTCACAGAGACGGAGTGTGGCCCAAACAATGGCTGACGCCATGACATCATGCCTTTTATTTTGATGAAATCCTCATGCAGATATACGATGGGATTCCATCGCATGGAGCACAACAGGGAACAGAGGTCCAAAAAGGGACTTCTGATTCGCTTTCTGTCTTTATAGGTATAAAAAAATAACTTTTTATGTAACAGGGTTAGCCTTAGGGCTTTAATTTATTCAAAATGGAAAGAATATTCTGATTTAACAAATGATCATTAGGGTTACCACAACTGTATAATTTTAAAAATGTATGTTTAGCATTTTTGAGATTTATATCTTATTTCTTAAGTTGATGAGAGTATCTGGGAAGTCTTACTTAGTTCATGAATTTGTAGTTCCCATTTCCCCTGGGTAGAAATATGGTGCAACACAGAAGGCAATTTATTTTAGCCACTCTTCAAAATGGGAAAAAACACGAGAAAACATCCCGTTTAGGCACTGACCTTTTAAATGGTAATCAGTGACTTCCTATTTCACAAAGATCCATCTCTTTTAGCCACTCTTCAAAATGGGAGAGACAAAATAAACTTTTGAATATAGTCCATGACTTCCTGTTTCCTTGGGTAATAAATATGATGTGACACAGAGGACAATTAGCTACTCTTAAAAATGGGAAAGAGAAGAAACAACCCAACCCATGTGTTTCTGTTAAGTGTTTGTTTTACTGAGTTACGCTTCAGCTGATTTAATGAGAGGACAACAGATTATTTTTAAATAAATGTAAGATTGTTTTTAAGTCTAAATGTTATGTGTTAACACATGATTTGAGCTTTTAGCTAATAAAAAAAACGTATTATACAAACCTATACAAGACGTCATAAAAGAGACCCAAGAGAACAACTTTAACTGAGTACAAAAACTCAACGAGATTTATTCACACGTATAAAAACTCTTTAACAAACATTTGTAAAAATAGCTGTTATAAAGAAATATATTAATTTAGTTAATAAATATGTCAGAACATGGTCAACCAGACACATTCGTCCCCAATTTTAGTCGTTTTTGGGGTTTCGCTGCAGTACACAGTACAAAAACATGAGGTATTTCAAAGTTGGTTAACCCAACACGCCATGATCGTCAGTGATATCTAGGAAGGCAAAAAAAAGGGAAAAAGTTTTGGATTCTAATTGTCAACCTATTCAACTCCTCAACCGAACATGAAGATTTTATGACACATCTACTTCTAGAATGGGATACATTCATTTCTAAGGTTTGCACTGCTTCCTTAACAAGTGAAGACATTTGATAGGTTTAAAAAAAGCATTCCTGAGATAACTAGTAGCCCTCTCATTTTGTTTAAAATGATTATGATTATCAAAAGCACTTGTCTTCATCAAAATAAGAACCCATCTTTAAAAGGAAGAATACACAAGACTTATTTCTTCAGCGTCTCCCTACTGGGGATCGCTTTCACATTAAGGAAGCGAAACATGAATACTGCCTTATGGTAGTCGCCTAATCTCCCTTTTGAAATGATCAGGTTAAGCTATGAAGGATTGGCCAGCAGTCAAGTGAACTAGCCCCAAGCTACAGCACCTATTCTATCTGGTGATACCAGCATCACCATAAACAGGCAAATGGATCTGAACCATTTTATGTGTAGTGCTCCAGAGTCCCTTGGATTTTGGAGTCCAAACAAAGTTTGTTTTTGGTGGGACCTCTGTCAGCAGCTGGGAGAGGTCGTGATGGGACTGTGGCGGAAGGTGAGCTGACCGGACGAGGCGTGCACGGGGATGGAGACGGGGAAGTTAAAAACGGTGCTGCTCTTGCTGATTGCTGGGCTTCCAGCCTCTGAAGAGCAAGTGGAGGAGGCCAAGACCTGGGACTCGAACTGCAGAAGCTGACCCATGAAGCTGAAGTTGGGGGAGATGATGCTGCGACGCTGCTTGACGAACTCAAAGGCCTCGTCGAGTTTCACGCGGTTGGTACGCATGAGGTAAGCGAGGCAGATGGTGGCAGAGCGGGAGATGCCGGCCTGACAATGCACGAACACGCGGCCCCCGTCATTTCTCACAGAGTCTGGATGGAGGAAAAGAAAGAGAGAGGAAAATCAGGATCGCTGCAAACAGACAAATGATGGTTACATACTAAGGGTTAAAACTATGTTATAAAAAGTAAACAGGACAAAAAGTCTCCACAACACTTTGCTTCTTTTTAAATGCGCTCATTAGCAAACAGGAACACAGTTAATAGCTGTGTAGAGTGTGAGCCAGTGGGGGTTACTCCCAAAGGAGGTGTAATGAATGGACAAAAGAGGGGAACAGACCCCTGCTGAGGGTATTGAAGTGGCAGGAAGACTGACAGTGAGTGAAGAGAAATTGCCCTTTGTTCAGTCAAAACAAAAGGTGCTATGACAGTGTGTGTGTGTGTGTGTGTGTGTGTGGGGGGGGGGGGGGGGGTGTGGGGGGGGGGGGGGGGGGGTGGGGTGGGGGGGGGGGGGGGGGTTATTCAAGCACAGCCAGCTTCCCCCTACATAACTACTTGGGGCTGTCGCTTTGCAATTCATTATAAAACAAGAACATCCCTCTTTCTAGCCTGAAGGGTGGCAATGATGTAACCACCATTGTGCTGGAGTGAAGAGCCAGCTGGTCCGGTTTTGGAGGGAACATTTTTAAATTTCAAATTTAAGCCAGTCAAAGAAAAAGGGAGGGAAGAAGGAATGGGGAGGCTGGGTGTTTGTTTTGCTAGCAATCAAGGGACTAGTTAGCAAACTTTGCACTCACCGATGAACTCTATTGCCTGATTGAACCAGGAGCTGATGTCGGCTTTGTGGTTGTCCTCTACGGGGATGCTCTTGTACAGGAAGGAGTCCTCAAAGTGGTTGGGACAGTTGGAAGAGACGTTGATCAGGGCAGTGATCCCCAGCATGTCCAGCATGTCTTTTCTGGAAGCGTGGTAAGCACTGCCAAGATACAGGAATGGCAGGATCTCCACAGGGCCTCCCTGAATTAGAACAGAGCAATAAACAAATCAGTCATCTGCAAAACAGGAAGTAGAAGAGAAGGGGAAATCAGAATTGAAAAACACAAACCTGATCATATAAAGGTGTGTTGCATGGACTGCACTTGGGGTCTGCACTCTCGGGGTTTCTGGCGCTCAGTGATAAACTGAGCCCTTGAGGAGGGGAGGCTTTGGCGCACATCTCCGGATACTCTGAGGAAAAACTGTCAAATCCACCTGAAAACAAAGAACCAAATACATCACTGAAGATCGCAGAGCAACGCAAAGGCGGATGCTTTCATTTATGAGTGACAACTGTTCATGCAGGCTATCTTCGAGCTCTGTTTACACCAGGGTCAGCTAGAAAGGTGACAGCTGCAATCCGCAACAGCAAAGCGTCTAAATGTGTTCGTAACCAATAACATGTCCTTACCCTGGAGAACAAACACGCTGACTCCACAGGGGCTGCGACAGAGAGCAGTAACAGCCAGCATCAGCGTCCCGTCCTTCTTGGCCTGGCTGAGGTCCGTGCTCCGGTCGTCCAGCAGCACCAAGGACCGGTACTCCCCGGACAGGAGCCGGTTCCTGGTGTCCTCGTTTGGGACGATGTGCTCCAACCCCAGCCCACCCCTTGCCCTCCGCCGGACTATGGTGCTAAAACGCACGTTTGTGGAGCCGGAGATGTGAGAGGCGTTGAATGAGAGGAAGGAGCGGCAGTCCAGCACCAAGCAGCCCGGGATGTCGCCCTCCATCAGAGCACGAAGGGACGCGCAGTCGATGGTGGGAACTTCCATCATGACCATAGTAGGACAGCGGGTTATACGTGTCAAATCCAAGTACATATAGGATCAACGGCAGGAGTATTCAAGCTCAAAGTTATAGAAAAATAATACTGCGGTATTTGGAGAGTGTCCTTTGTTCCGGTTAGCTACTATGAAAAAAATACGGTAAAGCTCAAAGAAAAAAAAATGAAACAAAAGTTTCAGGGCTGGGTTTAAATGTTCCGTTTCTTCCTTTTAAAGATCCAGGTAGTTTAGTTCCTTTTTGAAAGAGTTAGATACTTAACGTCTCAAAGCCTTACTTCTGCCTGCGAGTCGTAAGGAGGCTTTTTATATATGAACGGGTCTGTGAATGAGCGGCCACTGACGTCAGAGCGCCGCCTCTCCTGGCGTCCTGCCAACCTCGAGGACGTCATCATGATCGTTCTAAACTGTAGCAGGGTACAAGAACGAGGGCTCGCGCACACGCGAGAAGATTCTGCAAGATCGTCCTGCACGTTGGCGGCCACGCGGAGACTACCCTCTCTCTCTTTCACCGTCTCTCTCTCTCTCTCTCTCTTTTGTTTTTTGTTTTGAATTTGTGTATCTTTTCTATAACAAATGACACATATATAAAAGAAATATAAATACAAATAAGACATTCAAAAAGTTGCATTTAAATATTATGCTGTACATAATTTGTAATTTTGGATTAAAAACTTGGTAGAAGCCACTTTTTTTGTAAAGAAATCTGTTTTGATGCTTTTGTTCTTTTCTACCTCAAGCTGTTCAAATGCTGAACCGCTGTTAGATTATATACGTCACATTAATGGAGCGGTTTTATGTGTTCTTTGTCTTTGTGTTTTTATCTCTGGGTTTTCTGTTACCCATCTAGCTAGTATTTCACTGTAATACTGTACAGATCCCAGAGAAATGGCGTCTGAATTTGTTGAATGCTATTTAGTCTGTAAAAAAGCGACAAAAAACTGATTGCAGCTTAGATTCAAGTTTTCATTGTAATTGTCAGTGTCTGCGGTTTAATCAATTTTTATGCATACATTTTGGACTGAACTCACAAAAATATGTTAATTTCTAATAATTACTACTAATTTTTACATTTAGATTGTTGATACTTTTTTGTTTTTCTGGATTAAGGCTACTGCTGGTCTTTTGTATTTAAGATGCTGTTTCATTAAATAAATATTTGTTTATTAATGTATTTACATTTAGATACAAGTTCCCATGTGTCTAATAAATACCTACTGTATAGTATATGGCAGGTATAGTCACACTCAATCCAATAAACTTGAACTCTATGATGTATGATGTATAATGATTGAAGCCACATCTAAACTACAAGATCACTTGTTGTTTTAGGTCTCAGTACATCCCTCTGTCTTTAACATATTATATTATATTATATCATATTATATTATATTATATTTTTTTATATTTTTATTTTTAATTATATTATTATTTATATTTTTATTTTTATATTTTTAATTTTTTTATTTTTACATAATCTTTTTACAGTATTTTTACAGACAGACTTATGACTGCTTATTTTAATTGTTAATTTAAATTGATAATCTGTCAGTTAATAAAGAATTTGCCAAAATTTCCATTATGTTTTGTATTTAATTGGATTCCTATTTTGCCTCTTCAGTAGAGAGTTGACAAATAACAAGATAATAAGTAAATATCTGGGATGGATGCCATAAAAGTTTATTCTTTGTTTTTATTAGTCTGTGGTACATAGTGTTCAATGTGGCGTAAGCAAAGGCTAACCATAAAAGTTAATCACGGTATAGAAATCCGAAGTCCAGTAAATTTCCAGGTGCTGAGAAACAAAACACTGGTGTACCAGGAAGCCAACGGCAGATGGAGATCTCTTAACCTCTTGGTTTTGTTTCACAAAAGAGATAAATGGGGGTGTTTCTTTTTTTCCACACAAAGATGGGAGAATACATATTTTTAAAGAAAAAACATGATTGCAGTCACTGTGGGAAACCCTTTTCATTTGCTGGTGTGGCTTGCTGACTCAGACTAGGCAACACTCCTGTCTCAGAATACAGAAGCTGATGTTGACAAGATGGATGTGTTGAAAATGTTTGCTAAAGAAGAGGGAATAACAGACCACACTCCCTAGCAGACACATACATTTAAAATTATTATTTCCTATTTCAAATATGATGTCTTTTAGCCAGTGAAAAATGTTACATCTCAAAGTTTTAACCTGTGTGTTCCCCACAAAGATCAACTTCAAGTGTGTTTACTAAGCAGGCCATGATGTTGTTCATGCTTTACTAAAACTTACAAAAGTGTGGAATCCACATGTGTGCTGGTTCGGCCCTCTGTTTTTTCAAGCAAATGAAAAATGGATGTGTTATGTTACAGAGGAAGAGGGGGAGGTAAAACCCTCTGAACAGAAAGGTAACCAATCACAGGCGAGTGTAAAAACTCTCCATCAGGTTTGACCTCACACTCCCGTGAGATGAGTCAACTGTGATGCACATGCTACAAAGCAAGAATGTTACATACTAAGGATGGGAGGAGGACCCAGAAACTTCTGAAAACAGTCTGTACCCAAACATTTTGTTCTAACGGCCAACGCATTTCCCCCAGAATCAGAGTTATGGTTAGGAGAGAAATTACAGACCTAGGGTGAAACTTTACAGCAAAACTATACTAGTGTCAGAATAGCATCTTTTTAGACATACAGAGTAAAATATTTGTTGTGCTTCATTACAACAAGTTTACAGGACCAAACATATCACTCAGGTTTCTGGCCTCATCTAAATCTTGTTCTTCAATATTTGCAAATGTTGGAATGCAAAACATTGTACAACTGTGTGTGTCTGAATACTGAAACTGAGCTCTGAAAACAGAGCTGTGCTGTGTTGTCACCATGCTTTTGATTCCCTCAACTATGGTCTGTAACCAGCCAGAGATCAGAAAGGGAAGTGAAAGAGCAGATGACAGAGAGTCATTTCCTGTGGTCCAGCCTAGCTGTCACTTGCTGTCATCCCCGGCCTGTTTACTGTCATTGTTACTAGGGGCAACAGTTGAGCCATCACCGGGAAAACACAGGGTATGTACTGCCTGCAAAAGTTTAATAGCAGACTTGTAATTTGGGACAGATATATTCTTTGTTTCCTGGTTGTGGTGAAAGTCACACTTTCTGCTGAGTTTGTGGATTTTCTGCACTGACATGTACATTTTTCAAACATGGTATATAATTTCCTCAACTGCAACATTCGTCATCAAACCACCAAACAGAAAGGTACATTGTGTACAGTACAATCTCTATTAAAGTAATACCAGCCATGTTTTGTAGTTTTGGTTGTGTTTGTTTCTGCTACACTGCAAACCTGGATTTGCTCAGGGCCGGTCTGAGGCGAAAGCAAACTAAAAATCTGCTTAGGGTCCGAAAACCAACAGAGAGTGCCGTCCAAAAGTGTTATAAAGGGCTATCTTGCCCCCTCTGGGAANCAAAGAAAGACATTAATATTTCTCCACACAGGCCTCTCCAGCCTCTCAGCCCCCAGAATAGGGAAAACATGCCTTTTTTCACTCTGCACTGCTTAACGTATATTTTAAAATTGTTGAGGGTTTACAAGAAATACATCTTTTTAATTTTTAGGGTTTAACTGGAGAAATTCATGAATGCTCATGGATTACAGGGAAATGATCTCCTTATTTTGACAATATTTTTCTAGCCTCAGAAAATGGAGTTGTGTCTGTACTTGTCCTTTTAATTTTAGGCTGCCTTTGATACGTCGATCACATTCTCTTGGAAAGGCTGAAATATGTTTGTAGGATAGGGAACAGCACTAGCTGGTTTTAAAACTATTTGTCTGCAAATTCCATTTTGTTAATGTAAGTGATAAATCATTTTTAAACCCCGGGGTTTAATTGTGGGTAGCACGGGGTTCAGTATTTTGGGTAATTTTCTTTACTATTTATGCTTCCAATAGGAAAAATTTTATCAGGCAGCTAGAATAAATTTTCACTGTTACGCTGATGATACTCAGCTTTACTTATCCATAAATCTGATGAGCCAACCGTTGATAGACTACAAGCATGTCTTGAAGACATAAAAACTTGGATGACCTTTAAAATTTTCTGCTTCTAAATTTAAACAAGACAGAAGTTGTCTGATTTCCGTCGAAATTTTTAAAAACTCCGGACCGGAGTCTTTTAAAAAGAAACTGCTTAGTCAATCACTTAACCTGGATGGCATTAAAATGACCTCTGGTAATAAAATAAAAACCTTGGTGTTTTTTTTTTGACCAGGGCATGTCATTTAATCCCATATTAAAAAGGGGTTTTAGATTTCCCTTCTTTCATCTCTGGGGAACATTGCCAAAATTGAAAAATCCTGTCCAGAAGTGACACTGAAAAACTAGTCCATGCATTTGTTACTTTTAAGGCTGGACTATTGTAATTCTTTACTATCAGGATGTCCAAAAATGCAGTTAAAAGCCTTCAGCTGATTCAAAATGCTGCAGCAAGAGTTCTGATGAAAATTAAAAAGAGAGATCATATTTCCCCTACTTTAGCTTCCCTTCATTGGCTCCCTGTTAAATCCAGAATAGTCATAAGTGACTCTCAGCA
This sequence comes from Crenichthys baileyi, assembly GCA_036173005.1. Lineage (NCBI taxonomy): Eukaryota > Metazoa > Chordata > Actinopteri > Cyprinodontiformes > Goodeidae > Crenichthys > Crenichthys baileyi. Next base: position 79,108 of record JAHHUM010000071.1, on the reverse strand, counting down.
GAGCTGTTTCAATGCAATGATGAGCTCGGAAGCCTGACTGAAACTCTTCAAACAGGTCATTACTGTGTAAATGCTCACACTTTTGATTAGCAACTATTTTCTCAAGAATTTTACATCCAGTAACGCAATCACCACATACTTGGGAAAGACACCTAAGAAAAGATTCTCTTGGTTGCACAGCCTTGAATTATCAGGGATGGAATATGTTTTTACATTCACACGTGAAAGTGGATAGAGAGCATTTGCTTTCATTAAAGCTGTAGTGTGACCCAGTGGTACAGCTGGAGAGATCCTGAGTTTGAAAGTGGAGTCTCTTGTGCCCATGAGACAAAAATAATCTTGTGGCTCTTGTAAGTTTAATTTTGAGGTCAACAGTGTTTAAAAGAAGTTGACCTTTAAAAGAAGGGGTGGGGGGGTCCTCACAACAGAGGGCGGGTCCTCAAAAGAGGGTGGATCCTCAAAAGAGGACGGCTTCAGATCGACAACAGGAAACGTCAACATTCTTTTCACTGACATGACATCGGTCCAGGAGCGTGAGTTTCGAAAAGGTTGGAAAGACGCTGTCCAATTTCATTCATCTTCTCAGTCTAAGCATCATAGGGTAGAGCCAGCACTGTCTTGAACACACCGCAGTTCTGATTGAATGCCTCCAACACAAACAGATCTGAGGGGATCGTCTGGATGTTCTTGCGTTTGCTTGGCTGAAAAGACCAGCGACCATTTGCTGTGGTTTTTGTCCCCACACTGCACTAAAAGAGGTTCTCCAGCTATTTCAAAATCGGAAGGTTGAGGACAAATTCTTATCCTTTTGGGGGGGGGAGAGGATTCATCTTCATCCCCTCTCGTACACTGAGACTGATTCAGGGGTTATCGTTAAGGTGGGGATCGCCAGCCGTAACACCAGTCGTTGTGGGTGAGAGTAAACAGAGCAAATGACCCTTTAAAAACCCGTCTTTGATCAATTTGTACGGGCAGAGCTCTCCTATTTCATACATGAAAATTACCCCCAGCTACCCAGTCCATAGGTTCCGAAGACCACTCTTCCTGCAGAGTATCGAACGGGGCCTTTGTACCTTCATAGGTAATTGTGTTTTCTTGGGGCATTCAATTCACGGCCGTTATGCCGGTAGACGGTTACGGGGTTTTTCACAAGAAAAACGTACGTCTTAGCTGACCTGAGGCCGTTTTTTATCCATTGCTTTTGGTGAAGTTGGATGATCATCTGCAGAGTATGCTATGATAGGAATTCGATACGCATCCAAGAGGAAGTAGATGATGTAGATGGTTTTTCATACCGGGCACACTTGCATTTCTCCCCCGGGTTTGACCCCCCCTATTTTAAAACCTCCCCTTTGAACGAGTGTTTTTTCCAGCGAATGTTGCAAGTAAATTGCAGCATTTTCTGCTAGTATTTAAAACAAACACTGAAGCACATCCCTCTGTTTTTAATTGGTTGATTCTAGATGCAGCGTGCAGGGTTACGCCCCTTGGTCACACCCGAGACACCTCAGCAAAACCGCAGATGTTCGCCTTAATTCAATAAACAATGGATGTGGATTGTCTGAGACAGTGCTCGACACTTTGGGCCAGGAAGGAAGATGGTCGTTAGTCAGTGTGAAGGCTCTGAAGCTCCTGACAACTAAGCAAAACCGCAGATGTCTGCCTTAATTTAATAAACAGTGACATGTCTGAGGACTTTTTAACTTTTTTTTTCAGTTCATCTCTACAAGCTGCTGGTGCAGATTCAATTACTCAAACATTAGAGCAGAGGAAGAAACGGTATGTATCTATTTTTTTGTCTTCCTTCTTGTCTAAATAAATCTAAATAAACCCTGCTTTAAAACAAAATGCGTTAAAACAAAATGCGTTAAAACAAAACGTTTCAACAAACAGGTTCTCTCGTTTTATCAGAATTTCGTGTGACATGCCTGCATTAAGTGAGCATACCTTTAAAGTGGAGAAACTGCATGTAAAAACATCTAAAACATACAATTACATAATACAGTAAAATAATACAATTAAATAATGAAAGTCTTAAACACACCTCTCTGTTTTAATTGGTTGGTTCTAGAGTCGTCCCCCTAATGGTAACATCAGATCAATGTGCATGGTTGCGCACCTTCTGGTTACACCCCCTTCTTGTTACGCTACCGGATGTCCCGTCACCGGAAGTCTCGCCACCGGATGTCCCGCCCTCGGTAGTTCCGCCCCCTCCTGTCACAATTTTCACACCTCGTTTGATTGAAGGGTGTCCTTTAGTCTCTGTCGGCGATCACATGAGGCCTTCAGTCTGATCCAGAAAATTTATGAGCTTCTCCATACAAGGTCCAGTTCATTTTTCATGGAGCTCTCAAATGCCATAGATACTCTAGATAAGACTAGAGAATCTAGACTAAGTAAGTCAGTTAGGAAGCATCCATTCATGTCATGATGTGCAAAGAAAAATAAATGCACACGTGGACAAAATTGTTGGTACCCCTTGGTTAATGAAAGAAAAACCCACAATGGTCACAGAAATAACTTGAATCTGACAAAATAATATGAATAAAAATTCTATGATAATTAACAAATGAGAGTCAGACATTGCTTTTCAAACATGCTTTAACTGAATTATTTAAAAAAAATAAACTCATGAAACAGGCCTGGACAAAAATGATGGTACCCTTAACTTAATATTTTGTTGCACAACCTTTTGAGGCAATCACTGCAATCAAATGATTCCTATAACTGTCAATCAGAATCAGAATCAGCTTTATTGCCAAGTTCGTATACACAACAAACAAGGAATTTGACTCCGGTACACTTTGCTCTCTGGGTTTTTTTTTTGCGTTATAAGATATATTCTGCATATATCTTTAGGTACAGTCTGCTGGGCCTTCTTCCGAACAGTGTCTATGTGTGAAGACCATCTCAGGTCCTCAGAGATGGTGGTTCCTAGGAACCTGAAGTGGTCCACACCTGACACGGTGTTGTTGAGGATGGTGAGGGGGATGTATGTGGATGGTGTTCTCCGAAAGACCACCACCATTTCCACAGTCTGTGGGTTGAGTTCCAGGTAGTTCTGACAACACCAGTGTACCAGCTGATCCACCTCTTGTCTGTATGCAGACTCATCACCGTCCTGGATCAGACCAATGACAGTGATGTCGTCTGCAAACTTCAGGAGTTTCACGGACGAGTCTGATGAAGTGCAGTCATTTGTGTACAGGGAAAAGAGGAGTGGGGATAGAACACACCCCTGGGGGGCACCAGTACTTATTGATCTGCTGCGGGAGAAGATGCTCCCCAGTCTCACTAGCTGCTGTCGGTCTGTCAGGAAGCTGTTGATCCACTGACAAGTGGAGGCTGGGACGTTGAGCTGGGTGAGCTTCTGGTGAAGGATGTTTGGTATGATGGTGTTGAAGGCCGAGCTGAAGTCTACAAACAAGATCCTGGCGTACATCCCTGGACGGTCGAGGTGTTGCAGAATGAAGTGTAGACCTGAGTTAACAGTATCATCTGCCGACCTTTTTGCTCGGTAAGCAAACTGCAAGGGGTCCAACAGGGGGCCTGTGATGTCTTTCAGGTGCTTCAACACAAGCCGCTCAAAGGATTTTATGACCACAGACATCAGGGCTACAGGCCTGTAGTCATTTAATCCTTGGATGGTGGGTTTCTTGGGCACTGGGATGATCGTTTGAAGCAGGAGGGGACCTCACACATCTCTAGTGACTTGTTGAAGATCCGGGTGAAGATCGGAGCGAGTTGATTTGCACAGGCTTTCAGGCATGATGGGGAGACGTTATCAGGTCCTCCAGCTTTCTTTCTTTTCATGCGCTGAAAGAGCCTATTTACATCTTCCTCAGAGATCTTTAGTGCAGGCAGAGGATCTGAAGGTAGGGTGTTGGTTGTTTTACGGGTCGAATTTGTTCCTGAATGGGATGTGGAGGAGATGGTTTGAGGTGTGAACGGCTTCCTGTCATGTCTGCAGTAGAAGCCATTCAGACGGTTGGCCAGGCGAGGATTCTGTTCAGGGTGGGGGGGCTCCTATAGGTAGTCAGGTTTCTCAGACTGGTCCATACAGCCGAAGCATCACCAGTAGAAAGGCTGTTCTTAAGCTTCTCACTGTAACTTCTCTTAGCTGCTTTGTTAGTATGTTCCTGGCCTGCCTGTACCACACCCAATCTCCACTGCTGTGAGCTTCTTCCTTATCCCTGCGCAGGTTCCTGAGATGTGGAGTAAATCATGGCTTGCTGTTCCCAAAGGTGCAGAATGTCTTGGTCTGCACACATATGTCCTCACAGAAGCTGATGTATGATGTCACCACATCAGTTACTTGGTTTAAGTCAGTGGCTGAAGTTTCAAAAACAGTCCAGTCTGTGCATTCAAAGCAGGCCTGTAGCGTCTGCTTTGATTCCTCAGTACACTTCTTAACAGTGTGAACCGTAGGTTTGGAAGCTCTTAATCTCTGCCTGTAGGTTGGGATGAGGTGGATAAGACAATGGTCCGAAAGTGTTTGGAGAGGTTTGCACTGTTAAAATCTCCCAGTATGTAAGTCTGTAATCAGCTCAGCGAAATGTTTTTCAGCGGCAGAAGTGCAGCCATGCGGTGGGAAATATGAGCCAATTATTATAAACGAGGAAAACTCTCTCGGTGAATAAAACAGTTTACAGTTTATGGAAAATGACTTCAGATCAGGACTAGATGTTTTCCCCAGCACTTTTATGTCTCTGCACCAACCTTTATTTATATAAAAGCAGATTCCGCCTCCTCGCTTCTTCCCCGATAGCACCGCGCTGCGATCCGCTCTGAACAACTGGAAGCCCTGGATCAGCAGTGCGCGGTCCGGGATGTTTTCACTCAGCCATGTCTCGGTAAAGCAGAGAACCGCTTATCCGCGGAGGTCCGTGTTTTTACTAGTGAGAAGAAGCAGCTCGTCCATCTTATTACTTAGAGAGCGGACATTTGCCAAATGGATTGAAGGCAGTGGTGTGCGAAGTCGTCTTTGGCGGAGCTTTACCAGCGCGCCAGCGCGGTTTCCCTTCCTACGCTTTCGGCGCAGTATCCCGTAGAGTGCTGCGGCTCCGCTCGCCAGGAGTTCGGCGAAGCTCGGATTCATGAATGATGGTGAAAAAATCCCGAGAGAGGACTCTCTGATGTTGAGAAGTTCCTCTCCGCTGAATGAGACCACATAATTGTGGCCCGAGACCACAGTACTTAACATAAAACACTCAAAGAAAGAGAGAGCGAAGCTCCGAGGCTGCCATCATCGGCGCCATCTTGGTCATGAGTCAATGAGTCTTCTGCACCTCTCAGCAGGTATTTTGGCCCACTCCTAATGAGCAAACTGCTCCAGTTGTCTCAGGTTTGAAGGTGCCTTTTCCAGACGGCATGTTTCATGTTTCAGCTCCTTCCAAAGATGCTCATTGGATTTAGGTCAGGGCTCATAAAAGGCCTCTCCAGAATAGTCCAATGTTTTCCTCTTAGCAATTCTGGGGTGTTTTTAGCTGTGTGTTTTGGGTCATGATCCTGTTGCAAGACCCATGACTTGCAACTGAGACCAAGCTTTCTGACATTGGGCAGCACATTTCTCTCTAGAATCCCTTGATAGTCTTGAGATTGCATTATACCCTGCACAGATTCAAGACACCCCGTACCAGATGCTGCAAAGCAGCCCAAGAACATAACAGGGCCTCCTCCATGATTCACAGTAGGGATAGTGTTCTTTTCTTCATATGCTTCGTTTTTCCGTCTGCGAACATAGAGCTGATGTGCCTTGCCAAAAAGTTAAATTTTTGTCTCGTCTGTCTATAGGACATTCTCCCAGAAGCTTTGTGGCTTGTCAACATGTAGTTTGGCCTCTTCTAGTCTGACTTTTTTATGATTTGTTTTCAACAATGGTGTTCTCCTTGGTTGTCTCCCATTAAGTCCACTTTGCCTCAAACAACGTCGGATGGTGCGATCTAACACTGATGTTCCTTGAGCTTGAAGTTCACCTTTAACCTCTTAAGAAGTTTTTCTGGGCTCTTTTGTTACTGTTCATATTATCTGTCTCTTTGTTTTGTCATCAATTTTCCTCCTGTGGCCACGTCCAGGGAGGTTGGCCACAGTCCCATGGATCTTAAATTTCTGAATAATATGTGCAACTGTAGTCACAGGAACATGAAGCTGCTTGGAGATGGTCTTATAACCTTTAACTTTAACATGCTTGTCTGTAATTTTCTTTCTAATCTCCTGAGGCAACTCTTTCCATCGCTTCCTCTGGTCCATGTTGAGTGTGGTCACCAAACAGCACAGTGACTACCTGTAGCCCTTTATATAGGCCCGCTGACTGATTACAAGAATGTAGACACCTGTGATGCTAATTAATGGACACACCTTGATTTAACATGTCCCTTTGGTCACATTATTTTCAGGGGTACCATCATTTTTGTCCAGGCCTGTTTCATGAGTTTATTTAAAATAATTCTGTTGAAGCATGTTTTAAAGGAATGTCTGACTTTCATTTGTTCACTTTCATAGAATTTTTATTCATTATTACCTTTGTCGGATTCAAGTTATTTCTTTGACCATTGTGGATTTTTCTTTCATTAACCTAGGGGCACCAACAATTTTTTCCACGTGTGTAGCAGATTCATCAGGGTGAGACAGAATACCAGCAAAAAATATATTTGAGGAAAGAAAAAAAGTGCTGTCCAATGCTGGGCATCTTGCAAGTAAAAGCCACAAAATATGCAAATTGTGACTGACTGACACCTCCTCCAAATTTGGTGAGTTTTTGAAAATGTTAAAGCCGCCAAAAAGGCAGTTAACTTGTCAAAGGAATAATAATAATAAACATTTGAATTACAATAGGCCTTCGCAGCGCTTAGCTGCTTGGACCTTATAAATGGATGATATATGTCAAATATTGCATTACACCATCATGACTGAGTGATCAGCTTTTTTTGTATCTTATTAATAATAATGCAATTTAGTTTGCTAATTAAATATTAATTATTACCCTAACAAAGCAACATTTTCATATATGATTTTAATGAAATTGCCATTAGAACATAATCTGATTGCAGATACTGCAGATAATGTAATGGGAAAAGTCTGAACCTTTTCACATCTCTTCTGAGGTCAACTTCTGAGGGAGTTGCTGTGTCAGTCAGCCTTGAGGTAGGGGCCCACTCTGGGTTGGATCTGTCATACAAGTCTACAAAGTACATATTTTACAGCAACCAGTTCATTACACAATCGACTGACTGACAGTGTCACAGTTTGGTTCTTGTTTGAAACATGAGAATGTCCTTCCCAATAATAAAGTGATCTGAGCAAATCTGTGCTGTATTTGATGGTTTGTGTTTCCTCTGGATATTGGCCAGTCACACTCATCGATGCTGGATGCTAAGTTGCAAAGTTTCAAAGTTTGCTCACCTTCACTTCTTCTGATTCTCTGTAGTTAAAATACAACTAGCTGGTTAACACGATTGATTAACTAAAACTGGCTACATGGAAAATCATTGTTGACTTATTTTGGTACGGAGCAGTCAGCTTCACAATGCCGATAGATGTTGTAATTTCAACTTACTGGAGAAAATACCAAAACAGCGAGAATGAACTGCGCTCAGTGGTGGATTTGGTGTTTGGAACTAGCTGCAGCCGCAGACCTACATGACTTCTGCATTCTATGGGAGTGTTGCCACTGGCCCACAGAGAAAACTCCGCCCCCTAATTTGAATTTAAAGAGCCTGATAAAAAAACTGTTAAAAAATAAAAGTCCCTAAAATACATAAAGTAGCTTTTTTTTACAAAATAAAAGTAGGCTATGACAAAATAAATAAAACAACATTATGAAATACATAAATAAATCTTGAAGAAAATGAATAAACAACAAAATAAATATGCATGAATAAAATATGAATAAATAAATATGTAAGTAAATCTTGAAATAAATACACAAATGAGAAAATAAGCTAAAAATATATTTTATAAATATTTATTTTGTTTTATTTCATTGGGACATTTATTTATTTGATGGAATATGTATTTTTATTTATTTATTCATTTAACAGTATTTATTTATTTAATTTTGAATGAAACAACTCTCCGTATCTAACCAGCTGTCAAGATGAAATCTGGACAGACTAAACTGTTCTCCTGGAGTGTGCTTACCTGTGGAACCAGATACAAGTAGCTCTACTGAGGGTTAGTTAGAACAGGCAAAACACAAATACCTGATGAATTCTAAGTTTCTAGCTGTTGTTTTATATGGGTAAATGTCATTTCATGCTTTTCTAACTTCTTTCCTGCAATTTAACATTTAGCAAAAGGTTTCCACTGGTGAAAGTTTTACAAACAAGCTCAAATAGATTTTACATGTAGTTTTGATACAAGTAAATATTTAACTATGCAAGTTTAGAGTTTTTGTTGTGCAGCTTCTCACATCTTAATGCACAGATGTTAACATCTCAGCTCAGGTATTTTTGAAACATATTTATCTTCATAGGTTTATTCTTTGTAAGTTACTTGGTGGGATAGTTTATTTGTGCTGTTATAATTTGTTCCTTTACAACAGCAAATCTGATTATGTACATGAATAACACAGGAGTCAAGATAAGAACTAAGAGTAGATGCTCTTTATTTTTGTTTGTTAATTTTTGTTTGTTAACTTTTTTAAAACAAAGAGATAAGGAGATAAGGAATTTCAACCTGAAAAGACTCACAATAAGAAACAAGATGGCGATTAGAGAAGATTATTGATAAAAGTTAATATCTTTGGTGTTCGGACCCTGGAGGAAGATATGAATGCTGAGAATGACATGAGCTTGAATTAATGTCTTAGGCTTAGAATTAGATGAGTCTTCCCCCCTTGGGATCCGATACTGGTGGTAGAGTGAAGGCCTAAGAAGGTAAGGGAGCCGGGAGGAGTATGGAATGGAGATGGTGGAGGTGGGGCGAAGGAGGGCCGAAGCTCAGCTGAAGAGCGGGGAATCCATGACTGGAGGTCCTAAAAAGCGAAGCCTCGGAGGATGATTGATTGAAGACACCTGCGGATCTCACACTGATTGGACGGAGGAGAGACACACAGAGGAGTCATAGGACGGCTGGGGGGTGGAGGTGAGTCTTTCAGTTTGAATTTTCGTCAAAACTCAATTTATCAAAATATCTAACATGAGAGCACATGTATAACATTCAACTATTATGAGTTCAGATGTACGAATCTTGGATTTCCAGCCATGTTTCAAATAAAGAGAGACAAATTCGACTTACATTTAATTCTCCAAATGTCTTTAATCTATTGATTTATGGTTATGTTAGTGCACAGTATTTGTTGTTGTTTTTTTCAACTTGGATATCACCTGTTTAGAAAAAAGCTTCAACAACAGGACTTTATCCTCAGTGTCTGAACAAGGCCAATAATTGTCAAATATTAGTAGTTTACAGGCCCAAACACATATGAGTAAGAAGCAGGTAAAGCACAATGCCTACATCTTTAAATTTCAACATTCTTACTTTCTTTCTACTTTAAGGACAGGGACTTTTTTGTGTCAATAGTTAACCTTACATCAGAGACCACAAAAATCACATGTGGTGTTCCCCAAGGGTCCATCTTAGGGCCCCTATATTCAATATCTACATGCTCCCCCTAACTCAGATTTTAATAAACAACTACGTAAGTTATCATAACTATGCAGACGACACACAGCTATACGTTACGATGTCACCAGGTGACTATGAACCCATTCAAGCGCTGGGTAAATGCTTAGAAGAAATCAATGCATGGATGGGCCAAAATTTTCTTCAGCTGAATCAAAACAAAACTGAAGTAATAATCTTTGGACCAAAGGAAGAGTGTTTAAAAATTAGCACACAGCTTCAGTTAATACAGCTAGAAACCACCAGTCAGGCTCGAAACCATGGTGTAGTGATGGACTCAGACCTGAACCTTCAGAGGCACATAAAGACAGTAACAAGGTCAGCCTTCTATCACCTAAAGAATATCTCCAGGATTAAAGGACTTATGTCTCAGCAGGACCTTGAAAAACGAATTCATGCGTTCATCTTTAGTAGAATTGATTACTGCAACGGTGTCTTCACAGGTCTGCCTAAAAAGTCGATCAGACAGCTGCAGTTGATCCAGAACGCTGCTGCCCGCGTCCTCACTAGAACTAAGAAAGTGAAGCACATCACCCCGGTTCTAAAATCCCTACACTGGCTCCCTGTAGCTCAGAGAATAGACTTTAAAATACTTCTGTTAGTTTATAAATCACTGAATGGCTTAGCACCAAAATACATTACAGACCTGTTGTCAGTGTATCAACCCACCAAACTCTCAGGTCTTCTGGCTCAAATCTACTCTGCATACCCAGAACCAGAACCAAACATGGAGAAGCAGCTTTTCGTTCTTATGCTCCACTAATCTGGAATAAACTCCCAGAAAACTGTAAAAGCGCCGAAACCGTAAGTTGCTTTAAATCAAGATTAAAAACTTATTTGCTTAGAGTGGCCTTTGACTGTGCCATCTAAACATCATCAGTTATGTTTTCAGTCCAATTTTCCTTTCATTTTCTTATCCATCATTCTATTCTCTTTATTTTATTGTTAATTTTTTTAAATTACCTGTTGTTTGATTTTCTGTATCATTGTCTGTATCTGTGTTTATTTTCTTTGTGATTGTATTGTATGTACAGCGCTTTGAGTGTCTCGTTACTGAAAAGCGCTATATAAATAAACTTACCTTACCTTTACCTTACCTTTCATTCTGTTTACATTGTATATGCATATTAAGTGGTAAAATACTTGGTTAGGTATATGTACAGTTTGAGCCTTTTGCACATCCTTTGTTAATAGTTGTCAAGCCCTAAATGTGACCTGCTTTATTTAAACTTAAACCTGAATTTTCTGTAGCATTTTATTCAGGAGCTTTTTTTGGACTTTGTCAGTCTATGTGTTGCATTAAATTAAATTGAGGATGGATTTGTAAATTCGCTATAAACCAAAGTTTTGAAATTCAGTTTTACATATTCCAGTGTCCTGCGATGGACTGGTGACCTGTCCAGGGTGTACCTCACCTCTCGCCCATAGGCTGCTGGAGATAGGCGCCAGCTTCCCCGCGACCCACTATGGAAGAAGCGGTATAGAAGATGATGATATTCCAGTGTTTCAGGACTGTGTATAATGTCTAATATTAATGTCCCATCAAAACAGGTCAAAGCATGCTCTTAAGTTGCTTTGCCAAATATTATAATTTATAATGTAATCGTTACACATGAGACTAAAGACTGCAATGACTTACATCTGCACTCTGCATTATTTCCTCATTTTCTGTTGACACAAATGATCCCAACATGTTTCCTTACCCTCATTAGGTTTAAAGTTGTGGGGATTTTTCCCAGCAGCATAATTATCAATCTTATTGCAATTAAAAAGGCATAGCAAAGTGAGAAAAATATTTCCAGGATGTTTTCAATAAAAGCAGGGCAGTGCATTGGTTTACTGTATGTCTCAGATGTTGGCGCTGAGATGGATTGGTAACATGGTTGCATTTTGCTCCCTACTCCCTAAGAGAAGCTTCAGCCTGCTTCACCAGAATAAAATGATTAAGGAAATTGAATAAATGATTAAATTATTGTTGCAAATTTGTAATCAGAGGAAAGTAAAACATTAGATTTAAAGATGTGCTGTCAGTTTCTCTCTTTCTTGATGCTTTCTTGTGATAAAATATTGCTGAATGGCATAATTGGAGATACTTGATGATCTGAGTTTTAACTTCTGTTATGTGGGGGCTAAAATAAATTTGTAACCAGTCTGCCATACGTTGCTCTTTGTGTTTGTTTGTACTGTTCTGACTTCATATTTAATAGTCACAGGTTGCATCTTGCAAATCTGCTGTCTGACCGTGTAGTCTGTTGTCATTTGCATTATGGCATCTGCGCTCGAGAACTTGTCTCTGTCCTCCTGAGAGATTCCAGAGCCTCTTGGTCTCTTAAGACCTCTGGGTCACTTGTTTGTCATTGCAACCTTTGACCCTTGTAGTTCAGTGCGCCAAGAGGAATGCTGAAGATCTTTACTGTCAGTGAGACTGATGGTCTCCAGGTGGCTTTTTGTCTTTTTTGCCTCTAACTTTTCTTCTTTTCATTAGCACGTGTAGTGCCTTGGCTATTCAGTTCAATTCAATTCAATTTCAATTCAATTCAGTTTATTTATATAGCACCAATTCACAACTCACAATTCACAATTCCTCTTGCATTTTGTAAGAGATGGGGCATTTTCTATCATAGTGTTTGGGATTGGGTTTTTCAGTTTTTGTATCCAAAATACCCTGCTTACAAGATACACAGATCTTCAGTATTACCTTTACTTATGGATGCACATTTGTTTGTTAGGATAAACAACTTCCCTGCTTTGACTGAAATTCACCAGCAGAGAAAGCTATCGATTGACTCCATGTCTGGGTTTGGTAAGAACACATTCGTCCTAAGCTCCACTTCCCAGCGTTTGTGAGCAATCAGACGTCCAGCTGAGTGTTTGGCTAGACAGTGGGCATACAATAATAGATAATGTACCCCTACTTTCAGCTTCCTCCACTTGAACATAGTACCATCTATCACCATCATGCTAGACCTTCGCTGTGGCTTCTTGCTGGATCCTCGTCTACTGGAAACTCTTTCCATGAGCCCATTAAACAGTGCTGTAATGCAAACAGTAGGACTGAAGTGAGAGATGGCCAGGTGTCGGGTGCATATGGGCTGAGCTTCTAATGCAGTCATTATAAGTGGCTGGTAGGATGGGTGGATTATCATAAAAGCATCTCCCCTCCCTCTAATGTGGACTTGCCTGATCAATACCAGACTCCTGGGAGAGGATGGAGAAGTGGATGGATAAAGTATCAGAGAAAGGGGAGCAGCTTTACTTATTAGCAAAATGCTTTGTTGCCACAGGAGGCAAGGCACTGATAAGTGAGAACAGAGTACAAAACCTTGATGAGAGGCAGGAAGAAAACATTTAGCTTGTATGACATCTTGAATCAGAAGTGCTATTAAAAGTACAAACCTTTTTATTTTAAGCCCCACTCCAATAAAAAATTAATTTTTGCTGAAGTGTGTCCAACACATGTAAGACATGCTTTTGGTTGGTAGAAGTTCCTCACATAGTTACAGAGAATATGTCAGAATCCACGGTGGCTGTGTGCAGGTTATGTGAGTGCTATGCTGTTTTTTTTTTTTTTTCTGTTTCTCCATTAGGGTATGATGGGCAGGTGCTTCTGCACAGGTGTTCCTCATCTGTCAGCAATCAGCTGGGCTTCTTTAGGGAGTGGCGAGCCAGAGGAAGGCGTCAGGAAGAAGAAGAAGAAGAAGAAAACAACACCCGGAATCTTGAGAGCGATCGGATTCCTCTCGAGACCAAGGCAGCGAAAAACCGTTTTGGTGCGGTGCGTGCGGGAAAAACAAAACATAGAAATATATCAGGTTTGGAAAAGGTGGATTTGGGCATAAACTGGTATGTGAATGGTTCGGTTGGAAATGGAGACAGGAAATGAGGAAGACATGGATTTAGAAGGGTGGAGGAGGAAGGGGGAAGGACGTGGAAGAAATAAAATGATGAACGAAGGGAATTGGTGATATTCGAGAAACGAGAATTGGAAGGAAGCAGTTCAAAAAAGAAGAAAAGGAATTTTAGGAGGAAAGTTATGAGGGAGGAAAATTTTAAAAAAAAAACTTAAAAAACGAGGAAGAAACAGGATAACATCAGGCTCCATTGTGGTGTCAAGAGAGAAAAAAAAAAAAATTGAAATGGTAAAGATTTTGGGAGAATGGAAACTTATCAGTAGTTTTGAAAAAAAAGAATAAATTTTAAAGGGGGTAATATCTGCAAAAAAAAACTGTGTTGGGGGGAAAAAAAAATCATGGGAAGGGAAAATAAAAAAAATTTGAGGAGTGAGTTATGGGGGTCCCTCTAGATGAAGATCTTGATAAAAAAAGAGAAGTATTTTTAGGTGCAAAAGTGAATAACTGAAGAGATTGTCAAAAACAAGAAATCGAGAAAAAGTAGGAAATATGTCAATCCTCATTGAAATTTTAAGAAAAAAAAAGTTGCCACAAAAACATAAAAAGGTTATCTCAGCTTTCAGGTCAGACCTTATATCCCTCCACCACTTCGTTGTTTCAAATGTCAAAGGTATGAACACATAGCAGCAGTTCGTAAAGGGAAGCAGAGATGTCCAAAATGTGGTGAAGATCATAAGTTAGAAGAATGTAAAGAAGAAGTACAAGAAAAATGTTGTAACTGTGGAGGGCAACATAGAGTTACGTATGGAGGATGTGAAGTAAGGAAGAAGGCAAAAGAAATCATACAGATTAAAATGACTAAAAACATAAGCTATGCAGAAGCAGTTAAAAATGTTGCAAAGCAACAGTGCTACCAACTGCGCCACCGTGCAGCCCTAGAACAATAGCCTTCACATCAAATCTATGTAAAATAATGGAAAAAATTATTAATAGTAGACTAGTATATTATTTAAATATTAAAGGATATACAGGGGTTGGACAATGAAACTGAAACACCTGTCAATTTAGTGTGGGAGGTTTCATGGCTAAATTGGACCAGCCTGGTAGCCAGTCTTCATTGATAGCACACTGCACCAGTAAGAGCAGAGTGTGAAGGTTCAATTAGCAGGGTAAGAGCACAGTTTTGCTCAAAATATTGAAATGCACACAACATTATGGGTGACATACCAGAGTTCAAAAGAGGACAAATTGTTGGTGCACGTCTTGCTGGCGCATCTGTGACCAAGACAGCAAGTCTTTGTGATGTATCAAGAGCCACGGTATCCAGGGTAATGTCAGCATACCACCAAGAAGGACGAACCACATCCAACAGGATTAACTGTGGACGCAAGAGGAAGCTGTCTGAAAGGGATGTTCGAATGCTAACCCGGATTGTATCCAAAAAACATAAAACCACGGCTGCCCAAATCACGGCAGAATTAAATGTGCACCTCAACTCCAATGGTTCAAATGGTTCAACTCCAATGGTTCAAACATTGTATACTGAAGGCGGTGCCGTGTATCAGGATGACAATGCACCAATACACACAGCAAGACTGGTGAAAGATTGGTTTGATGAACATGAAAGTGAAGTTGAACATCTCCCATGGCCTGCACAGTCACCAGATCTAAATATTATTGAGCCACTTTGGGGTGTTTTGGAGGAGCGAGTCAGGAAACGTTTTCCTCCACCAGTATCACATACTGACCTGGCCACTACCCTGCAAGAAGAATGACTTAAAATCCCTCTGACCACTGTGCAGGACTTGTATATGTTATTCCCAAGACGAATTGACGCTGTATTGGTTGCAAAAGGAGGCCCTACACCATACAAATGAATTATTGTGGTCTAAAACCAGGTGTTTCAGTTTCATTGTACAACCCCTGTATGTCAAAATATCAAAGTGGTTTTAGAAAAGGGAGGAGTACTAATGATCCAATGCTATGTTTAGAGCATGAAATTAGAAGAACACAGGTAAATAAAGAAAGTGTAGTGGCAGTATTTTTTGATATAGAAAAAGCATATGATATGATTTGAGTGGAGGGATTATTAATTAAATTACACATGCTTGGCATTAAAGGGAAAATATTTAAATGGATTAAAGACTTTTTAACAGATAGGAAAATACAAGTTAGAATTGGTGAAGTGGTCTCAGGAAAATATGTAGTAGAAAATGGAACTCCACAGGGGAGTATTATAAGTCCGTTACTGCTCTGAGTTATGATAAATGATGTTTTTAAAGATATTGGAAAAGAAATGGGATGTTCACTTTTTGCAGATGATGGAGCTGTTTGGAAAAGTGGAAAAAATTTAGATTTCATTGTAAAGAAATTACAAGAGGTTATTATTGAAATAGAGATTACAATGGGGATTTAGTTTTTCAGTTGAAAAAACCAAAGTAATGATATTTAATCAGAAAAAAATAAACAAGGAAATAAAATTAAAATTATGTAACGAAGAATTAGAGCAAGTAAAGTGTATACATTTTTTAGGATTATGGTTTGATGAAAAACTAAAATGGAATATATATATTCAAAAAGTTGATAAATGTAAGAAAATCTTAAATATGAGATGCTTGGCTGGCAGTGACTGGGGAGCAGATAGGAAATCACTAAAACAGATTTACACAGGAATGATAAGATCTAACATAGACTTTGGTTGTTTAGTTTACGGTTCAGCAACTAAAACACATCTGGTTAAATTAGACATTATCCAACATCAGGCATTAAGATTATGTCCTGGAGCATTTAAAACTACACCAACAGCAGCAATAGAAATAGAAATGGGAGAAATGCCGTTAGAGTTAAGAAGAATAAAACTAGAAATAAATTATTGGTTAAATTTACAAGGTAATAACTTGGATCATCCAATTTGGGAAATTTTAAATCCATGTTGGGAAAAAGAAAAGAAAGAAATGAAGAGTTTCGGATGGACAATTGAAAAGATAATAAAAGAATTTAAAATGATTGATTTAGAAATTAGTCAAACAACACTAATATCAATTATACCACCATGGATTCTACCAGAAGCAACAGTAGATAAGCCAATAATGGAAAAGAAGCAAGATAAATCTTACATCGTAGATGGTTATTCAGTATAGATACATTTAAATAATTATAGACCTATTCATATATATACAGATGCATAAACAGATGCATAAAAAATAAATGGAAAAGTAGGAATAGCTTTTGTAGTACCAGAATTCAATATAAAACTAGGAAAACGAATTACAGACGGCTTATCAGTATACACAGGAGAAATGTTGGCAATATTATTAGCTTTACAATGGGTAGAAGACATAAGACCATTAAAAACAGTAATTTGCTCAGATTCAAGCTCTGCATCATTAAGTTTAAAATATAACCAATCAGATAGTAGGATGGATATTTTATTAGAAATATTTCATACATTATACAGAATACAAAAAATGGGCTTGATAGTTATTTGTGTGGGTTCCAGCACATATTGGAGTAAAAGGAAATATGGCAAAGAGGGTAATTGAAAATCCTATTAGTTTTACAGTTAAAACAAGTAAATCTGAGGGAAAGAGTATTGTTAAAGGAAAGCTCATGGAAAAATGGCAAAAAAGGAGGAATGAAGGAAAAACAGGAAGATGGTTTTATAAAATTCAGAAGATAGTAGGAAAAAGAAGAAATGGAAGACGAAATAGAAAGGAGGAAAGAGTGATAACAAGGTTAAGATTTGGGCATACAGGACTTAATTATACACTTTTTAAAATTCAAAAACATAATACTGGTACATGTGATTACTGTGGAAAATATGAAACAATAGAACATGTTATATTAGAATTTCATAAATATGAAAGAGAGAGAAGATATATGATGAGAGAGGTTGAAGGTATTAAGGAAAAGGTTAATTTATTAGATATTTTGAGGAAGAATTTAGGGAGTAAACCTGTACAAATAGTGATTAGATTTTTATAGTTAGAGTGGCTTAGGTTATCCTGAGCTATCTCTGTAGTTATGCTGCTATAGGCTTAGGCTGCTGGAGGACATAATGACCACTTTCACCCTCTTCGCTACTTTCTCACGCTACTCTTCAATTTTGTATTATTTGCTGTTATCTCAGCTTTTAACTTTGTTCTCTCTCTTTTCTCTTCCTAGAAGCTACACCTGGCCTGACTCTGTGTCTACCTGTAACACCTTTCTGGAGGGGAATCCTCCAACCCTTCTGCTGGCAACAGCTTGGTGCTCACCCTCTGCCGATGATCCACATGGGCCTTGTCTTTCAGTTTTAACCCTTTCTCTCTCCTAGACATAGCTACTGACTGAGCTTTTACTGTGACTAACTCTCTGTGCTCTCTTCAGACTCTAAACTTGAAAAACTGGCTCAGAGTTTATCTGTTCCTTCTTTCTTAGGTGAAACGACTAAAGGAGCTACATCCATTAACATTTACTTTTCCTTCCCATAGAAAGTACTCCTGGATCAGTGCTTCTTTTTTTCTCTTTGTGTCTCTGCTCTGTTCTCTCTAACCCCCAGTCGGTCGTGGCAGATGGCCGCTCACACTGAGCCTGGTTCTGCTGGAGGTTTCTTCCTGTTAAAAGGGAGTTTTTCCTCTCCACTGTCGCTACATGCATGCTCAGTATGAGGGATTTCTGCAAAGTCAACGCCAGTGACTGTCCACTGTCTCTACATGCTCATCCAGGAGGAGTGAATGCTGCAAGTCACTGACTGGATGCAATCTGCTGGGTTTCCTTTCCTTAGATAGAAAAACTTTTTATCCAATTTGAATAAATAACAGAATCTGGCTGCACTGTTCAATGATTAAGATTTAATTGGAATGTATGTACCTGACTTTTGTGAAGTGCCTTGAGACGACATGTGTTGTGAATTGGCGCTATATAAATAAACTGAATAAACTGAATTAAAGAAAAACAAATTATTTCATAGAATTTGATTATAGTAGATACATTTGTGAAAAGTATGGATGATATAGATGGGTAGAATACAAAAGTAATGTATAAGTATGTATATTTGTATAGATATTATATATATATATAATTATATATTATATATATATATATATATATTATATATATATATAGGTAAAGATTTATTTATTTAATTTGTAGAATTTAAATATATATATATAAATCGATAGACCGACACGAACCACACTCCATACCAGTAAGTGGCGGTAATGCTACTAAAAGTTTGTTGCCAGCCGCCAATAGAACTAACAAGAAGAAGAGGAAGGCGTCAGCTCGTTGTTGTTCACTCAGTGGTAAACGTCTCGACCCCTGCTTCTATGCAGTTTTGCTATCCTTGAATATCAATCGTTTCATTTGTCTTCCTTTATCTACAGATCCAGCCTTGTCAGGTGTTTCGTGGATTTTTCTGCACCAGCAGTCTTGAGTCGTTTCTAAAGGAGTGTGGAAACTCAAAGTCGCGACGCCTTCGACTTATGGTCCCTGCTCTATTCTCCAACTCCAAGCCCAGCCTCTCAAAGAAACTCACCAAGCCTAGTTCAGAGGAGTATTCACCTGCCTCTCCACCCTCCAACGTCCCCCTCCAGTCACAGTGGAGCTTCGCCGCAGAAAAAGGGACAACACCAACTGGACATTACTGGAACAAGCTTGCTCAAAGCCGGCCAACCACAGACACTGTGGAGAAGGACTTATTCCCCCACCGTCTAGCTCAAACCACCAACTCAGTAAGTCTGCTGAGAAATACCTATACTGCAAGATCCAATATTCCAGTTTTGAATCCATTTATCAACCATCTGCAATCAGAAGGTTGTGGGTTCGATTCCAGCTTCCTCCTGCCACATGTCGATGTGCCCCTGGGCAAGGCACTTAACCTCAAGTTGCCTACCGATCTGTGTATCGGTGTATGAGTGTGTGAGCGTTAGTGAGTGCATTTGGGTGAATGTGGCTCTAGCTTAAAGCGCTTTGAGCGGTCTGTATGACTGGAAAAGCGCTATATAAGTTCAGTCCATTTACCATTTACAATACAACAGTTAGTGTCATGTTTTAAGTTTGAGCAGGACCAAAATGCAGGCAGGAAGATGGGAGCCGCATGGTGAGACGACAAGATTTAATAATAATTGACAAACACTTAAAGACACAGGCAGGGTAACAGGCAAGAAAACAGAGTAAAGTAACCTGGGATATATGCAGAGAATCGGGTGGACAACAATGAAAACCAGAGAACTTTAATACTGAGGGAAGTGGAGTATGAACCATTGAACTGGGAGAGGAACTAATCAGGAGGGATATGAAATAACTGGTGACCAAGGATGCAGGAGATCTGAGGGAGAGTGGCTAATTAACCTGATGAGCATGGAGGTGACCAGAATACAAGAAAACAATGACTAGACTTAAGAACCTAAACAAGAGGAAACCAGATCTATCAGAATGTAACTAAACATATCTAACACTGGAACACAGATAGCAACAAAACTAACCAGAAGGAATCTAAATAACCAGAAATGAACAGAAAAGCACCTGGCAGAGCCGAGAAGGTAAACAAACACAAACCTGACAGATCCTGACATTTAGATAATGGTAATGCACAGTTATGTGGCCAAACAACTGCCTGCTTTTTTCTGCATTCACATCTTTTTTAGAAAGATTATATTTTGGAGATGAACATAATGAATCATTGTTCATTTATGAATTTCCCCAGACATATTAGGAATTAGTTTTCAAAATCATTCAGGTTTATAGCTGTCAAGGCTCCTGTTTTGGCCAAGATACTACTGTATTTTTCCCCTTTTTCCCGCCGTCGCCCCGTATTAGTACTCTCCCGTAAATCTCCCGTATTATAATAACAAAGATAGACATTCCTCTACCTCTTTAAACTGAACTCTGTCACTAGCCTTGTGAGAACTGCCACCTACAATAGCCTGGGTGCCAGTTATTGAGGGGTTAGTGCCGACAGTGGGAACAAACTTGGAACAACAAAGGAGAGAGATGGATGGGTGTGATGAAAGGGAAGGCATTTCTGCCAAAAAAATAAAGGAGTCATACAAATATCTCGAAAAATTGAACAGCGTATTTAGTTTCCTAAAGAGGAGCAAGATGGGGCAGAGTCACACGTAAGATCTGTAACTGTAGCTTTCCCCCCACAAGGAAACAATGTCGATGTTATCTGTAAGCTAAATGTCATCTAACATTAATTACTGGGTCCTCGCTGAATAGGTGCCATAGCAGCAGAGCTACATGACGAGATGGCCAGAACATGCTGATGTCAGCCATGCTGATGCCAGCCAACAGAAACAAAAAGAATTTGTCGTCCTGACTAGACTCTATGATAAGGCCACTTTACAGGTCGCTACAAGATTCACGGAGATGCCTATGTGCAATGTGACTGAACATGAAAGACTAAAAGAAAATGTGTGATAAAAGTAAAATATAAATGTTCAACATAAAGAGAAGCAATGTGTATAAAAACTAAAAATATGTTAAATGAATAAATGTGCTTGAAATCCTTTTGTGTTTTCATTTAGTCTCTATTATAACCCAGGAATGTCCAGAGAATTTCAATGTCAAAAAAGGTAGGCCTATCAGATTCTGATCACCTAACTGTAGTGTGAAAGTGGTGGACAAGTGGTTATTTTAGATTTTTTAGACACCTGTCTTAAAATGTAAAGGATACTGTAGCTTGGTTGGGGTGGCAGGACGGCTCGCAGTAGGTGCCAGAAAACTTCCCTTATTTTCAAATCCTAAACTTGACACGTATTATCAGGTTATAATGGTTTAATGTGAGATACAGCATGTTGATGCTTGGTACTTTTTGTCTACTTTAATTAGCATTGTGTAAGGGCAGCTCCTGTGAGTGGGCAGCAAAGCCTCTGTGCCCGTCCCCTCTGGATGGGTTGTACTGGAATTCTAATTTCCCCTCGGGGATTAATAAAGTATTTTTAAAATTGAATTTCAATTAGCCGTGTCTTGTAAAAAAAATATTACATTATTGTGACAAAACATAGCCTTGAAAAGCAACTTATTTCAGATATTAGGTTGTGTAATATAATGCTCGCTAATATACAGCCTGCAAGCTCATTCCATCTGGCGCTGGAAATATGAAATCAATAATCAATAAAGGATGAGCGAAAAATTTCAGTTTCTTCCTGTCAATGTCATGCATTGTGAAGATGAACCAGACTAATATGTAAGGTTAGGGCTACAGCAACTCACATAATGAATATCAGGATTTAATGAAAAATCAAAAGCAAAGTTACACAGAGATGAGGAGTAAAAAATTGAGAAAAGGGAAGAGTGACGGACCATGAGGCAGGGTAATGGAGCACTGGCATAGAGCAGTAAATGGGCATAGAGCAGTCATGTGAACGAATCCAGAAGTGAGATAAGAAACCAGAAAGCTTAAATACAAAATGTGTAGAAAAGGCATGGAAAACAGGTGAAAGCAATCTGGTGCAAATGAGAAACAGTTGAGGAGAACAAAGGCAGGGAGCTGAGGATGAAAGACAAAGGGTACAATTCCAACAGAAATAATATAAAATGTAAATAAATACTAAAATAAGCCAGGAGGCTATCCCTAAAAGAATAAACTAAGAAAAGTACCTAACAATCATGGACACAGGGAAACTAAGAAACAGACATATGAAATAAACTCAAAAAACAAAATACTGCAAGATCATGACCAAAAAAGAAAAATTAGAATTGTAAACAGTTAGGAATGGGTTCCAAGCCCCTCCCAGCAAGTCCGCCCCATCCATGTTTCATCATAAAATTCCCCATATATTCTCAGAAGACCATGGCTGAAGAAGAAACAAGAAGAATATTTATTCAAGTTAACTATGATTTCTTCAGCACGTGGCTAATTTGAAAAATTCCTTAAAAATACATAGTTTGCCATAAAATAACATTTTTTTTCAAATTAACCCTGTCTATGTCTGCAATGATATGCATTGTTTATAATGTCCCTGAATGTAATGGGTTTTCAACAAAAAATTATAAATAGTCTTTTATTAAATTACTGAAATTTTCAGGCAAAGACGTTAACCTTCATTTCCATAGTACTTAGCAAAACTCAGTAATTCATAAGGAATACATGGTATTTCATAAAATATCCTAAATATTCTCAGATAACCATATCTATATGTGGAATAATATACATTGTTTATCATGTCCCTAATTTTAATCATTGTTTTAAAAAGAATTGTCAATTCAATTATATTAGTGACAATGATAAAGCAATGTATAATCATCCAAGGCACAAGGTGATATGAAGCTTTGGGACTTATGGTTTGTAAGTTATGAGGCCAAACGCATTGTCATACTTAATAGCACCCCCTAGTTTTAGGGGTTCTGTGCCCAACAACTTTTAGCAGAGAAGAATAATAATAATAATTAAAGCAGCAAGCAGCCTTGAAGGCCCTCGCACCTCTGCGCAACTCGGCCTGTGGAGCAACCGTGGGAGCCTGGCATCGCCTCCTACATGACACTGACGATGACACTGCTTCACTTCAACACGTCGCCACTAGGTGGCACTGTGAGCAAAATGTCAAATGATATTCGGTCATACAGAGTTTTGGTCTGGTGAGAAGCATTCAAAATTTGGAGCAAATCGGACCTTCCATATGGAAGCTACACACATTTGTTTATTAGTGGGCGGGGCTTAAATGATGTCATCAATTGACTGTGTCAACATGTCCATCATTAACTCATGATCATGTATACTACATTTCAAGTGGATCCGATGATGTATGAGGGAGATATGGCCCTTGAAGTGTCCTAGGGGGCGCTGTTGATCCAAATTCCAATGTAATCCAATAGAGCTGTTTGGGGGCTGACAAAGATCAACCACATTCAGTTTGGAGTGAATCGGAGTTTCCATATGGAAGCTACACTCATTTGTTTATTAGTGGGCGGGGCTAAAGTGATGTCATCAATTGACTGTGTCAAAATGTCCATCATTAACTGAAGATCATGTATACTACATTTCAAGTGGATCCGGTGACGTATGAGGGAGATATAGCCCTTGAAGTTTCCTAGGGGGCGCTATTGATCCAAATTTCAATGTAATCCAACAGATCAAGCATATTCAGTTTGGATTAAATCGGACCATGCATGTGTAATATACAGCCAAACGTATGGCCGTGGCGTGACATCAGAATTCGCCACGCCGCCACAGCCACCCCCTGAAGCTAAACCAGTCAGTACTGGAGACTGTCTTAGACCATCATGTTATGTGTTACTTGGGACAGTTTCACATTGATTAGGTGAAGAACATCAAAAATTGACTCTCTAAAGGAAAACATGACACTTCCTGTTCTCAGGGGGCGGGGCTTCGATAATTTCAGCATCTGATCAGTGAATATTGTTCAGGGCCAGAGGCAGATCAATCTCAGGAGGTTTCAGGTCTCTGTGACTTTCCTTGTAGGAGCTATATCAATTTCCTCTTTTATGGTGAGAAGTCATCTTTTGAGGCGTGGCCACGCCCACACGCTTTCATGTATGAAAAGCTTTTGATAACTTTTGATCCCCAGTGCCTTAAGAGTATACTGAGTGATTTTCAGTCCTCTAAGTCAAAAGCTGTAGGAGGAGTTTGCTCAGATACGTGGGCTAGAAAGGGCAAAACCGGGGTCAAAATGGCAACTTCAATTTAAAATGGCCGACTTCCCGTGGGGTTTGGACCAACGCTCCAAGAGACTTTTTTGTAGGTCCTGAGAAGTTACATAAGTGTACCAAGTTTCAGAATCTTCAGTCAAAGCATGGCTTGTGGCTGTTTTTTTTATTTTCTAGGGGGCGCTGTGGAAGAATTAGGCCACGCCCACTGCAAATATCATCAGATCTCTTTTGGGGACTGGACTAGGATCAATCATATTGAATTTGGTGCAGATCAGATGATCTTTGTGGAAATTAGAGCCAAACGTATGGCCATGGCATGTCGTCAAAGTTCGCCGCGCCACCACAGCCACTTTTATGAAAAGTCACTGTGCTTCATACAAAGTTAGACCTACTAGTTATCAGTCATCTGACACAGTTTGAAGCGGATTGAGTGTAGACAGCCACATGGGACCTTTCCCAGTAAAAAAAGGGACTTCCTGTTCTCAGGGGGCGTGGCTTGGATGATGTCAGCATATGACCCCATAGGATCGTTGGGATCTGGAAGGTCCTCCTTCATGCCAACTTTGGTGTGATTTGGCGTTTCTTTGGGAAAGTTAATGCAATTTTTCACTTTCGATGCAAATGCCAAGTTCGTGCCCCGGCCACGCCCCTTGAACATGGCCGAAAACTCGCAAAGTTGATAAATTTTAATCCCCCATGCCTTAACTGCATATTGACTAAATATGAAGCCGATAGCTCAAAATCCCTAGGAGGAGTTCGTTAAAGTTCGAGGTGAGTAAAAGTGAAAAACGGCCAAAAATTAGCCTTTGATCCAAAATGGCCAACTTCCTGTGCGCTTTAGGGCATAACCCCAAGAGACTTTTTTCTTGGTTTGAGGAGCTCTATCAGTGTGCCAAATTTCAGATCTCTACGACTTCGGCCTAAGAGGTTTGGCCACGCCCACTGACGACGACATTAAAGAACAAAAATTTCAATTTTGGGCAAAATCGTGTGCATTTTGGGGCTTGGCAAAGTCCCCAAATTGCCCCGCAAAGAGGCACCGGAATAATAAGAAAAAATCCTACGATTACGATAGGCCCTTGCAGGCCTTCCTGTTCGGGCCTAATATGAAATCCTACGATTACAATAGGCCCCTACTGGCT
Source organism: Crenichthys baileyi (assembly GCA_036173005.1). Lineage (NCBI taxonomy): Eukaryota > Metazoa > Chordata > Actinopteri > Cyprinodontiformes > Goodeidae > Crenichthys > Crenichthys baileyi. The sequence continues at coordinate 53,895 of JAHHUM010000071.1, read as the reverse complement.
TCCTCCTTGGGCCTAATAAACACTTTGATTACAATAGGTCTTCGCAGCGCTTAGCTGCTCGGGCCTAGTAATAAGAAACACTACGATTACAATAGGCCCTTGCAGGCCTTCCTGCTCAGGCCTTGAAATGTCCCAGGTGGCGCTGTTTATCCAATGTAATCCAATAGAGCTGTTTGGGGGCTGACAAAGATCAGCCATATTCAGTTCGGAGTAAATCGGATAATGTGTGTGTAATTTAGAGTCAAACGCATGACGCTGGCATGAAATTAGACTTCGCCACACCGCCACAGCGACACCCTCCAGCTAAACCAGTCAGTACCGGATGCTATCTGTGTAGCGACTGGGGGAGCCTGGCATCGCCACCTCCACAGCACTGACAAGCCTGCTGCTTGTTTTTGCATGTTGTTGCCATGTGGTACACAATCTACATCTCAACATTGTTTTTGATCATGCTAAGTTACACTGTCATGACCTATATACATCATACTTTTTGCATGTTTTAAAGATATCCATACTGTAAAGAAATGGCTTCTTACATGTTTTCTGTATTTGTAGTTAATTTTTTATTTGTATGCCAAGTTGTGATTGTGCAAGGGTTACATCTGCTTTAGTTATTTTTTTGGAATTGTTTTTAAACAGTTATATTATTGTGCTCAGTTCTACCTGAGAACATATGGTTTTGTTTTTCTTTAAATGTTCCTTGAAATTGTCAATCTTTTAAGACTTAGTAATTTTGTAATTGCTTTTGCTTCTTTTCTTTTTTAATTGTACACTTGGGAAAAAAACATGTTATGTTTAATAAGTATTCTATGGTTTGAACAATAGCATATATTAAATGATGATATACGGTCATCATATACGGTACCTGTCAAAAGTTTTTGAATTATTTTCTCATTTAATGGTTTTCTTTGTTTATGACTATTTACATTGTATGTAGATTCTCAATGAAGGCATCAAAACTGAGAATGAAGATATATGGAATTATATATCCCACATAAAATTGTAAAAGAACTTTACATATGTTTTATACTTTAGATTCCTTTAAGTAGCTTCCTTTTCCTGTGATTACTTAAATAGTAAAGTTTGGCTCTCTAATGGGATTTTTGATAGTTGTTTTTTTCTTTATTCAGTAGTCTATGTGGGACCTTTATGATGTAGGATGTAAGTGCAGCAGGATTACGGTCACTAAGGACTGATGACTGAGCTACTTTGGTATTGTAAGAAGGCAGGAGGTGTTTCATAACACTGAAAGTTTCTCCTGGGTCAGGCTAAGGTTGAAGAGGTACTGTCCCACAGAGTTGATCTGCACAGGTTTTCATTTCTCTGGAACAGACACCAACTGGACTTGCAGCCTTATTGTAGTTCAGTGTCTTTACCTGCCTTTTTACTTTACTTTTAGATACAGACATGTGGATGGGGGAGGTATTGGGGATAGTAGTATGTTATGGTAATGAGAAGAGATGGGTCTTATAGATTGTCAGTAAAGAGGGTTTTGCTGTTTGCAGTGGCAAAAAATTTAATAATTTGTGAGGTTTCTTGGACAGCACCCATATAATTAGAGCTTCTGCTGTTATTTGGCCTCCAGCAGTAGTTGCTCAGCTGATCTTATTGACTAAGATTCAATTCAATTCAATTCAGTTTATTTATATAGCGCCAATTCACAACACATGTCGTCTCAAGGCACTTCACAAAAGTCAGGTACATACATTCCAATTAATCCTAATCATTGTGCAGTGCAGTCAGATTCAGTTATTTATTCAAATTGGATAAAAAGTTTTTCTGTCTAAGGAAACCCAGCAGATTGCATCCAGTCAGTGACTTGCAGCATTCCCTCCTCCCGGATGAGCTTGTAGAGACAGTGAACAGTCACTGGCGTTGACTTTGCAGCAATCCCTCATACTGAGCATGCATGTAGCCACAGTGGAGAGGAAAAACTCAATTTTAACAGGAAGAAACCTCCAGCAGAACCAGGCTCAGTGTGAGCGGCCATCTGCCACGACCGACTGGGGGTTAGAGAGAACAGAGCAGAGACACAAAGAGAACAAAGAAGCACTGATTCAGGAGTACTTTCTATGGGAAGGAAAAGTAAATGTTAATGGATGTAGCTACTTTAGTCGTTTCGCCTAGAAAGAAAGAACATATAAAGTCTGAGCCAGTTTTCAAGGTTAGAGTCTGAAAGAGAGCACATATAATTAGTTACAGTAAAAGCTCAGTCAATCGCCATGTCTAGGAGAGAGAAAGGGTTTAACACTAAAAGACATGGCCATGTGGAGAAAGAGAGGGTATTGCAGGTGCAGCAATATGCTCTGTTCTCCATGTTCCATTTAAAATCTGTGCAGCAGAGTTTTGCAACAACTTAAATAGTGTTAAGTCTAATGATTATATAATAAATATAATATGTCTGAAATATGTTTTAAGGTCAATTTCAAAAGAGGGATAAAAATAAGTACAATCAGTGCGGAAGGGGCTGTATATATATATAGATATCTATATATCTATATATATATATAGATATATATATAATATATATCTATATATATATATAGATATATATATGTATATATCTATATATATATATATATATATATATATATATATATATATATATATATATATATAACACATACACACACACACACAAGAATAGGGATGGAAGGTAGTGTTAGTGCAATGTGCTTATTTGTTACCAGTAGACTATCTGGTTACTCTTTTTTTTTCAATAACATTTGTAGGAGACAAATAGATTTTAGTGATTTTAAGCTGTGTAAAGTGGTTTATTTTGATAATATACAGGGTAAATCACATCACCAAGGCCTATTTCTCATGTAGGAGTTCTACAATGTAAATCTGTAGTTTTATTTGACATAGGTTGTTTCAATGAAAATGAATATTCTATTTTAACCATGGCATTATTGATAAAGTAATTTACATATTAAGACAGAAAAATTATTTTACTCTTTACTGATTGTTCTTATCCAAAAATTGAACAAAAGTCTAGACTGTTAGATCTAGGTTACATTTTATTGTAGTGTAATGTAATAACAGTATGTTTCTAGGAAATAGTTTAAAAGATGTATTTTGTTTAATTTAATTTACATAAATTTAGAATCAGTCATCATAATGTGTAGATTATGCATTGTTTTTGTGACATAACCATTTCTTGAAAGTCTTTTACTTAGTAAGTTAAGGTTGTTGTAGGTATTGATGTTTTTGACTGGTATAAATTAAAACAGAGTAACCTCTGGAAGAAAAAAGAGTTTCTCAGTAATATAAAACATACATTTGGAGTTTTAATTTTACTCACGTTCCAAACATATTTTTATACTTTACCAGTAAAACTTTCTAGAAATGTGGATAAAATTCCAGGACATGAATTTGACATAGTTGTTAAAGACTTATCCCACAGCAGAAATCCTTTGATTCAAATGTAATGTCAGCGTGTTGGTGTCTATGGTGCTGAAAATTTTGACCCTGGCTTATGCGAAAATATATGCTTATAGACAGATGGTGCAATAAATTAGTTTCAAAATTGTGTTGATTCTTTTCTTATTCATCAAAGAAGTATGTTTGAATTTTTATTGACATCAATTTGATAGTCATATGTTGTCTATAAACAGCCAATCAGTAGAAGTTTCTGAATTTTTGTTTTGTTTTTATTTTTTTACTATAATGTACATATTTTAGTAGAGTCATCTGACAATAGTGAAGAATTTTAACTGTAAGGTGTTTAGTAAGACAGTAGTGTTATTTTGTAACGACAATATTTTACTCTATGAATATAGATATTGTCAGTATACACAATTAAGTCCAAGAAGTGTGGTTCAATCAGCATTAGATTATAGCATTCAGCAATAAATCTGTGTCAGCATAATATTGGAAAACTATTGTAACCGTTAATTGGTATAAGAAAAAATATTTGTCAAAGATAATGAGGTTGTGCAGTATAGATTCAATATGTGATTTGCAAATTAGGTGCTAATGTATTTTTGCCATGTCTTACCATAATAAAGTGAATTAATGATTATATGTTTTGTAATTGGAAATAACAGTTGTTAGTAATGGCTTTATATGTGCACTTTATGAATTTTTTTTTCTCTGAAATATTTAGTAAAGTTTTTTGATTCAGTATTTTTTATTTTTTCTTGTCTTTGTTTTTAATTTACAGTACATGTGTGGTGATGGTAATAAGACCCGTGAGCATGCTTTTAAGGCATGCTCTGAAGCATTTGGTAAGCTCTGAAAATGCTGGCTAAAAGTGAGCGTCTGAGGCGGGCTTCTGAGCAAAGGGTCAGTCTTTTGGCTATTCAGGTTAAGGTGGACAGAATTGAAGAGGCTTGTCGACGTTCTTCAAGGCTCCTCTGCATTTTATGGTAATTGTATGTGTTTTGGTAGTCTTGATATTTGTATATTTTAGTGATTACTTTTTATAAGTGTCATATACGTATATTATTAGTGTAGTTATTGTAAATATTATTTGGCAGTGTCATTCTGAGCTGCAGTTAATAACGTCCACACTGTGTTTGTCTTATGATTTCCTATCTCAAGCTGATTGTTTTGATTTGGTTTTCACAGGGAAGGGGAGGGGCAATTTGTACCTGAGAAAGCAGCAGAGATGGCGAGAGGTTGTCATGATAACTGAACAGGAGACTCTAGAGCAAGCAACAATTACAGAGGCAAGATAAAGGTTAAACAGGTTTATTGAAATATTGTTAAGCTTTGGGGTGAGGTCCATGAGTGTGGTTCTTCTGGGTCAGGGCACTGAGGAGGAGAAGTAGGTGAGTAGGGATGATAGGAGCAGACTGTATAATGAAGGAGTGAAGGAGTGTCTTACTGTGGGATGAAGGGGAGGTTTTCTGGGGAAGATGAGTGGAGGTTGAGGTGAAGTTTGACAGGAGATGTGGTTGTGCTGAGTGGATGGCTGCTTCTTGTTCTACTATCCAGGTTGTAGTGTGTGAGGTTGGACAGGCAGGGAGGCTGAAGGCAGGTCAGGAGTATCAGTCAGAGAGCTTTTTTGAGTGGAGGGTTCCCAGAGGTTGTAGAAGGCTCCCAGTGGAGAAAACACAGTGAAGTGCTTATACTCACTGCAGGTTCGTGTCCAAGACATCTGATCCGAGAACTTTGGACCAGGTTTATTCAGGGTCATGTTAGCACTGTGGTAGGAACCCAGAAAACTCAGGTCAATGACAGGTTTGTGATAACAAGGGTAGTAGGCAAGTAGGAGGTGTGATTACTACTCTGGAGACAGAACAATCTCATGCCTTCTCCAGGGATTCTGGCATCTTAAGGATGCTGTAGTTGATGGGCCTTGATGCAGTGCAGTTGTGCAGATGCACCTGCCTGTCACACCCTGTAGAGGGAAGGGGAGAGAGAGAGGGCACACCATACAAACCTGTTGCTCAGCTCCATGGCTTGACAGAGGTGTGTTGTTTTTGTATACAGGTGTAGGAAGAAGTTGCCTAGAACTATTGTTGTCGAAATTCAAGTATTATTTTTTATAATTTTCTATAATAATAAAAAATAATTTTTTATAATTTTATCTTTGATGTCCTCACACAGCTATCTGGTCTTGACCATTGTGGAGAGGATGGAGTTTGATTAAGTTTGTGGACAGGTGTACTTTATACCGACAACGAGTTCAAGCAGTGCAGTTAATACGGGTAATTACTGGAGAACAGGTGGGCTTGTTAAAGAACAACTAACAGGTCTGTGACAGCCAGGAATGTTACTGGTTGGTAGGTGATGAAGTACTTATGTCATGCAATAAAATTGAAATTAGTTATTTAAAAAAAATCACACAATGTAATTTTGTTTTAGATTCTGTCACTCAGAGTCAAAGAGTACCTATGATAAAAATTAAAGACTTCTACATGCTTTCCAAGTGGGAAAACCTGCAAGGTTGGCAGGGTATAAAATATTTATTTTCCTCACTGTCACCATTGTCAAAATTGTATGGTTTTGTAAATAAATAATAACTTAATATTCTTTGTCCCCCCCCTGCTAAAAAACTTTCGGAGAAACTGGATGCTTCTACCCAAACTGCAGGCTGTGATCTCCTTGAAGAGGAGACCCATGGAATAATTTTCTTTACATTATAAATTCAGGGATTAACAATAAAGTTTAGTTCAACTTGATCCTTTTGTTTTTTATTTTTATTTATATGTTTACATGTTGCTTGCCTATATAATAGTTAGACGTGCAAATCTGTTTTTTAGGATATGGGTTGTGTAATTCTGTGAAATTATTATAAAATACTTATAATTTATTATAAGTATTTTTAGAAAATATAATTTCTGGATATGTTGTTTGTCAAAAAAAGGGCCGAGCAACTTGAAACCTGTAACAATTCAGTTTAAATACAGTTTATTATTCAAATTGGTTAAAAAGTTTTCTAAAAAAAAAAAAACTGCAGATTTTATGGAGTCAGCGACTTGCAGCATTTATTTCTGGGTCAGAATATAGAGACAGTTGACATTTGCACATTCAGCAGAACCAGGTTCAATCTGAACATTCATGTTGTGACTGACAGAAGGAGAGGACAAAAAAACAAACAAAATAAGACAAAAGCAACAATTCAGGAGTCTTTTCCAGCTTGAAGAGAGTTAAAAATTGTAATGGCAGTAGTAGGTCCTTTTAATTGGTTCTTCTAAGAGAGGAAGAAAGATAACAGATAGCCTTTGAGTCGCCTTTCAATTCAGTAGGGAATAATAAAGCACGTCGTTGGATTAAAAACTCAGCCAACAGCTATGCTTAGGAGAGAGTCAGGATTAAATAATGAAAAGCAGCATCAAGTTTATTATCTATAGAAGAAAAACATTTAGGGCCGTTTACATCGGTAGCCCTCCAGGACGGTTTCACAGGTACCAATTTAAATATCAGGCAAAAAAGCAATGTTGATGTAGTAGGAGAATGTAGCAGAGTGAGGAAAATGCTCATTTTGTCCTTTAGAAGCCTAAACCTATATCATCTTATGTACAGAGATAGCTTAGGATAATCCAAGCCACTCTAACTACAAGCTTTATCAAAAAGAAAATGTTTAAGTCTAGTCTTAAATGTAGATAGGGTGTCTGCCTCACAGTCTAAAATTTCAGAGCTGGTTCCACATGAGAGGAGCCTGATAACTAAAATATGTGCCATTCTACTTTCGGAAAGTTAAGGAAGTCTTGAAGATGCTATCATACACCTGCTTCAACAAACCTACTGTCATCTTGACAAAGCCAGCAGTTCTGTGTTTAATTTCTCCAGTGCATTTAACACAATTCAACCTGATTGTCAGAAATTCCAGAAGACTCAGGTGGAAGTCTCAACAATCTCCTGGATCAAAGACTACCTGACAAACAGATTACAGTTTGTGAGACTGAAGGGTTGTGTGTCTAACCAGGTAGTTAGCAGCACAGGAGCACTATAGGGACTGTGTTCTCACAATTCCTTTTCACATTGTACACCTCAGACATCCAGTACAAGACAGACACTTGTCACCTGCAGAAATACTTGGATGATTCTACTGACATGGGGTAGATCCGATATGGACAAGAAGCTGAGTACAGGAAGCTTGTGGACCGCTTTGTGCCATGGTGTGGAAACAATCATGTCATCTTTAACTAAAAGGAGATGACTGTAGATTTTAAGAGAAACGGGAATAGGTCAAATGCTATCTTTATCATGGGAGAAGAGGTGGAGGTGGTGGAGGAGTATAAATACCTCAGTGTTCACTTAGAAGACTGACTGGAGTGGGGATGCAATGGTGAAGCCATCTACAAGAAGGGACAGAGCAGACTGTACTTCTTGAGGATGCTAAGGCCTTTGGGTGTTTGCAGCAAGATGGTGCATATCTTCTACAAGTCTGTTGTGGAGAGTGTGAGCTCTTCTGCTGTCATCTGCTGGGGTTTCAGCTTTAGAGCCAGGGGATTAAAAAAGATCAACAACCTAATAAAGAAGGCTGGCTCTGTTCTGAGGACTCCTTTGGAACCTCTGGAGACCGTTGTGACACTGTCCTAAAACAACAGAGTGTCTTCAGTCAGAGGCTTCTTCAGATCTGTTTTAAGACAGACTGCTACAGGAGATCCTTCCTGCCCACAGCTATCAGCATCTAGAACAACTCTTAGTAGAAACCTGCAGAATATGAGCTACAACAACATTTAATTTTTAAAATTTTAAAATTTGCCTTTGGGATCAATAAAGCATTTCTGAATTGAATTGAATTTAAATGAATTGAACTGAACTGAACTGAACTGAATTGAAATTAGCCACAATTAAATCTGAGTGCAAAGTCCTCTGTTGGGAAAAAATGGCGTAATCAGATAATTAATTTATGATGGAAGGGTATTATTAAGGGCTTTATATGTGGGAAGGGGAATTTTAAGTGCTATTCTGAAATTAATAGGGAGCCAATTAAGTATTTTAATAAAAGAGCTGTATTGAAAATCACTTTTACTTAATTTAGTGTTAATGTCACAGCAAGGATGTAAATAATATAAATTTGAATCATTTTAAGACATTCATGCTGTAAGTGGTTAAGTAGCAATGCCTTTAAAACAATTTTTAATTAACTTCAATGAACTTTTATTGTGAAGTATCCTGCTTAGTTTGACTTTACAGACTTTGACTTTACTTCCAGCGAAGTGATTAGTCCATCTAAAATTTGATTGGAGGTTCTGCAAGCTTATTGGTTGTATGGTTTCATGTAGTGTTTTCTTTCAAAACTACTGGGTGACTGACGGTTTGTTTCGTCTTGCACTCCGGAAAAGACTCTGTCTTTCACAGACTAGCTTTGGGTGAACTTCTTGTGAGCTCAAAGTGAGCCCAAACAACCGTTTGGAGAACAAAGAGCAAACTTTTGCTGTTTTTTCTCAACATTCGTGATTTTGACGACTACAGCATGCCTTTTCCCTCAAGGTAAGAATTGTTAATACTTGTTTTTTTTAGCATAGGAATAAGTAATATGCTGTCATGTGTTCTGAAGTTAGCATGTGCATTTAGTTGTTATAAACCAGTAAAATCAGGTTTTGTTTCATCGAGAAATTATAATGTAAAATATGCTATCGGAGTGTATGCCTTAATGACCACACTTCATACACCCCCCCCATTTCTATTACATATAAGATGTCCAGGTCCCAGGGCTGATTAAAGTGTGGAAATTCATGCTAAATGGACTGAACTTATATAGCGCTTTTCCAGTCATACAGACCACTCAAAGCGCTTTACACTAGTGCCACATTCACCCAATCGCACTCACTAACGCTCACACATTCATACACCGATACGCAGATCGGTAGGCAACTTGAGGTTAAGTGCCTTGCCCAGGGGCACATCGACATGCGGCAGGAGGAAGCTGGAATCGAACCCACAACTTTCTGATTGTAAGACGACTACTCTTCCTACTGAGCCACAGTCGCCTGTGCTCTGTGTATCAACACTCTGTCATCCTCCTGTCTGGGCCTGTGTTAGTGTGTGTATATGAGAGAGAGAGTAGGAGAGCGAGATAGAGAGAGAAAGAGAGATTGTAAATGTGAGTTTTGTGTTCCTGCACCTGCAGTTTTAGCACACGGTTGCAACATTGTTGCAAAATTCAAGCATCAACACTGTCTGCTCTCGTTTTCCCGCACATTTCACCCTCTGTTTTGCGGGAATCTTTATTTTCTCACACTCTTTCTGCTACAAATTGGAGTAGATAAAGTATAAACATAGCTTTGCCATTGTGATTTCTTATCACAACCGATTGTGGAGACATAAAGCTCTGCTTTGACTAGATCGAAAAGTGTTATTATTGTTTCTACCATTACAAGATGAACTTTGTGAAGGATTGTTCTTGCAAGCGCCTGCCTGTCTGGAGAGCAGAGTGCATTAGAGAAAAGTTCTTGGCGAGAGGGAAAACTAATGGGCTTGTTATTGCAGGAAATCTTGTGATATTCTGACCCTTGCCAGCTGGGAAAGTTTTGACATCCCTAAAGTGTTCCCAGGTCAACTTGACCTGGCAGCTGAGGGTCTGCATCCAGATAAGTGATGAAATTGTCATTGTGAATTGTCACGTACGCCCCTGTAATGGTTACCAGATGTTGGCTGAATGTCAATTCACGGAAAAGTAGAGAAAAAAGCAATGTTGTGGATGCCAAATGTATTACGTAAATGAATGATTTCAATTAGTCAAAAGGACCCACATACACACCAATGCTTTGTATCTGTATAAAAAGCTGCTCCACAAGGACTGGTGCGGAACCCTTTTTGAAAAGCTTTGTAACACCAAGGAATGGTGATGAAGAATGAGTTTGTGCGAGTTTGAAGAATAAAGGGTTCTCCCGTGGAGGGCGCTGGGGGGAGGGAATTTCGCTGAGTTCTTTGTTTTATTATCTTCGCTCAGTGATAAAGACCGCCCGCCCCTAAACGATCAAGATGGCCAAAAGAGACTCTGCGCAGAGGGCCCTGGAATGAAGTTTTTGATGATGATGTAGAGGGAAAGGATTCAGAAGAAGAGGTTTCAGAATTTGAGGATCACATTTCTGAAAATTCAGAGTCTGACAGTGACTCTGAAGAAGATAATGAGATTGAGCATCAGCCAGCTCCAAATCAAAGACGAGCCACAGGACCAGGCCGTCAGCACCCAGCCACAGGACTATGCTATCAGCAGCCAGTAACAAGCTGTGAGCAGCCAGTCACAGGACCAGGCCGTCAGCAGCCAGCCACAGGACTATGCCATCAGCAGCCAGTAACAAGCCGTGAGCAGCCAGTCACAGGACCAGGCCGTCAGCAGCCAGCCACAAGACTATGCCATCAGCAGCCAGGACCAAGCCGTCAGCAGCCAGTCACAAGGCCAGAACAAGACAGTCAGCATGGAGCAAGCGAGGAAATATGGAAGTCAAAAAATTTTGAAATTGAATGGTCTTCTCTCCCAGGAAAAGAGACACCCCGCAAGACTGTCAATGTCATAAGGATGCAACAGGACGAACACGAATGGCAGTTACTCACAGACTGGACATCCAGTCTTCTTTTGAGCTTTTCATCCCAGATTCCATCCAGAAAATTATTCTTGACAGCACTAATTTAGAAGGAAGACGTGTTTTTGGAGAGAGGTGGAAGGAAATGGGCCAAACCCATTTACATGCCTACTTCGGGGTTCTTATGCTTGCTGGAGTTTTCAGGTCGAAAGGGGAATCCGCAGAATCCCTGTAGGATGCAGAAACAGGCAGAGAAATTTTCCGTGCAACAATGTCTCTGGAAAACTTTCACATAATTTCCAGGATTATCAGCTTCGACAACCAAGATGACAGTGTGGGACAGGTGCGTGCGCCGCCTCCCCCTGCTGTACAACCCTGGGCCAAATATCACCATTGATGGCTAGCTGATGCCATTTAGGGGCCGCTGCCCCTTTCGACAGTATATACCATCTAAACCTGCAAAGTATGGTATAAAGATCTGGGCTGCCTGTGATGCCACTTCCTCATATACTTGGAATTTACAAGTCTACACTGGAAAACCTGATGGAGGGGCTCCCGAGAAAAACCGAGGATTGAGAGTTGGCCTAGACATGACTCAGGGACTCAGTGGACACAACATCACATGCGACAATTTTTTTACCTCGCACAAGCTGGGACAGGAGCTCCTAAAGAGGAAACTGACCATGGTGGGAACAATACGGAAAAACAAGTCAGAGCTCCCACCTCAACTGCTGACTTCAAAGAACAGGCCTGTCAAGTCTTCCAAGTTTGCGTACACGGCTGACACAACCCTGGTATCCTATGTGCCAAAGAAAGGCAAGAATGTGGTACTCATGAGTGCACTGCACGGGGATGGAAGACTCTGTGACCAGGAACATCACAAACCAGAGATCATCATGGATTGTAATGCCACAAAAGGAGGGGTAGACAACATGGACAAGCTGGTGACAAGCTGCAAATACAGGACTTTACCCTGGCCACTGGTGATATTCTTTGACATATTGGACATCTCAGCATACAACGCCTTTGTCATTTGGATGGCACTGAATCCGAAGTGGAACAGAGGGAAGCTCCAGAAGAGACGTCTCTTTCTCGATGATCTGGGAAAGGTATTGGTGAGACCACAAATTGAGGAAAGACAACATGTCCTCAGAACCCCAGCCTCTGCAGCCGTCGTGAGGAGGAGGAGAATGGTGGTGCCCTATCCACCCAACCTACAGAACCAGAATCTGTAGAGCCGGATGTAAGTGTGTGATGCTGTTGCAGTACTTTTCTAACACTCATGTCTTGTGAGAGAGGTGTTAGTAAAATTGCTGTTCTTTTCATTATTCTAGATTGTGAACACCAGGAACAAGAAGAAGCGGTGCGAAGTGTGCGGACCCAAGATGGACAGAAAAACACAATATAGATGCATCAAGTGCAAAACGTATATCTGCAACACACACACAGTAAAACTCTGCCCCTCATGTGTTGTATAGGCTAGTGGCTAAGGGTCATGGGGCTGATGTGTTGTTATTAGTGCAGTTTATTTATATATCGCCAATTTGACATTCTGACCTTTCACCTGAGCTGGTTTAGATGGAGGAAGCACATGGAGCCAACATTTGGGAGAACCAGTACTTTCTGATGGAACCAGTTTGAGATCTTTAGAAGCTGCCTCTGCTGGACAGGCTTGGTAAGGCGTATTCATCACTTCCTGTTTTTGCTGTTGCACTGGATTGTTGTGTGAAGGCTGTGTGAAGGCTCTCTCGTTTGATCTGATTTCTCTCTACTGTGATATCTCTTACTTGTTCTAATACATAAGCACGTTAAAACACATACTTTCTGTTGCTGTATTTAACATTTGGGGACTCTCCGTGTCTTACACGGTTTTTCAAGTAGTGGTAAGGGGTCGCTAGCTTAGCGTTAGCTTTAGCTCCACCATGGCTACCCGTTCTGCTTTTTCTCTCTCCGAGTCTCCTCCTCTCTCCTGGTCTCTGTGTCAGATGTTCAGTTACTCCTCTGCCTCCTTTAGTGATAATGGTACGTGTAATAAATGTAGCATTTTTGTAGCTTTGGAGGCGAGGGTGTCGGAATTGGAGGCACGGCTCTCCGCTGTTGAAAAACCAGCACCCTGTCTGCGTTTCTAACAGATTTTCCCCGCTCAGCGACACACCCGCTGAGAAGCCAACTCTGGTAATCGGCAGCTCCATAGTCAGAAACGTGGCACTAGAGACACCAGCGACCATAGTCAAATGTCTGCCAGGGGCCAGAACGGGCGACATCAAATCCTACCTGAAACTGCTGGCTAAGGATAAGCGTAAATACAGTAAGATTGTAATTCACGCTGGCCGTAATGACACCCGGTTACGTCAATCAGAGGTCACCAAAGTTAGTGTTGCTTCGGTGTGTAAGTTTGGCAAAACAATGTCGGACTCTGTAATTTTCTCTGGTCCCCTCCCTGATCTGACCAGTGACGACATGTTTAGCCGCATGCTGTCATTCAACCGCTGGCTGTCTAGGTGGTGTCCAGAAAACGATGTGGGCTACATTGATAATTGGCGAACATTTTGGGGAAAAAACCTGGTCTTATCCAGAGAAACGGCATCCATCCCTCTTTGGATGGAGCAGCTCTTCTTTCTAGGAATCTGGCCAAATTTATTAATTCTCCAAAACTCTGACAACCCAGGGTTCAGACCAGGAGGCAGGGTCGTAGTTTAACACTCCTCTCTGCAGCTTCTGTACTGCTACCCACCCATTACCCTATTAAGACAGTCTCTCGCCCATGGCCAAAATTGAATAGATTAAAAAATATTCTAAAACGAGCAAATCAGGAAAATCTAATAAAAATAAATACAATTCAGACTAAAAAGAAAAGTAAAACAATTAAATGTGGCTTACTGAATATAAGATCTCTCTTCAAAGACTTTGCTAGTTAGTGACCTGATTTGTGACAATCAGATTGATTTATTTTGCCTCACAGAAACCTGGCTGCAGCAAAAGGATTATGTTACTAAAAATGAGTCAACTCCTACTAATTATTTAAATTTTCACATTCCTCGAAATACTGGGCGAGGAGGAGGGGTAGCAACCATCTTTCAGTCCGATTTATTGACTAGTCCCAGACCAATCAATAGCTACAACTCTTTTAAATATTTAATCCTTAGTTTTCCTCATCCAAATTGCAAAGCACTAAAACTACTTCTGTTTGTTGTTTTGTACCGTCCACCAGGCCCTTACTCTCAATTTTTAGATCAGTTTTCAGACCTTTTATCTGATTTAGTGTTAAATACAGATGAGGTTATTATAGTGGGGGATTTTAACATTCATGTTGACACTGAAAGTGATAGCTAACCTTTAATGCTATATTAGACTCAATTGGCTTTGCTAAAAACATTAACAAACCTACCCACGTTTGTCTTCATTCTCTGGACCTTGTGGTGACATATGGCACTGAGTGTAAAGAAATAACAATATTTTCTCATAACCCTGTGCTGTCTGACCATTTTTTAATAACTTTTGAGTTTAATTTAACCAAGTACTCCACACCTGAAATAAATTTTCATTATAGTAGATCAGTATCAGACAATGCTGTAACAACCTTTAAAGAATCTGTTCCACTTTTAATTTCCTCATTATCACAGAAAAACACAGTGGAGGGCAATACTTTTGTTTCTTCCCCTTCACAAATTGATTCTGTTGTTCATAGTGTTGCTTCATCATTGCGTGATGCATTAGACAATGCAGCACCTTTAAAAAAGAAGGTAATTATTCATAGGAGGCTGACTCCCTGGTTTAATTCAGAGCTGCGTACTTTAAAGCACAATGTTGGAAAATTGGAGAGAAAATGGCGTTCTACACACCTAGAGGATTCCTACTTAATCTGGAAAAATAGCCTACTGTTGTATAAAAAGACACTTCACCAAGCCAGAACAGCTTATTTCTCATCATTAATAGAAGAGAACAAAAATAATCCTAGGTTTCTCTTTAGTACAGTTGCTGAACTTACACAGAGTCATAAACTTACAGAGTCATAGCTCTGTTGAGTCATCCATTCCCTTAGCTCTCAGCAGTAATGACTTTATGGGACTCTTCCAAAATAAAATTGATTCTATTAAAAAGAAAATCTTTGACATACTCCCGAAGATGATTACTTCATCCTCAGCAAGTGAGACAACATTGGAAGTAACTGTAGAACTTGATCTGTGTTTGGATTGCTTTGATCCTGTGGAGCTTCCTGAGTTATCAGAAATATTAACTTCATCTAAACCTTCAACTTGTATGGGAGGCAGATCTTTTAGTTATCAGGCTCCCTCCTGTGGAACCAGCTACCAGTTTTAGTCCGTGAGGCAGAAACCCTGTCTACTTTTAAGGCTAGGCTTCAAACTTTCCTTTTTGATAAAGCTTATAGTTAGAGTGGCTTAGATTATCCTGAGCTATCTTCCTTATTTTGTACCTCTGTCTTCTTCCCTCCCTCTTGGATGGAGTAAGGGGGAGTCAGGTTTAGCCCAAACCGGCTCAGTTGTGGTTGAGGTGCAAACACACCCTCCATTTCTGCTACCTGTATGACCCCCTCTCTTTCCAATGGTTATGGTAAATCTGACAGAGAGAGGTAATCCAATCGCTGTGGTTTTTAGTATAACATGGCCATCAGTGGGCTCTAGAGGAACAAACTCTACTTTTGTGGCTAGGCTTCAAACTTTCCTTTTTGATAAAGCTTATAGTTAGAGTGGATTAGGTTATCCTGAGCTATTTCTGTAGTTATGCTGCTATAGACTTAGGCTGCTGGAGGACATAATGACCATTTTCACCCTCTTCGCTACATTCTCAGACTCCTCTCCAATTTTGCGTTATTTGCTGTTATTTCAGCTTTTAACTTTGTTCTCTCTCTTTTCTCTTCCTAGAAGCTACACCTGGCCTGACTCTGTGTCTACCTGTGACACCTTTCTGGAGAGGGGCATCGTCCGAGCTTCTGCTGGCAACAACTTAATGCTCACCCTCTACTGATGATCCACATGGCCCTGTCTTTTAGTGTTTAACCCTTTCTCTCTCCTAGACATGGCGATTGACTGAGCTTTTACTGTGACTAACTCTATGTGCTCTCTTTCAGACTCTAACCTTGAAAACTGGCTCAGAGTTTATCAGTTCTTTCTTTCTAGATGAAACGACTAAAGGAGCTACATGCATTAACATTTACTTTTCCTTCCCATAGAAAGCACTCCTGGATCAGTGCTTCTGTGTTCGTGTTCCTTCGACGTGATTTTAATTTATTTAAACCCTATCTATCATGACACCATATTATGTATGGAAAGAAATAAAATAAAAAAGTATAATTGGCGGTACAATGAAAAAATGCACAGTTATTACTGAAATTATTAAATGCTGTGCTGTTACCAGCTAAATTAGCTGAGTGTAAATGTTGGGATTACTAGATGCCATTAAGGAATGGAATAAATCAATGTTCCACTGGGCTGCAAATGTGCGCCATGGGCAGAGCCATGTCTCAACAGGGGGGATGATTGGCCTAGTGAACAAACAATTCACTACATATGGATTTAATACTTACTAAAAACCTACAAAAAATTTTTTTTGGGCATCTTTTTTGACATGTCTGGAACATAACCCCTAAGGAAATCTTTCCTTGCAAAGGACCAGATGCTATAACGGTGGCAAAAGGGGCTTTGTAAATATATAATACCCACATTTGGAATTCCAAGAAGGATTTTTTAGGGAAACAAAAATTTTTTAAACAAAGTATAAAAGAATTTGGGTAAATTTTTTAATATTGCCCCTGAAAACCCCATTGTTTTTTCCCCCCCAAAGAGTGCGGGGTTGAAAAAGAGAAAAAGGGGACATTTTAAAAGTAAGCTTAGGAAGACAAGGAGAAACAAAAAAAAAAATTGGGTTGAATTTTTTGGGACATAGAAAAACTTAATATGGGAAAACCCCCCAATTTAGCCAGGGGGACAACCCACCTTTTAGATAAAATAGCAGCCTTATTATACCCTAAATTAAAAAAAGACAGCAAACTACATGGGGGAAGATAGGGAAAAGTCTAGGGGGCATACAAAATGTTAAAAAATCTAAAAAAAGGGATGTTTCTGAACCCCTACAGGTTCCTGGGACCTTTAAAAAGGAAAAACGTTGTCTGACCCAAAGGGGAGAGTCTATTCCAAGTGTTTTTTGCAACTCCAAACCGCTGGGGAAAAAGGTGACCCTGTCAAGTTTTTCCCACCCACAGGTAGGAAAAAATATTTTGGATAAAAAGGGATTGTCCCCCTCTGGGGCCCTTCGTCTCAAGGTCAGTGAAAAAAACCCCCAAGGATCCTTTCCCTGGGCCTTAGGGGTGAGAGAGGGGAGGTAAACAAGAAAAATCAAAAGGGAAAGATTTTTGATAAAAACATTTAGTTTTTTTTAAATTCACGTGTCCCCTGATTGTGTTAAAATATTCCAGGAAATTTCCACAATCTCAAAAAAACTCCAAAAATTTAAAGAGGGGGATAAATAAAGTTTTCCATGAAATGTTTTTTACAAGAGAAAATTACTTGCATGGGGACTCCCAGCGGGTTTATAAATGCAAAAAATTGAACTAAGCCCGGGAACATTTCTGGTTTTTCTGTATGCCCCTAAAACTTCCTATCTTTTCCCAAACCGGGCCCAGGTTGACGGGTGCCCAGTACCAGTGCCAAGAAATGGGGTGTTTTATTTCAAAAATGCATTTTCTGGTGCGGGTGTGAGTTACAGAGTTTAAAAAGTTCAATTTCCCCCCCCAAATGTGCCCAAACTATTGGACCTTTTGGGGTTTCCATTTTTCTCATTGTATGGGAGCACTGGTTCCATCCCGGGGGATTTCCCCCTGGGGCATGTGTAACACCCCCTTTACAATTATTTTTTCTTTAAAAGCGCCCGGGGGGAAAAGGCCCATGATTTAAAGGGCATTATGCAATAATGGATTTCACGGGATGTGTGGAAGTCCCCTTTTATTTCCCCGGGTTGCCCCAAGTTGAAGTGGGTTTGTTCCCCCGTTTATGTAAATGATCAAAATTATTAAAATTTCAGTTAAACCCCCTTCCTAAAAAAAGTAAGAGGGAACTCATCCGGGGGAAGCCACATGACAGTGTGTGGGGCTTGTACGTCCCCAAAAATGATTCAAAAAATTGGGGCAGATGGGGCAGAAAAATTTTAAGGGGGTTGAACCCTGGGTAGGGAGAGAAAAAAAACCTTTGGGTGGGAAAAAAAAATTTATCATCGACTGGGATATTTGTTAAGGGAACAACAAAAAACTTTACAGGGTGTCCACAGAAGTAACAGCCCCTTCAAAACCCCTTGGGGGTTTAGAACAAAGGGTGGCGTTGGACCGCTAACGGGTTTTGGTTGGGGGAGTTTGCGCTCTCCACGGGGGACCTGCTGCCCCTACATCCCTGATGAGGGCCAAAAAGGGGAAGTGGCACAGAGTGAGCGAGCTATACGCCCCCTTTTAAAAGAAATTTAAAAGGGGTATGCAGCCGGGTGTCCACCCCGGCTGAGGAAAAAAATTAGGGCTTTTGTGACTTCCTTTTAAGGGGGGCCGTGGTGGAAAAAGTTTTTGAAAAAACCGACCCCTGTCATTGTGTGTTATTTTTGTTCTGCCTTTTACCTTTTTGGGATTGTTCCTTGTATCAGAGCAATGATATTAAGGATGATTTGGAGGAAAATTTTTGGTACAAAAAAAAAAAAAAAAACTTATCTTTCAATGTTGTCCCAGGATTACCAAAATTTTGGACACGAACCAGTCTATTATGACATTATGGAGGAGGGAAACACCCAAACCCTTTAAAAATAGTTTTAAAAATTTAAGGGAAATTAAGGGATTAAAAACTTTTTGGAACTGTAAACATGGATGTGATTTTAAACCCAACCAAAAGTAAAAAAAGAGGAAATTTTTTGGAAAAAATAATAAGTTTTTGATGTTTAGTTTAAAAAAATATTTAGGTTTTAAGTTTAAATATAGGTTTAAAATGATTTATAAATTTAATGAAATTTCTTTTTTTGTTTTGAAAAAGTTTTTAGGAAAGGGGAAGTAATGCGGTCTGGAGTGGTTCATCCCCGGACATGACAAGCTTATACCATATATTGGGGAAGACTTACTCTTTTTGGGGTTTAAAATCTCTGTAAGAAAATTGCTGAACCTATTCCCCCCTATTTGCTTTGGGGGGAATATGAGTTGTAAATAAAAGGCTGGTGCAAGGATATTTCCCTTTGTGAGAAGGAAGTCGCAGTTCTGGCAGTGGACTGTCTCACCCTTGCAAGTCAAACTTACTTGATTAACTTGTGTCTTATTTTACACTTGTCTGTGTTTATCAGCTTTCTAACTCTAACAGTACTAATACTGTTATTTATGAGTTTAAAACCACAAATTGCTTCACAAGTAAAATCAATTAACATTGAAAACAGAAGTGAAAAGAATAAGGATAGAATTAAGCAAAATGATGTATGACATAGGACATTCACATGTGAGAGGTCAGTGAAAGAGTTGAATGCGTCATGTGTGCGATTTAAAGTCAACTGTGTGTGAAAGGCCTGTGCGATTTAGGATGCTCACTTGGTGTGGACAACATTGTCTGTTGAGAATGGATTGAACCCTGATCTTATTTTGTGTAATGAGGTGGTATTTTGCACTTATGATACCGTTGAAGCACATCAACCATTGAAACATGTGAGTTCCTGTGGTCAAGGGGTCGAGCTTTGTTGATGTCAGCATATGATCAGATAATATAGTAAGGAACCCAACATGGAACATTAACAGCAAGTTTGTTTAAAATCTGACATTCTATTTTAAAGATAGCACAATGTAATTTTTATGGAAAGTAGGAAAAAAGAATAGAGTACACAGTGAGCAACCTTTCATACTATCTTGGATCGTGCAGAGTTCTGGTCCAGCAAGAGGTATTCAAAATTTGAGCGAAAACCAACCTTCCCGAAAGAAGCTGCACCCACTTGTTTATTAGTGGGCGAGCCTAATATTATATAATCAATTGACTGTGGCAACATGTTCAGCATTGATCCGTGATGATGTATACTACATTTGAATTGGATCCGATGATGTATGAGGGTGATAGAATACTTGAAATGCCCTAGGGGGTGCCGTTTATCCAAATTTCAATGTAATCCAATGGAGTTGTGTGGGGCTTGGCAAAGATCAGCCATGTTCAATTTGGAGTAAATCGGACCTTTCATTTGGAAGCTGAACTCACTTGTTTATTAGTGGGTGGGGCTAAAATCATGTCACCAGTTGACTGTGGCAACATATTTAGCATTCATCTATCATGAAGGGGCTGACCAAGTTCAATCATAATTATTTTGGAGTGAATTTACCATGCATTTGCAATTTAGAGCCAAACGTATGGCCGTGGCGTGACATCAGAATTCGCCACGTCATCACAGCCACACCCTCCGGCCAAACCACTAAGTACTGGCAACTGTCTTAGACCATCATATAATCTGTAATTGGGGACAGTTTCACATTGATTAGGTGAAGAACACCAAATATGGACCATCTAAAGGAAAACATGACACTTCCTGTTCTCAGGGGGTGGGGCTTTGATGATGTCAGCATCTGATCAGTGAATATTATTCAGGGCCAGAGGCAGATCAATCTCGGAAGGTTTTGGTTTTCCGGGGAAATTTTTGTAGGAGCTATATCAATTTTGTCTTTCATGGCGAGAAGTCATATTTTGAGGCTTGGCCACGCCCACACACTTTGATGTATAAAAAAGCTTTTGATAACTTTTGATCCCCAGTGCCTTAAGAGTATACTGAGTGATTTTCAAGTCTCTAAGCCAAAAGCTCTTGGAGGAATTTGCTCAGAAATGCGGGCTGGAAACGGCAAAACCGGGGTAAATATGGCAACTTCAATCCAAAATGGCCTACTTCCTGTGAGGTTTGGAGCAAAGCTCCAACAGACTTTTTTGTAGGTCCTGAAAAGATACATATGTGTACCAAATTTCAGAATCCTCCGTCAAACCATGGCTTGGGGCTGGGTTTTTTTAATTTTTCTAGGGGGCGCTGTGGTGGAATTAGGCCACGCCCTCCAAATATCTCATCAGATCTCTTGGGGACTGGACTAGGATCAATCATATTGAATTTGGTGCAGATCAGATGATCTATGTGGAAATTTCAGCCAAACGTATGGCTATGGCGTGACGTCAAAGTTCGCCGTGCCACCACTGCCACGCCCTTTTATGAAAAGTCACTGTGCTTCAAACGATGTTAGACACATTAGTTATCAGTCATCTGACACAGTTTGAAGCAGATTGAGTGTAGACGGCCAGATAGCGACCTTTCCCAGTAAAAAAAAGGGACTTCCTGTTCTCAGGGGGCGTGGCTTTGATGATGTCAGCATATGACCCCATAGGATCGTTGAGATCTGGAAGGTCCTCCTTCATGCCAACTTTGGTGTGATTTGGCGTTTCTTTGGGAAAGTTATTGCATTTTTTCACTTTCGGCATGAACGCGATTCTCTTGCCCTGGCCAAGCCCCCCTAAACATGGCCGAAAACCCCCATGCCTTAACTGCATATTGACCAAATATGAAGCCGATAGCTCAAAATCCCTAGGAGGAGTTCATAAAGTTCGAGGTGAGTAAAAGTGAAAAATGTCCAAAAATTGCCTTTAATCCGAAATGGCCAACTTCCTGTGCCTTTTAGGGCATACCCCCAAGAGACTTTTTTTCTTGGTTTCTTGAGCTATTTCAGACCTCTATGACTTACGGTTCGGCCTATCTCACATTCAAGTGTGTTGCTAAGAGGTTTGGCCACGCCCACTGATGGCGACATTAAAGAACAAAAATTTCACATGGGGGACAAATTTGGGTAAAAGCGTGTGGATCTAGGGGCTTGGCAAAGTCCCCACATTGCCCCGCAAAGAGGCAACGGAATAATGATAAGAAGAAATCCTACGATTTGATTAATTCAAATGTTTATTAGGCCCGTGCAGGAAGGCCTGCAAGGGCCAATTGTAATAAGAAGCCCTTGTTGGCCTTCCTGCTCAGGCCTAATAAACATTCGAATTACAATAGGCCTTCGGAGCGCTTAGCTGCTCGGGGCTAATAAAAAATCCTACGATTACAATAGGCCCTTGCAGGCCTTCCTGCTCGGGCCTAATAAATAGGAAATCCTATAATTACAATAGGCCCCTGCAGGCCTTCCTGTTTGGGCCTAATAAATAGGAAATCCTACGATTACAATAGGCCCTTGCAGGCCTTCCTGCTCGGGCCTAATAAACATTCGAATTACAATAGGCCTTTGCAGCGCTTAGCTGCTTGGGCCTAAACAGCAGCAGGTGAGACTGGGGAGCATCTTCTCCCGAACCAGATCAATAAGTACTGGTGCCCCCCAGGGGTGTGTTCTATCCCCACTCCTCTTCTCCCTGTACACAAATGACTGCACCTCAGCGGACTCGTCCGTGAAACTCCTTAAGTTTGCAGATGACACCACTGTCATTGGTCTGATCCAGGACGGTGATGAGTCTGCATACAGACAGGAGGGGATCGCCTGATACACTGGTTGTAGTCAGAACTGCCTGGGAACAAAACCCCACTCAAGACTGTGGAGATGGTAGGGGGACTTTGGGAAAACCCCACCTCCATACACCCCCCCTCACCATCCTCAACAACACCGTGCCCGGCTGTGGATCACTTCAGGTTCTTAGGAACCAACATCTCTGAGGCCCCTGAGATGGTCTTCAACATAGGGAACTGTTCGAAAAAGACCCCCAGAGACTGTAATTCCTGAGGCAACTCAAGAAGTAAAAACCTTTCCACAGGAGCTGCTGGTCATCTTCTACACTGCCATCTTTCAGTCTGTCCTGTCTTTTCATCCATCACAGTGGGGTTTTTGGTTCATCCACAAAACAGGCCCGGGCCCAGACTGCAACGAATAATCAGGACTGGGGGAGAGAATCATCAGGGCTGACCTTCCCTCCATCCAGGATTAAAACGGTCAAGGGTCAGGAAAAAGACCCTGCTAAAATCTCTGCAGATCCCACACCCCCTGCACATAACCTGTTTAGAGTTCTGCCTTCAGGCCGACGCTACAGAGCGCTGTTTCACTAAAACCAGCCGCCACAGAGACAGTTTCATCCCCGGGCTGTTTTTTTTTTCTCTGTGAACATTCAATAGAGTACAAAAAAACAAAGCAGACAGATGTTGCAAATGCCCTTTTTTATTTATATATGTGTATATTTGTACATTGTAAATATGTATATTCTGTAGTGCAAAAACAAAAACCAAAGAGCAAAGTGTACCGGAGTCAAATTCCTTGTTTGTATGTACAAACTTGGCAATAAAGCTGATTCTGATTCTGATTCTGATTCTAATAATAAATAAGAAATCAATCCTACGATTACAATAGGCCCTTGCAGGCATCCTGCTCGGGCAGTACTATTTCAATAGGCCCTTGCAGGCTTCCTGCTCGGCAGCACGATTACAATAGGCCTAATAATTAAATTGCGGAGTGATGTCACTGATTTATTAGAGTGGACTCATAAAAGGTGTTCTTGTATGTTGTCCACGGAGCACAAAATCTTGCATGGGATCTGTCTTTAGTTCAGAGAGAATAAGTCAGTTTTTCCATGAAATAATTTCCTCTACAATGTCTTTCCACTAAATGTAGCTTGGAGTGTTGCACTTTCTAATTTATTTTAACTGCCTTATGCAAGTATCAAAATTGCGAAGCGATAAACATCTTTAGTTTGAGATATGGCATCAGGTATGAATCCTAGGAACATTATTATTGGAGGCAGCTGGCCGATATCTCCAGAAGAGTTTAAGATCCACCACTTCCTGGAATGCTTTTTTTTCTCCCCTTCTTCTTGCTTCCTCTTCTTTTCCCCTGCTTCTTATTCTTCAGGCAGACAGGGTTTTTGTTAGAATTTTTTGTTAAATAAATTTAATTTTCTGTTATCCCATACGTTACTTCCATTTATTTGTTGTGGTCTTAGAGTCAGACCATAACAACATAGAATACCAATCACTCTCAGACAACTGAATATATATTTCCTGCTCCCATTTTGATTTAACATATTAAGGGCCTGATCTTCAAAAGGTTTGTGTGTACTAAACCACAAGCAAACCTGTTTGTGTCCACAAAGCTGATGTACAAAGGACGTGCTAATTGGATTACCAGTGCAAAATTTTTAGCGTGTCTTTCCTTCATGAATATGGAGAACACATGAAAATGACCCAAAAGCCCAAATTTATGGGAGGAGGATATGCAAATGTAATCCTTTACCACCCCCAATCCGATTTTCCAAACCTGAAAGGGATTGCAGGTGCAATTTTGGCGATGTGAATTCAGCACGTTTTTAAAATTCAGGTGCTAACAATGGGATGCAAAAAATGTCTGCTGTCTTTGGCCAGAAGAGGCATAGATAAAAAAGGACAGATGATAAAGGAGAAATAATCTTCTGTACATGTGCCAACAGATTTTGGGGTTTAAAAAAAAAAAAAATAAACCCAAAACTGCAAGCAGCATTTTAAGGCCCTCGCCCCCCCCCCCCCCCCCCCCCCCCCCCCCTCCCCCCCCCCCCCCCCCCCCCCCCCCCCCCCCCCCCCCCCCCCCCCCCCCCCCCCCCCCCCCCCCCCCCCCCCCCCCCCCCCCCCCCCCCCCCCCCCCCCCCCCCCCCCCCCCCCCCCCCCCCCCCCCCCCCCCCCCCCGCCCCCCCCCCCCCCCCCCCCCCCCCCCCCCCCCCCCCCCCCCCCCCCCCCCCCCCCCCCCCCCCCCCCCCCCCCCCCCCCCCCCCCCCCCCCCCCCCCCCCCCCCCCCCCCCCCCCCCCCCCCCCCCCCCCCCCCCCCCCCCCCCCCCCCCCCCCCCCCCCCCCCCCCCCCCAACCCCCCGGCAATTTTGCAAAAGAAACCCCGGGAGCCTGGCATTGCCGCCTGCGCATGACCGAAGAGGCTGCCTTTCAAATTCCAACCCTCGCCAAACTAGGGGGGACTGTGAGCACATGTGATAGATGTGGTACATGCAATTTGGGGGGAAAACCACCCACCCCCTTTAATGGAAAACTGCACTGAGTTTTTTTATTAGGCAGGGGGGTTTAAAGATGTCGTACTCTGACTGTGGCAAAAAAGTTTTGGGATTGAAACCCATGAAAAAATTATCAAAAAAATAATTAAACCTTTCCAAAATTTTAATTGGAAACTGATGTTTGGGGGGAAAAAAAGGAAATTTTGGGGAAATAGCCCCTTGAAGTGGCCTAGGGGGGCTGGGTTTGATTCCAAATTTTTCCAAATTGACTTTATTTTTCCCAATTAAATTTTTGGTTAATTTGGAACCCCCCATTTTTTTAATTCAAAAGTTAATTCTACAAATTTTTTAAAGTGGATCCGATGATGTATGAGGGAGATAGAGCAATTGAAATATCCTAGGGGGCGCCGTTGATCCAAATTCCAATTTAATCCAATAGAGTTGTTTAGGGGCTGACAAAGATCAACCATATTCAGTTTGGAGCAAATCGGAGTTTCCCTATGGAAGCTACACTCATTTGTTCATTAGTGGGTGGGGCTAAAGTGATGTCATCAATTGACTGTGTCAAAATGTCCATCATTAACTGATGATCATGTATACTGCATTTCAAGTGGATCCGATGATGTATGACGCAAACGTATAGCCATGGCATGACATCAGAATTCGCCACGCCGCCACAGCCACACCCTCCAGCAGAGCCAGTCAATGCTGGCGACTGTCTTAGACCATCATGTTATCTGTTACTTGGGACAGTTTCACATTGATTAGGTGAAGAACATCAAAAATTTACTCTCTAAAGGAAAACATGACACTTCCTGTTCTCAGGGGGGCGGGGTTTCGATGATGTCAGCATCTGATCAGTGAATATTGTTCGGGGGGGCCAGAGGCAGATCAATCTTAGAAGGTTTCAGGTCTCTGTGACTTTCATTGTAGGAGCTATATTAATTTTGTCTTTTATGGCGAGAAGTCGTATTTTGAGATGTGGCCACGCCCACAAGCTTTCATGTATCAAAAAGCTTTTGATAATGTTTGATCCCCAGTGGCTTAAGAGTATACTGAGTGATTTTCAAGTCTCTAAGTCAAAAACTGTAGGAGTTCACTCAGATATGAGGGCCAGAAAGGGCAAATCCGGGTCAAAATGGCAACTTGGAGCTGATTTTTAAAAATGTTCTAGGGGACGCTGTGGACGAATTAGGCCACGCCCACCAAATATGTCATCAGATCTCTGTTGGGGATTGGACTAGGATCAATCACATTGAATCTGGTGCAGATAAGATGATGTATGTGGAAATTAAAGCCAAAAGAATGGCCGTGGCATGACATCCAACTTCGCCACGCCACCATAGCAAATATGAACATTAATGATCAGGCACGCACAGCCTGTTAACTGTAATTGCACATCATGCAAGAGACCCTCTGTACTTTGAGGTTGATAATATAATTAATAGGATAGAAATAAAGAAATTATAGGGCAGATTAAATCCTTCATTTGAAAACTAGATGCTAAAATCACTTTTTAGCAGGTGAAAAATCATCATTTAAAGGCGGCGTTTCTATGTGGTGAAAAAGACACATGGCATTATTGACAGTAACGTTGTGTCATTGCAAAGCAATCGGAGCTGGATCAGTTTGATTACATTGTTTAAATGTGAACATATGCCAGGGGAGGATTTTGTTTATTCAGTACAAAAAGGATTTTGTGTCACCAAAAAAACTATTTGAACAATCAAACACGTTGTATATCCAAAAATATTGGCAAAACAAACAAAACGAATTCAGTAAAATCATTTGAAAATAATTCATTTTTATGTACATAAATGTTTGATTTTAATTCTTTGCAGGACAGTTATGACGTTCTGTTTTAAAATTAGCAAAGCTATAATATACCAATTGCCAACTACTACAACAAACTATTTTTATGATGCTAGTATTTCAGGCTTAAATATTGTCGCCGTTTATCATTAAGTCTGAACGCTTCAAACACAGACTCTCAAAAAAACAAAAACCCAGTGAGTCTACGAAAATGATTAAAAGATCAAGGGAGGCAAACCTGTAATAAATTAATTAACAGACATGTTTGTCTGTTATATTGTTTATATTGATTGGCAATTAGTTGCAAGTCACTTCGAGCAAGATAGGAGAAATAGTGGTATAAAAACGATAAATGTCTGCACTCACCTTCTCCATTGACTGCTGCTGGTGAATGCATTATGGGAAACCTAGCTTACCCAAGTCCGCAGAAGGATGCATCCTCAATATGGGCGGAACAAGAACTGTGCCAAAACCTGCTTTGGTCCGTCCAACAGCGCGGTCAACCAATAAGTGATGTCTCATGTCTTCCACTGGCACCTACCTTTTCCGGTAGGTTAATGTTGTTGTGTTTTTTGAAATGTTGTTGTGTTTTTTGATTTGTAGTTGTGTTTTTTTGATTTGTTGTTGTGCTTAGTTAATGTCGTTGCGTTTTTTGAAATGTGTTTTTTGAAATGTTGTACTTGGTTAATGTTGTGTTTTTTGAAATGTGTTTTTTGAAATGTTGTGTTTTTTGAAATGTTGTTGTGTTTTATAATCTGCAGTAGGGTTTAGTAACTTGTTGATGTGGTTTGCACTTCAGGGCCACCGTACTAAAGTTTCCTCAACTATATGACCCCTCCAAGCTTTGAATAACAACATGCACTAAGCCTAGTCCAAGGTTTTTTATTTATCCACGTTTAGTTCAATGTGCCTCCATAAGGCCTGACACTCTGGAGAGCCCCAATAAACAATGTATTGCAATTGGACAGCATAATAATATTCTCTAAGATTATGCAATGCTAGCCCAACATAATCCCTGTCAAGTAGAAGTGTTTTAAATTTTACCCTTGGTTGAGCTCCTGCCTATATAATTGAAATATCATCTTATCCCAGGCTGCAAACTGAGAATCTGGGATCCTGATTGGTAGTGATAAAAAATAAAATACAGCAACCTTTACAATCATTTATTTATTTTGTCATGATTTATAATATATATATATATATCACCCTTCCTTTGGGATTTCTGGTAATACATCTTTTCCGAATGTATGATGAAAATATTGAATCTGGGAGACAAAAAAGATTTGGGAATAAAAAAACGAGGGATGACTGAATTAAAACTAAATCTTAAAGAAAAATGTTCACTTTGGCTTCATTAATGCAGCCTACCAAAGTTACCTTTGAGGATTACCACTTTTCTAAGCTATGTTTGTCATTATTTAATAATTTAAGAATTGCCTGTTAGGTTAATGGTCTCTCTAAATTGCCCTTAAGTGTGTGAATGAGTGTGCACATGGTTGTTTGAGTGTTGCCCTGCGATGGACTGACGACCTGTCCAGGGTGTACCTCACCTCTCGCCAGTAGACTGCTGGAGATAGGCACCAGCTTCCCCGCGACCCACTATGGAAGAAGCGGTATAGAAAATGAATGACTGACTGACTGACTGATTTATTTTACAAACTCAGAAGTAACCACACTTGGTATTAACTCATAACACAGACGACAATGATATATTAAGGTTTGACTCTCTGGCTGCCCTAAATATGCTGATATCTGAGAAATGTTGCCTGAAATTCAGTAATGATATCAAATAACAGTGGGCTAATAGGAAAAACCCCGTTGCATGTCTCACTGAAGATGGGAGGGAAGATTACATTTTTGATTATTTGTGCTTAACAATTCAACAGGAGACAATACAAAGAAAATTTTAAGTGAAACCAAGTCTTTCCAGTATCATAAATGAAGTAGTCCATTCCACATTGTCCTTTTTCTATGTTGAGATGCAATGATGTGTCCACACTGTGGAAAAGGTGACAGTAACTACAGGGGTTGGACAATGAAACTGAAACACCTGGTTTTAGACCACAATAATTCATTAGTATGGTGTAGGGCCTCCTTTTGCGGCCAATACAGCGTCAATTCGTCTTGAGAATGACATATACAAGTCCTGCACAGTGATCAGAGGGATTTTAAGCCATTCTTCTTGCAGGATAGTGTTCAGGTCACTACGTGATACTGGTGGAGGAAAACGTTTCCTGACTCGCTCCTCCAAAACACCCCAAAGTGGCTCAATAATATTTAGATCTGGTGACTGTGCAGGCCATGGGAGATGTTCAACTTCACTTTCATGTTCATCAAACCAATCTTTCACCAGTCTGTGTGTATTGGTGCATTGTCATCTTGATACAGGGCACCGCCTTCAGGATACAATGTTTGAACCATTGGATGCACATGGTCCTCAAGAATTGTTCGGTAGTCCTTGGCAGTGACGCCCCCATCTAGCACAAGTATTGGGCCAAGGGAATGCCATGATATGGCACCCCAAACCATCACTGATCCACCCCCATGCTTCACTCTGGGCATGCAACAGTCTGGGTGGTATGCTTCTTTGGGGCTTCTCCACACCGTAACTGTCCCGGATGTGGGGAAAACAGTAAAGGTGGACTCATCAGAGAACAAGACATGTTTCACATTGTCCACAGCCCAAGATTTGTGCTCCTTGCACCATTGAAACCGACGTTTGGCATTGGCATGAGTGACCAAAGGTTTGGCTATAGCAGCCCGGCCCTGTATATTGACCCTGTGGAGCTCCCGATGGACAGTTCTGGTGGAAACAGGAGAGTTGAGGTACACATTTAAGTCTGCCATGATTTGGGGGAAGCCGGGGGTTTTATGTTTTTTGGATACAATCCGGGTTTTGCACCTGAACATCCCTTTCAGACAGCTTCCTCTTTGGTCCACAGTTAATCCTGTTGGATGTGGTTCGTCCTTCTTGGTGGTATGCTGACATTACCTGGATACCGTGGGTCTTGATTACATCACAAAGACTGCTGTCTTTGGGCACAGATGCGCCAGCAAGATGTGGCACCAACAATTGGTCCTCTTTTGAACTCTGGTATGTCATCCATAATGTTGTGTGCATTTCAATATTTTGAGCAAAACTGTGCTCTTACCCTGCTAATTGAACCTTCACACTCTGCTCTTTCTGGTGCAATGTGCAATCAATGAAGACTGGCTACCAGGCTGGTCCAATTTAGCCATGAAACCTCCCACACTAAAATGACAGGTGTTTCAGTTTTATTGTCGAACCCCTGTATTTTTTCATATAAAGTTGGCTTGATTTTCAGATATAAATGTCTTAATTGTTTTCCAGTGTGGGCAAGTCGGACAGAACAAGTAAACTTGATTTGAGATTTTCTGGCTGCAGAAAGGCCTCTGCAAGAAAATCTGTTTCTCTTCTATCTTGCTTTGTACATTTGTTATTACCACCTTATGCCCAGGTTGGGCAACCACGTGACAGCACAAGACAACGAAGCACCCCAGCTCATTAGGAAACAGAGGTATGTGGGTACTGTGGGAAAGACTCAGTCCTATATCAGACTAATACACAGCCCACTACAACAAGAACCGTGTCCAGAGATTTTGGTAATACTTAAGAACAACTTTACTCATCTTTGGACAACAAATGGCAGTACAGCTAGAGAGTGAACCCACATTTCTCTCAGCAATTGTTGTTTGGTTCCTTTCTAGTTCACCACAGGTGTGGGGTGAGTATTTATCAAAGCTTGTTTAATTGATTTTGGCAGATCCTGCCAGCAGACAGCAGGTCCTCAGCTCCTTTTAATGCACCCAGCCGAGGGTCTGCATTGATGTGGATAAGGGAATTATCTCTACTCTAGTGACTTGGATTGCAGAACTCCTGAAATTCAATTAAACCAATCAATGTTCAGAGCTTCTATACTGACTGTAGGTCTACATTCTTACTTCCATTGCTGTAAAACAGAGATGGCCATCATGGTAACTCAAGAGGGTAAGAAGGGAATATTCTTACCCTTGCTTCCAATGGAGCAAAATGCGTTGCTCCAATGGGAGTTGTGCTGTGTTTTATTAAAAATAGTCTTTTAGTAGTCTTTTATTTTTAGTCCACCATCCTTAGCACATCAATCAGAAGATTTAATAGTCTGCTCTGTGACTCACTGTGAGGGTTGACGAGCTCTGAAGAGCGCAAATAGGTGCACAACTTTTACACAGCTAAGCAATTTATTGTATAAGACATTTGTAAAAAAAAGAAAAGAAAAACAGTATGATGCAAAACTCCAGAGAGACCAGTGAATCAGGTACCTTTTTGGGAATGACGAAAACAGTGTTGCTTTTCAGTGTTGTAGTTTCAAACTTACAGGGGTCAATTCACCAGGGGAAATGAGACAAACTTTCTATGAAAACAATATTTCCATCCAAGAATGGAAATAAGAAAAGGACATTGCCTTCCTTATATACCATATCAATAGTTCATGAAAACAACCAGTACCTTGAAAGCATAGGATTAGAGACAAATAGGAGAACAAAGCATAACCTGGAATGGTGCCCTGGGTAAAGCACTTGTAAACATATTATCTTTTTCACACAGGATCTTCTTCACTTGTTCTAAAGCCTGCTTACAGACAGTAGACCAAGGATACTTCACATTACTTTTCAAATCATCTGTCAAAGGTGCAACAATAGTTGAAAGGTTTCTACAGAAACCTTTGGTAGTAACCAACTGAACCCAAGAATTTCATGAGTTCATTTTCGTTGGTGGGGAATAATTTTCAATCTCCTTTACCTTTGCAATTGAGGACATACTTTACCTTAGCCCACTTGATAACCAAGACATGCAACTGTCATACTTTGTGATTTAAGACAAGGACCAAAATGCAGACTAATTCTAGAGCTCAGCGTGGTAGCAGATTTATCAATAAGATGACATAAAAAAAACTTATAGAATGAAGACAAGGAGAACTGGACATGTAGCACAGGCATTGTGATGGAAGTAACTAGAAATAACCAATGAAGAACTGTGCTTATATACTAGGCAAGGGTGGAGAATGGCATTGGATCCAGGTAATGTGGAACAGCTGTGAGAGAAGAGTGGTGAGAAGGGGAAATGGGCAAGAAGACTTTTAAACACAGTAAACACAGCAGAGGCTAAACAAAGACACAAAGGAATAATAATACTAAAACTAAAATAAGAGAACAACACATGCACAAACAAAACCTCAGAAATAAACAAAAAGCTAAACACAAAGTAATGAACTGTTGCATGCAGCAACAGTGGAAAGAAAAACTCTTCTTTATCAGGAAGAAACCTCCAGCAGAACCAGGCTCAGTGTGGGCGGCCATCTGCCACGACTGATGGAGGTTTGAGAGAACAGAGCAGAGACACAAAATAACACAGAAGCACTATTGCAGGATAACTTTGTATGTAAAAAAATATTTAACTGTCTTGGCATTAGTTATAGGAAACAATTTGTGGTTTTCAACATGTTTGCTTTAAAATTGTCAGAAAACATGCCCCTGAATACATCCTACACAACAAACGGAATTAACCAATAATTCAATTCTTGTGTTTATAAATACCAGCTTTTGATGTTTTCTAGTATTGAAATTTAAAAAAACTGTTTGTTTTTACTGCATGACAAAGTTTTATTTATGCCCACAAACTCTTACTGTATACTCCCAAGCATCATAACACTAAGTTTCTGCAAAGCCATATCTTCCATTGGATATGTTACGTCTCAGATGATTAAGATGACTTTGGTCTTTTGTTGACTGCTGGATAGAAATCCCGTAGTTGTAAGTGCTTTGGTAGAACTTGTTTTCCCCCTGATTTCAGTTCTCTCCTATGACCTCTGCTCTGTTTAGTGCCAAGAGAAAAAAAACATGTCATTTTGAACACTGACCCCATGCTGATCCACAGCCACTCTCCATCAGGAAGCCAAACACATGCCTTTACAATTAACTCCTGCACTGCCATCAATTTCTCCCACAGAGAAGAAAAGACGGAGTCACCCAGGATCAAACAAGAAAGAAAAAAGAAAAACATAAATATAAAAAGGTTTTCTTGAGAATACAATGTCAAAAAACATGTTTTTTCAGTCCCTGTAAAGTAACTGTCACTGGAGTGACTATTGCAATGCTCCATTCATTCAGCCAGTTTATTTAAACTGTTCAAGAGACAATTACAGGGAGTCAGGAGGGTTGTGTTTATCTTGAGACAAGGCCCGTGAGGAGCTGCATTAAAAGCCCGGACTCGGCAGGTGCATATAAAAAAAAAGAACCTATAAAGGTGGGTCTCAGAATTGATCCGTGTTTAAAGCAGCAGCTGCTGGTCAGCATGAAGCTGATGGCAGTATGACACACTCTCTGTTCACACCTACAGTCCCCCACCTTTCCCTCATCCTTTGTTGGAATATGCTTTAGTCCTCCTGCAGCCATAAAGGAAATTTGCCAGATATAGAAGATAGATGGGTGGATTTCATTTATAAATCAATCTAAATGCATCTGAAATGCATGTTTTTTATTTATATATATTTTTTAAATGGAGTGTCCACAATTATTTATAGCCTTCTCTATAGCCTTCTCATTAACCAACGAAACCCTTTATTGGCATTTACAATAATTAAATCCTTATAATTGTCAACCAGCTTTTTACATGTTTCCAAATCAAGTCAAGTTTATTTATATAGCGCTTTTCAGCAACAAGGCACTCAAAGCGTTGTACATGAGGAAAAACATTACAATGATACAGAAAATCAAACACAGAAAAACAAATCAAATGACACTAATAATCCTTGGGAGTTTACTGGTAAGAGCTGGTTCTAATCCAATCTTTCTAATAGAGGTATTTAGCTCATTAAGTCCGGTGAAGGCAGTGTGAAGGGGTGCATATGTTTATCTTGAGCATGTGTGTGTGCATGTGAGTGTGTGCAAAGTAAGTCCGTGAAGCACTGTCACAAAGGTGACAGTGATGATACGATGGAACGTTCGTCAACTGGCCAAACAGTTCTGAGGAGATCGACAGATTTCCTCAGGGAAGGGGCAGAGGGAGCAGAGCGTCATGTTTACATAGCTTCCAGGAGAAGTTGAAGATAGTCAGCAATCAAGGCCGTGCAGGGGAGCCAGATTCAGAAAAACAACAATTATTTGGGTTAGGCTGACTCTTAATTTTCCGTCAGCCTTGAGAGTCTCGCTGGTGCTTCTCAATGGCGTATCCAAACAGCCAAATTCCAGGTCCTTTCCGCCAGATCCAAGCGAACAACTTTCTCCAAGATTTATCCCATTTCACCCGTGAGTCCAGGAACCGCAACCTGCCTGCGATCCTGTGTAAGGATCACACCCATTCTGCGATTCAGCTCATGTAACATTTCAGTCTGAGTGTTGATCGCTCTGCTGATCCCATCATACATACCAGGCAGCCTTACAATGGCCAGAACAGCTGCCGACGTTTTTCAAATTTCTCCATATGCCAGGTAACTGCCAACTCCAAAAAGCAGAAATCCTGTTATCAAACATCCAATTGTGTACACATCTTCAACATCCTCGACTGACAATATCGACAGACACACAATCCTCCACTTCTGCCAGGAGTCCATTGTGTATCCGGAGAAAAATGTCCCGTCTGGACAAGAGGGTTCCCCTTCACCCTGTCTTCTCATCGAGAAAATTTGATCAATTGCATTGAGAGACCAGCTGACCAAATCCATAACTCAGAATTTTGGAAGATGTGCAAAAGGAGGCTCCAAAAAGAAAGACAAAACACAGAGCTGAAGCAGGGCAGATATGGGAGGGTGCGGGAGACAGAGAAAAGCATCCTCCTCCACCGAGAGTGGAAAGAAAAAAAGGTAAAGGTAAAAAAACTTACCACAGGTAAAAAACTATGAAGTTATTTTTACCTGTGAACTTTTATTATTCTCAAATATGTTAACAGTCTTATCAAAAAACTCTTAAACAAGATTGACCAGATTAGGTGTTATAGTTGTAAAATCCATCTGTCTGTCTATCCCTCCATCCATCTAGTCAGTGTCTATGATGATGTAGTAAAGCATTTTTGACCACTTGATACTAATTTGCACCTGACCTCTTCTTGCTACCTGTCAGAGGTGAGGTCCCTTACCACCACATAGAAACCTCAGGTCTACTATTGCAATTTTAGGTTCACTATGGTTTGTGAATTCTGGAACACACTTTCAATGAAGTTGCACATTAGATAAATTGTTTCTTTCTACATTTTCAGCACATCTCATAACACCAACAAATATCTGGCTTTGAAAGACTGTGTTTAATCTGCATATTAATCTCTGTGTAATGTCTCTCCTGTAGTTATGAACATATCTAAACTCTGGCTCTGATCTGTAGTTAATGTTAATTTTACATGCAAATGCAACATTTAAAGTTGCAAAAGTGTGCACTGCTCCCTTTTCTCATCAAAATACATATATTTGATAGAAGTAATGAAAAGGCTTACATCATTTAAATGCTGTGATATTTTCCTTGCATTGCTTTCATTTGACCATGATAAACAGCATATTGTGATTTTTAGTGAGGCCAAGTTGCCAAAAAAACTATTCTTGTGTCGTTTTTTTTTATTTTCTTAGTAGATTTGAGACTTGTCATTATCTTTGTAAGGAATTGTTGAAATCATTTGGGTTTTGTTGTTCGTCTTGTTCATGGCCTATGTTCTTGTTTTGTTTTTGTATTGTGTGTGTGTGTGTTCCTGTTTGTTTGGCTGAGTGAGGACCATTTTTCGTATTTTATTACTAAAGTGACACCTGCCTGAAAGCTGTCACCGGCCTGGATTTGAGCGTTTGGACCAGCCCCCATTGCTTCTCCCGGCTCTGACTTCAAGTGTAAGCCCTGCGCTCCACCATCTCTACTCACTAGCTTTGAAATTACTTTATTTTGAGGTGAGTCGATCGGATCCGGTTCTATGTGCCGTCATCTACTGACCTCCTAAATATAATAAGTACTTTCTAAGTGACTTTTTTGATTTCTTATCAGGGATAATGACTGACTATGATTGTGTCCTCATACTCTGCTATTATAATATTCATATATGTTGTCCAGAGAAGCAGGTGGGTAGGACTTTCATTGGCTCTTTTGACTAGGTGCAGTGGGTGACTGGAGCCACACATGAACATAGACACACATTGGACCTTGTCCTTTCTAATGACTTGTCTATAACCGACCTCAAACTGGGTGAAAATATTATCTCTGACCATATACCTGTTTGATTTAATGTTGGTCTGTCTTGTGCTGCAGCTTGCGTTCCAGCTCGATACTGTAGAGTTTTTAAACCTCTAGCTGCTGATCAGTTTTCTGCTGCTTTTGAACAACTCAACATCCCCGCTGAATTAGATGCAGAGCAGCTAAGCTCCTGGTTTGACATTTCTTGCAGAACTCTTCTGGACTCTGTGCCCCCTACAAAAATCAGGCAGCCTAAAGCCAAAGCTGAGCCCTGGTTTAATGAAAACACTCAGGCTGCCAGACAGGAGTGCTGCAGAGCTGAACGAAAATGGAAGAAAGATAAGCTACAGTTTTACTCCACATCCTTAAAAACTGCTGGCGTCAGTATCAGAATCTTGTCAGAGAAGCTAAAAGAGACCGCTTGTCAACCATTAATGTGTCCAATCAAAATAACCTTTGTGTGTTCTTCAGGCCCCGCAACATACCTGCCTGGAAGCGTCTTCCGAGTTATGTAAACAGCTTTTTGCAACTTTAATAGCTAAGGTTGTTACCACAAGAGCCCTCACCTCAGTCCCTGCTTTATGATCCATTCCTGCTTGACTCCTTGTCTGGCTGTGTTTGACAAATTTGAACCAGTAACTCTGACCACCTTAAATGGGTTCTACTTATGATCCTTAAGATCTTGTCCCCCCTTACTTTCTCAAGGAGGTTTTCCCCAGCATAGGGCAAGCAATCCTTGCTATCATAAACAGCAAGTTATTGTCAGATATTGTTCCTGTAAGTTTTAAACATGTTGTGGTGCAGCCTCTACTTAAGAAGCCTGACCTGAACCAAACTGTTTTGGAAAACGTTAAGCCAATTTCCAAGCTACCTTTGGTTCCTAAAATCTTGGAAAATTTGTACATTCTCAGGTTAAGCCTTTTTTTACATGATCATAATTTCATGGAGGTTTATGAGTCTGGCTTTAGAGTTTTTAACAATATTCTCATTGCAACTGATTCTGGTGAACATGCCATTCTTGTTGTGCTTGACCTAACAGTTGCTTTTGACACAGTGGACTACAATATTGTATTATCTCATTTACAGCACCAAGTGAGTATCTGTGGTACAACATTAAAGTGATTTAGGTCCTATCTGGAAGATGGAACCGTATGTGTCTTATGGGGTTCCACAGGTTCCATCCTGGGTTGCCTGTTATTTTCCCCTTTACCTGCTTCCCTTGGGTTCAATACTCAGGAAGCATGGAATCCTCTTTCACTGTCATGCGGGCGACCCTAAGATGTATACAGTGGCTTGTAAAGGTATTCATACCCCTTGAAATTTTACAGATATTGTCACATTACAACCATAAACATAAAAATATTTTACTAGAATTTTATGAGAAAGAACAACACAAAGTGGTATACAATTGTGAAGTGGAAAAAATTATACATGATTTCAAACATTTTTTAGATATAACAAACTGAAAGGTGCGGTGTGCAAAAGTATACAGCCCACTTTACCCTTACTGCAACCAATTGCCTTCAAAAGCTGCCTGATGATTGCCAATGACTAAATAGAGTACCCCTTTGTGTAATCTAATATCAGTACAAATACAGCTGTTCTGTGATGGCCTCAGAGGTTGGTTAAGAGAATATTAGGGATCAAACAACATCATGAAGTCCAAAGAACACACCAGACAGGTCAGTTGGTGGAGAAGTTGTGGAGAAGTTTTAAGCAGGATGAGGCTGTAAAAAGATTCCCCAAGCTTTGAACATCTCACAGAGCACTATTCAATCCATCATCCAGAAATAGAAAGAGTATGGCACAACTGGAAACCTACCAAGACAAGGCAGTCCATCTAAACTTACAGGTTGAACAAGTAGAGCACTGATGAATCCAAGAGGCCCAAGGTGAATCTGATCGAACTGCAGAGATCCACAGCTCAGGTGGGAGAATCTGTCCACAGGACAACTATTAGTTATGCACTGCACAAATGTGGTCTTTATGGCACAGCAAACATGTGGCAGAAGGTGCTTTGGCCAGATGAGACCAAAATTTAACTTTTTGGCAAAAATGCAAAATTCTGTGGCGAAGAACTAATATTGCATATCATTCTGAACACACCATCCCCGCTGTCAAATATGGTGGTGGCAGCATCATGTTCTGGGGGTGCTTCTCTTCAGCAGGGACAGGGAAGGTGGTCAGAGTTGATGGGAAGATGGATGGAGCTAAATACAGGGCAATATTGGAAGAAAACCTGTTGGAGTCTGCAAAAGACTTGAGGCTGGGGCAGAGCTTCACCTTCCAGCAGGACAACGACCCTAAAAATAAAGCCAGGGCTAGATGGAATGGTTTAAAACAAAACATATTCAGTTTATTTATATAGCGCCAATTCACAACACATGTTGTCTCAAGGCACTTCACAAAAGTCAGGTACATACATTCCAATTAGTCCTAACAATTGAACAGTGCAGTCAGAGTTAGTTATTTATTCAAATTGGATACAAAGTTTTTCTGTCTAAGGAAACCCAGCAGATTGCATCCAGTCAGTGACTTGCAGCATTCCCTCCTCCCGGATGAGAATGTAGAGACAGTGGACAGTCACTGGCGTTGACTTTGCAGCAATCCCTCATACTGAGCATGCATGTAGCGACAGTGGAGAGGAAAAACTCCCTTTTAACGGGAAGAAACCTCCAGCAGAACCAGGCTCAGTGTGACATATTCATGTGTTAGAATGGCCCAGTCAAGGTCCAGACCTAAACCCAATCGAGATTCTGTGGTAAGATCTGAAAACTGCTTTTCCCCAACACTCTCCGTCTAATCTGACTGAGCTTGAACTGTTTTGCAAAGAACAATGGGCAAAAACTTCGCTCACTGCATGTGCAAAGCTGGTAGAGGCATACCCTAAAAGACTTGCAGCTGTAATTGCAGCAAAAGGTGGTTCCACATAGTATTGTCTCAGGGGGACTGAATACTTTTGAACAATGCCTTTTTCAGTTTTTAATTTGAAAAAAAAAAAAAAAGAAATCATGTATAATTTTCTTTCCACTTCACAATTGTATACCACTTTGTGTTGGTCTTTCACATAAAATTCCAATAAAATATATCTATGTTTGTGGTTGTAATGTGACAATATGTGGAAAGTTCAAGGGGAATGAATACTTTTACAAGCCACTGTATGCCGTTAAGAAAAGAAACCCTCTCTGTTGTGTCTTGAAGATATCGCAGCCTGGATGTATGGAGGACCGATCCTGCCATAATTAAGAATAAATGAATGACTTAATAAAATAATTACTGGACCAAAAAGTAGCTAGAAATATAAAGTAGTGTGCCATTAAATGCAACAAAATAATAAAGAAGACACCTGCCTACAAACTACAAGAACTTCAACGCTAAATTAGTAACTTTAAACATTTACAATGATACTTTCTGAATAATTTAAGTTCTTGTACTATTTTCCCCCTAGTTTGTGAAAAGTCTGTCATTGAGTAATGCTTTTCTTATGAAAGTGCGTCCGAAAACACAACGTCCTCTTAATACTTCGGCAAACTGAACTATTCTCTGAGTCAACAGGATAGAGTAAACTATTCCGACTAACAGCGCTATCTACCACCAAATCCACAATGCTCCTGACTTCTTTAGCAACATGAAAGAAGTTAAGGTAGCCGTTTCAGCTAGCTCCTTCTCAGATACAGGCAGAGGCTTAGCAGCTACTTCCTAGAGGCTTGACCTCAGCCAATAGGAGAGAAGCTGAGGCAGTGACGCTGGTCCAAAGACCCAGTAACTCTGGGTCAGTTCTTCCCGGTTTGTATTTAGATTTCTTCCTCATGGTGAGGAGGAAAAGACAATACGGCGACCAAGTATGTGAAAAATAAAAATGCATATATATGGGCTCTGGGAAATCCGTTGGGTAGAAAAATAAAACAGCAGTATATAAGAGGGTAAAATATATCAGTGCTTAAGAAATAAAAGGAAAGTAAAATAATTTGGAAAAATAATACATTTTTAAGGAAAAAAACATGTTTTACATATATTTGAGCGGTAATAAATTTGAAAGAAATAAAAGGGGTAGGAAAAATAAAAGAGCAAGAAATCCACTTGTATTAAATAAACAAAGGAAAACTATAGAGTACAAGAAAAAAAATATGATTTGAAAATTTGTGGTTTAAATAAAAATAGTGGATTAAAATAGAAATATATATATTTATATCTGATTAAGTGATCAATAATTTAATAAATCTCTTCTTTTTATTGTTTTGTTGCATTTAATGGCACACTTATATATATTTCTAGCTACTTTTTGGCCCAGTAATTATTTTATTGAGTGATTTGTTTATTTCTGTATTTATTCTTAACTATGACAGGATCGGTACTCCATGGCCATAAATTTCCTAAATTAATGATAAAAAACAGAAGTGATGGTCTTTGGTCCAAGTGGCTCTTGTAAATGTCCCTAATGTCCAGTAATTCATGCCTTCATTACATCACAACTTGATTACTGTAATGCTCTTCACCTTGGACTCAGCTAGTCTTTCCTGAAACATCTCCAGTTGGTCAAGAATGCTACTGCGAGGCTTTTAACAGTCATTGTGAAAGGGAGCACATCACCCCCATCCTGGCTTCCCTCCACTGGCTGCCTGTGCACTTTAGAGTCAATTTTAAGATCCTTTTATTTGTTTTTAATTGTTTACATGGTCTTGCCCCGTCTTACCTCTCTGAGCTGCTTCACTTGTATTCTCCTCCTCCATGCCTCAAGTGAGCTGATCGGCTGCTCCTGGAGGTGCCGAGGTCTAAACGAAAACTCAGAGGGGACAGAGCCTTTAGTGTTGCTGCTCCCACCCTATGGAATGATCTCCCATTGCACATTGGACATACTCCCTCACTGTCCACTTTTAAAAGTCATCTGAAAACATACTTTTATTCTCTGGCTTTTAGCACAGTCTGAGACTTCTTTTTTAATTGCTTTTATTTCTGTTTCTATTTTTGTTTTATTTTATTGTTGTTGTTGTTAACCCTGTCCTTTGATTTATCTGTGAGGCACTTTGTTGCAGTGGTGGTTGTTTTAAAGTGCGTTATAAATAAAGTAGGAGGACTAGTAGTAGTAGAATTAAGGTGTGAATTGAGTTTGATTTAGGTTAGGCTTAGGATTAGGTATTTACTGGTAATGGTTAGGTTGACCGGTAGGGTCCGGGAAAGGGTTAAAAATTAATCGAAATCAGTGGAAGTCAATAAGGGTCACCGCAATGTCCTTACAACATATAGTGAGACAAGTGTGTGTGTGTGTGTTTGTGTGTGTGTGGAGAAAGGCAGAGAAAGAAAGACAAAGTAAGAGACACCGAGAGATTAGGGTGGGGTGCTGTGGCATGCCTATGAATGTCTGTTGCAAGTAAAGTAAAGCTAAAGAAGGTCTATCACACTTCCACTTGGCCTCCTTAGCATCAGCCGTCCATTTTAGAACTCATGATCCTTCTTTAAAATTGGGCCTGATCTCTTTGTTGAATAATGTATAAACATTTTTTTGTAATTTTAAAAAGCTAGCTTTTAGTTGCATTAGTGGGACAGTAATGCCACCTGACAGTTGTTCCCTGCAGTCTTGAGTGTGGCCTGCAGGAAAAGTCAGACTTCTTGTGATTGACAAGGACAAAAACTGGAGTCATCCCACTTCAGTTTTTGAATTGTCAACCACAGTCTTGGGATTTAAGCGTGAAGGATGAAACCCTGACGTTGATGACAAGTTGTTAAGGACTTAGGCATGACAAGTATGATTACCATATCCAGGAAAGTCCTTAAGGGCACCAAGGTGAGCAGCATCCTCAGCAGGACATTTTATTATTTATAACACCATAGAGACTGCATACTTGTTTGAGGCCAAAAAGCTTACAGGTGTTTTAAACAAAGTCTGTTC
Source organism: Crenichthys baileyi (assembly GCA_036173005.1). Classification (NCBI taxonomy): domain Eukaryota; kingdom Metazoa; phylum Chordata; class Actinopteri; order Cyprinodontiformes; family Goodeidae; genus Crenichthys; species Crenichthys baileyi. The sequence continues at coordinate 12,082 of JAHHUM010000071.1, read as the reverse complement.
ACATATACTGTAGCAGAACTAACATCACCTTGAACATTTACATTACAGCAAGTTTCAGTTAATGGGCATGTGACAGCCTTGACACATATCAGACATAGTTTTTCTTACTTTGGTCATTAGTCCAAAATGAAGCTGTCATGTAAACTCTGAACAACCACAGTATACAAGGGTGTAACTTTGGGTCTAGTATTGGGGGGGTTAAGTTCTCTGCCTAGTTGTTTATTTACTGAATCATTTGCTTTTGTAAAAGGAGTCAGGCCACAACACCTTTTTTACGATCACATTTATAATAATCTTTTAGAGGAAGAAGCTGCAGCACACAGAGAAAATCTGTAGAGCCACAGGGAAAACAGAGGGTTCCAAAATACACAAGATTAATTTCTCCAAGTGCTACAAGAAGCCTGACATCCTGCATTCTAAATCTGCTAAAACCTATCCTCCCAAATATATGGCACATGGATGGTCTTATTTTCTTTATGTGGCTACAAGTATTGGCAGAGAGGAGTACCAACACTGCCCATCTGGTCAGGAAGGCTCACCAGCATCTGTACTTCCTCAGTAAACTGAGGAATGCTGGACTTGGGAGCTCAGTCCTGAGGAGCTTCTACCACTGTGCAGTGGAGAGCGTCCTCTGCAACTGTATCACCATATGGCACGGCAGCTGCACTGCTGCTGAAAGGCAGGGCAGATCTAGACCTTTATTATTAGGGGGGCAGAGGGGGGCCAGGTCTATCTCTGGGGGTCCACAAACTATAAGAAAAAATGTGTTTCTCTAGAAATCTGTCACAGTTTCTAAATGTTACCTATATTTAACTATATAATAAGTACACAGGAGATGGGATTTGTGTACATAATTTGCAGTTTATAAACAATGTACCACAAAAAATAAACAAAATGTAGAACAAAACTTGGCATCAACTTTTGAACAATGACACAATTCTGATGAAGCTGTGGAATATTCCAAATGTAGAGCTCAAGCAATGTCCAAGCATTAAAAAGTATAAAAAGATTATAAATGGGCATCAGACTTTAAACTATGGTTATTGTTATTATTAATGTTGTTGTTCCTGCTTTTATTGGTAGAAATGTTGTTGCTTGTCTGTACATAGAATGTATATTATTTGTAAATATATCAATAATATTGAAAGGAAATATATATCTTGTAACACAGTATCCTAATGTAACCAGTATTAGATCAATGTGTAGCAGGTTCCAGTTAAGTAGAATTACCGCTGGGTTTTTTCGAAGGAGCAAAATAAGTACTGGACACAGCTGGGAAGAGGTCAGTGGTAACTCCTGGGACTGGCTCTTTTGCAACACCATCATCCTGGTCAGAGGCAGAAGCCTCTGTGGCTTCAGACTCCTCCCTCGATAGAGCTACATTAAACCAAAAATATGAGTATTTTCAAAATAAAAACACAACCACAAATTCATTAAAAACAACACGCATTAGCAGCAAACAACACTTCAAAATGATGGTAAACTGAAGGGAACTACTGAACTGGGTAGTGACTGTTTCTGTAGATACTCTAACCTGGTGATGGTTGGCTGGCTTGTGTCTGACATTCCCTCTCCTACCTGGTCCCAGGATGGGAGCTATCAGTGGTGCTGATACCAGAGTGGAACTCTATTTGATTTACGCCTGATATGCTTATTTTTAAAAATAAGTCGTGTATCCTGGGGGTGCACCTGGGGGCAAAATCTGATTTCAGGGGTAACGGTTTCACTGCCATTTTTGTTGAACAACGTTTTCTCCTGTTTCTGTTAATTTAGGAAGGTAAGATGAATGTATTTGGTTTCAGTTTCTTTTATCAGGTAAGTTTTATCCGTAAAAGGCAGATCTGTTTTGTTTGTTATTTTGGCCCGGGTTAACCCGGAAGTTACAAAAATCTCATTTTTGCACAACTTAAGTTTTTATACATTAGTTGGTTTCATATTCTTTAATTTTTTAGAGTTTTGTATAGGTTAGAAGGGATTATGTAGCATGATACTGGTCAGCATTCTCTGTCTTATCAGGATGACACCAATCCAGAGACTGGCCGTACAAGTAACCTTTTTGGGACGTTGGACTCAGAGACCTATGGACACATGAAGACTTTGTGGGACCCTGAACCAGGATAAATGTGATGCCAGAACAATAAAGTTGAACAGAACCAATCTAAGACACTACAGAATGTTCCAGGAAGACCAAGGACAGAGACTGAACTACACTGTTTTGCTGCTGAGAATTTAACTGATGTTTTTCAATTTTCTGTTATGACTTCAAGTTTTGGCTGGGATGAGGATCAGCTCCTCCAAGTCCGAGGCCATGGTTCTCGACCGGTTAAGGGTGGCTTGTCCTCTTCAGGTTGGAGGGGAGTTCCTGCCTCAAGTGGAGGAGTTTTAATATCTCGGGGTCTGGTTCACGAGTGAGGAAAGAATGGAGCGGGAGATCGACAGACGGATCGGTGCGGCTGCTGCAGTAATGGGTGCACTGTGCCGATCCGTTGTGGTGGAGAGAGAGCTGAGAGGAAAAGCAAAGCTCTCGATTTACCGGTCGGTCTACGTTCCTACCCTCACCTATGGCCATGAACTTTGGGTCATGACCGAAAGAACGAGATCCCGGATACAAGCGGCTGAAATGAGCTTCCTCCGTAGGGTGGCCGGGTACTCCCTTAGAGATAGGGTGAGGAGCTGGGCCATCCGGGAGGGGCTCGGAGTAGAGCCACTGCTCCTCCACATTGAGAGGAGCCAGTTGAGGTGGCTTGGGCATCTATACCGGATGCCTCCTGGACCCCTTCCTCGGGAGGTGTTCCAGGCACATCCCACTGGGAGGAGGGCCAGGGGACAGCCGAGGACACGCTGGAGGGACTATGTCTCTCGGCTGGCCTGGGAACGCCTTGGGCTCCCCCGGAAGAGCTGGAGGAGGTGTCTTGGGAGAGGGATGTCTGGGTGTCTCTCCTGAGTCTGCTGCCCCCGCGACCCGGTCCCGGATAAAGCGGAAGACGACGAGTACAAGTACGACTTCAAGTTTGTCTTTATGTCGTTTTAAGGTTCTGAATTGTTTGAAGCTGTTTATGCACCACGATAGAATGGGAGCATCCATTCTAGTGATATATGGCTCCAGAGTTTCAACATGGTCAATGTCTTCTGTTACATATATTGTGGTGAATAGGAATGATGAACCAGGACCTGATTGGCATGAAAGGTCCTTAAAATAGATGATAATGATACGTATTAGATTGAATACAGGGATCTCTCGTTCAGATTGGCTGAAAATTAGTTTTCTTTGAGGCCTCCAGACGTTTTCTCTCGCCTTTTAGGACGGGTGGGTTTTTCGACTGGTAGGACCTAAGCTGACCTCAAGGTCCCCTTCATCAACACGTAGTTTGTGAGTTTGACAGACATGGATGTTTGTCCATGGGTGAGTTGATGAGATGTGTTCCTGAAGGAGACTTTTGGGAAGAACTACAGAGTAGCCGGATTTGGTCTAATTAGTGAATAGGTTTAGTTTATCATAGTGCGCAAAGGAACTTTAAATAGGATCCCAAAATTTCAGACCTAAATAAGAGCAATCATTTAGGGTTGCTTAATTTTGTACATAATGTAATTTCACTACTTTCCATAATCATTCACATTTTTATTAATTTTATTCACTCATAAACATCACATGATATTTACAATAATATAAGACCTCTCTCAGCTGTTTATTAGCTTAAAAACATAATTAAAGTGGGGATATATTTGGAAGCTTAAAGCTTTGTTTGTTAGATTAAAAGTGTTATTATTGTTTTTACCATATGTAAAGATGAATTCTGTGAATTCTTTGTTCTGGGCATAAGGGAGAGGTCACTGAGCAGCATGCAAGGCCTGTCTGGGAATAAATTACATAAGGGAGAGTTCTTGGCATGAGGAATGACTGATGGACTTGTTATTGCAGAAGCAAACTTGTAGGCTGGATGGAAACAGTTATCCTGAATCCTGCCAGGTCGCTTTGACTTTAGTTCAACAGTCCAATTTAGCTCAGGAATGGGGGAGTTGCCCAGAGTGATAAAATTGTTATGGTACAAACTATCACGTAGACCAATTTGACTTCCTGCAGATGTTTGCTGGAAGTGCGTTGACAATCAATGTTGTGAGTGCCAAAATGTTCGTAAGTGAAAGGGTACATCTGATTGGTCAAAAAGTCTCACATACTCAACAATGATATGACTGTTGTATATGTATATCTTGACTCATGAAAGGGATTTTGGGATTCTTAGGGATTTTGTATAAAGATGTATTCAGAGATGTGTTCTGAATAAAAGCTCCCCCGCGTCAGCTATGAGAGGAAACCAGATGTCTCTTCATCATTTTTAAATTAGGAAACTTTCTTCTCCCACATTCTGCAACTTCCAGCAGTATTTCGTCAGTTACAAAATGTTTCAAATGCATGTACGGTGTCCGGTCAAGCCTGTATTCTGAGTCATCTTCAACAAGTTCATGAAATGCAACATCTGGAGGTTCAAACATTTTCTTCTTCCACTGATACTTTTTTCTTTTCACTTTGCCTCTTGCTGACTGGTTTGTTGTTGTGTCCTGTGTAAGTGTTGGATCCTTCACATCTGCACTTGTCTGGTCCAGGTTTTCATCTTGTACGTCCTCATCATCGCTACTATCTGTGTTTTCCTCTGTATGCACTGCAGTTGGAGTCCATTCCTCCTCCTCCTCCTCATCGTCTTCCTCTATAACAGCTCCATGTCACTGTCATGATGTGGAGTTTTGGTTTGGTGTTTGTTTACGTTCATTTAGTCAGGTGTTTTTTCTGTTTACTTCTGGTGATGGTAGTTGTAGTTTCTTTGCTTCAGGTGTGTTTTTTGGGTTTCTTATTGATTTGTCTAGGTTCTGCGTTGTTCTGTGTTCTTATGGGTTTTATTATTGTCTGTTTAGATCTGTACCTCCTGTTTTTAGTTTTGAAGTTTATTTACTGACCTGTCCTTTGTATTTTCGTTCTTAGATCTGTGTTCTGGTTTCTGTGTGTTTACAGTTTTTTCTTCGTCTAGCCCCTCGATGTCCTCATTTGTTCCTATTCAGTTTATTTATATAGCGCCAATTCACAACACATGTCGTCTCAAGGCACTTCACAAAAGTTAGGTACATACATTACAATTAATCCAAATCATTGAACAGTGCAGTCAGATTCTGTTATTTATTCAAATTGGATAAAAAGTTGTTCTATCTAAGGAAACCCAGCAGATTGCATCCAGTCAGTGACTTGCAGCATTCACTCCTCCTGGATGAGGGATGTAAGGACAGTGGACAGTCACTGGGGTTGACTTTGCAGCAATCCCTCATACTGAGCATGAATGTAGCGACATTGGAGAGGAAAAACTCCCTTTTAACAGGAAGAAACCTCCAGCAGAAACCAGGCTCAGTGTGAGCGGCCATCCCACGACCGACTGGGGGTTAAGAGAAAAGGCAGAGACACAAAAAGAAAAAAGAAGCACTGATCCAGGAGTACTTTCTATGGGAAGGAAAAAGGTAAATGTTAATGGATTAGCTCCTTTTGTCATTTCACCTAGAAAGAAAGAACAGATAAACTCTGAGCCAGTTTTTTAATGTTAGAGTCTGAAGAGAGCGCATAGAGTTAGTTACAGTAAAAGCTCAGTCAGTAGCTATGTCTAGAAAGAAAGGGTTAAACACTGAAAAACAGGGCCATGTGGATCATCGGTAGAGGGTGAGCACCAAGTTGTTGCCAGCAGAAGCTCGGACGATGCCCCTCTCCAGACAGTTGTCCCCAGGTAGACACAGAGTCAGGCCAGGTGTAGCTTCTAGGAAGAGAGAAAAGAGAGAACAAGTTTTTAAAAGCTGAAAAAACGCAAATAATACAAAATTGAAGAGTAGTGTGAGAAAGTAGCGAAGAGGGTGAAAGTGGTCATTTGTCCTCCAGCAGCCTAAGCCTATAGCAGCATAACTACAGAGATAGCTCAGGATAACCTAAGCCCCAAACCCTAAAAGCTTTATCAAAAAAGGAAATTTTTTAAGCCTAGCCTTTTAAAAGTAGACAGGGTGTCCCGCCTCACGGATAAAAACTGGGAGCTGGTTCCACAGGAGGGGCCTGAAAACAAAGGGATCTGCCTCCCATTCTACTTCTAGAGAAACTTTAGGAACCACCAGTAAACCTGCAGTCTGAGAACGAAGTGCTCTGTTAGGAACATATGGAAAAATCAGATCTCTGATGTATGATGGAGCTAAATCATTAAAGGCTTTAATTGTGAGGAGGAGAATTTTAAATTTCCCTTTCCTGGGTTTTTTAACAGGGAGCCAATGAAGGGAAGCTAAAGTAGGGGAAATATGATCTCTTTTTTTTTAATTTTCTCAGAACTCTTGCTGCAGCATTTTTGAATCAGCTGAAGGCTTTTAACTGCATTTTGTGGACATCCTGAAAAAAAATTTTAAAAAATTTAAAAAATAGTCCCCACCTTGAAGTAAAAAATGCATGGACTAGTTTTTTCAGCATCAGTCCGGGACAGGATATTTCAAAATTTTTTTTTGGCAATGGTTCCGGAGATGAAAAAAGGGGAAAATCCTGGAAACCTGTTTTAAAAATGGGATTTTAAATGACATGTCCTGGTCAAAAAAACACCAAAAGGGTTTTTTTACTTTATTATCGGAGGTCAAATTTTAATGCCATCCAGGTTAAGTGTTTGACTAAGAAATTTTCTTTTTAAAGACTCCGGTCCAAAGACAAAACCTTCTGCCTTGTTTTGAATTTAAAAGCAGAAAATTGAAAGTCATCCAAGTTTTTTTTGGGCCCTTCAAGACATGCTTGTAGTCTATCTAACGGTTTGGGGCTCATCAGGATTTTATGGATAAAGTAAAAGCTGAGTGGTCATCAGCGTAACGGAAAATTTATTCTATGCTCCCTGATAATTTTCCCCTTTTTGGGGAAGCATATATATAGAAAAAAACCTGGCCCAAGTACTGAACCCTGTGGTACTCCACAATTTAAAACCCGGAGTTTAAAGAGGATTTTATCATTTACATGAACAAACTGGGAAATCGGGTCAGACAAATAAGATTTTTAAACCAGCCTAGTGCTGTTCCCCTGGCCCTACAGCATATTCCAGCCTTTCTAAGAAAAATTATGATCGACTGTATCAAAATGCAAGTACTGAGATCTAACCCAAAACCGTAAGACACAAAGTCCATTATCTGAGGCAATAGAAAAAATCATTATGACTTTCAGCAGAGCTTTTTCAGTGCTATGATGAGCTCTGAAACCTGATAAAACCTCTTCAAACAGGTCATTGCTTTTAAAAATGCTCCCCCTTTGATTAGAAACTATTTTTCTCAAGAATTTGATAAAAGGGAAGGTTTGGGTATGGGTTCTGAAATTTATTAAGTCACCTCGTAAAGGGCGGGGGTTTTTTAAAGAAAAGGGTTTTAAATTTTCCCACCTTAAAAGCTTGTGGTACATATCCATTTACAAAGGGGATAGACAAATCTATCAAAAAAAATGGGGCGGGAAATAAAGGGGGAAACCCCTTTCCCTTTAAAAAATTTTTGGGTTTTGGGATTGGGTCAAACCATACAATTTGGGAAGGTTTAGATAAAGCTAATTTTTTTCTGAGGGAACTCAGGAAGCTCCACGGGACCCAAAACAGCCCCAAACCAGATCGGGTTTCTACATTTATTTCCAATGTTTTCACTTGTTGAGGATAAAATAATCATCCCCTGGGAGTTTTTGGTTGAAGATTTTCTTTTTAATTTAGAACTTTTTTTTTTTTGGAAAAATCCCAAAAAATCATGACTGCTGAGAGCAAAGGGGAAGGGTGGTAAACCAAGCATGATTTCCTGTGTAATTTTTAAGAAACTGTACTAAAGAGAAACCTAGGATTATTCTTTTTTCCCCCCTTCTTTTAAAGGGGAGGAGAAAAAACCTTTTTCTAGCTTGGTGAAGTTTTTTTTTAAAATAAAAAAAGTAGCTTTTTTTTTCCCAGTTTAAGTAGGAATCCTCTAGGTGGGGTAAGCGCCATTTTCGCCCCAAATTTTTCTAACTTTGGGTGTTTTAAAAAGTAGGGCAGCTCTTTTAAACCCCGGGGACCCCTCCCTCCTATGAAAATTTTCCCTTCTAATGCCCCACGCATGTTTAAGAAAACCTCTGAACAAGAGAATAAATTTTGGGAAAGGGGAAAAAAGAAATAAAATTTTATTCCCCTCCACTCTTTTTTTTCCCTGTGATAAGAGCAAATTAAAATGGAACAGATTCTTTAAAGGTTTTTAAAAAACGGGCCTCTTTCCTGATAATGATCTCCTGAAATGAAATTTTCCCTTTCAGGTGTGGAGTACTGGGGTTTTAAATTTTAAACTAAAAGGGTTTAAAAATTAAAAAAGGGTCAACAGCACGGGGTTTTGTGAGAAAATTTTGGAAATTTTCTGTACACCCCAAGGGCCATTTGTCACACAAGGTCCAGAGAATGAAAAAACGGGGGTGGGGTTTTGGGTTTATGTTTTGAGAAAACCCCAATTGAGTCTAAGATACCTTAAAAGGCTATATTTAAGCTATCACTTTAAATTCCCAACATGAATTTTAAAATCTCCCCTATAATAAATTTATCTTATTTTAAAACTAAAAAGATAAAAGGGGCTGAAAATTGAGAGTAAAGGGCCTGGTGGAAAGGTACCCCCAAAAAAAAAAAAAAAGAAAATTTTTTTTAGTGGCCCTTTCAATTTGGATGAAGGAAAAAAAGGAAAATTTAAAAATTCAAAAAAAGGTTTTAGCTATTGATTGGTCTGGGGCTAATCAATAAATCGGACTGGGAAAGGAAAGGTTGCCCCTCCTCCTCCTCGCCCAGTATTTCGAGGAAAGTTTAAAATTTTTAAAAAATTAGTAGGAGTTTGACTTTATTTATGTAACATACCTCTTTCTGGGAGCCAGGTTTTCTGTTAGGGCCCAAAAAAAACAATTTTGATTTTTCCCAAAACAGTTTACAACTAGCAAAGTCTTTGAAGAGAGAGTCTTTGGGTTTAGTAAGGGCCCATTTAATTGTTTTAATTTTTTTTTTTATCCCGAGTTGTGTTTTTTTTTTATGAAGGGGTTTTTCCCCGAAATTTTCCCCTTTTTTGATTATTTTTTAAAACTATTCAATTTTGGCCGTGGGGGAGACACTTTTTAAAAAGGGGAAAAGGGTGGGGGAGCATACAGAAAACTGCAGAGGGGAGTGTTAAACACGACCCCGCTTCCTGGGCTGAAACCCCCGGGGTTTTCAGGGGGTTTGGGGAAAATAATAAATTTGGCCAGATTCCTAGAAAAAAAGGCTGCTCCATCCAAATTTGGGGGGGGTGCCGTCTCTCCGGATCAACCCCGGTTTTTTTTCCCCAAAATTTTTCGCCAATTATCAAAGTTTCCCACATATTTTTCTGGACAACCCCCTAGACAGCCCGGTTAAAGACAGCATGGGGGCTAAAAATGTCGTCCCCTGGTCAGATCGGGGGGGGGAAACCCGAGGGAAATTACGGAGTCCCCACATTGTTTTTTGGGAAACTTACACAAACCCCAGCCCAAAACTAAATTAGTGACCTCCGATTACTTAAACCCGGGGGTCATTTTCCGGGGGCCCGCGTAAAAAACAAACTTACTTTTAAAATTTCGCTTATCCCCTTTTTCCCGCAGTTTTTAGTAGGATTTTGGAAAGTCGCCCGTTTCCCGGCCCCCGGGAGACATTTTCCCATGGTTTGCTGGTGTTTTTTAGTGCCAAAGTTTCTGACTAAGAGCTGCCAATTACCAGAGTTTTGGGTTTTTCAGGGGGGTTTTGTCGCTGAGGTTCGGGGGGAAAAATATTAGAAACGCAACGGGTTTGGGGGTGACCTGTTGGGGTGAATTTTAAGGGCTATGCTTCCTACTTCCGCCCCCGCCGGCCTGGATCCCGGCCCGGGGGCGGGCCCTTTCCGGAGGCTGCTACGGGGGGCTACCCTCGGGGGCTTCCCCCGCTGGCTAAGGGGGCCCGGCTATCTGCTGGGTTTTTTTTAAAAAAGCCGAGCCCGGGGTCCAAAACCACACCCTCGCCTCCAAACTCCCAAAAAAGCTACATTTTTAAAACTACCATTATTTACTAAAGGAAAGGCAGAGGAGTAACTGAAAATCTGAAAACGGGGAGCAGGAGGGGAGGAGGGGACTTCCAAAAAAACAGCCGAACCGGGGAGCCTGGTGGAGCTAAAGCTAAGCTAAACTAAACGACCCCCTTTCCACTCCCAGAAAAAAAACCCTGTAAAAACGGGGGAGGGTTGGGCCCAAAAGTTAAATACAGCAACAAAAAGTTTTTTTTTAAAGTGCTTATGTATTAAAAAAAGGGAAGAGATATCACAGTAGAAAGAAAAAAAAGAGAGCCTTCCCCCACACCAAACAATTTCCCCCAAAAATGCAAAACAGGAAGTTTACGAATAGGGCCCTTTCCCCCGCCTCCCAAATAACCCGCAACTTTTTTACCTGCTTCTCTGCTTCCCTGCCTCCTTGTCCCCCCTGGGTTCCCCGTTCCTCTGTTCCTGCCCACCTTTTTCCCGTATTTTAAATTTTCCTTCGTTTCCCTTTTTTCAACCATTGGTGTCGTCCCCTTTCTTTTTTGGGCCCTGTCTTTTTATACGTCCCTGATGTTTTTTTCGTTGATTCCTTTTTTTTTTGGGATTTTCGCCCAGCTTCCCGGGTCCTGTTGGTTTTTCTTTTGTGACTGCCTTTTTTTTTGGATATTCTTGTTTTAACCCGCATCACGCCCTTCATGGGGTGGACCCCCTCTCATTAAAAGGGGTTTTTCCCCCAAACCTTCTTTCCCCCTCTGCTTCCTCCGTCCTACCTGCACTCTGGTCCACCCCCAAGAAACTCACTATGCAGTCACTTTTAAATTCCCTTCCCTAAATTTTCCTTCAAAACAAACTTCAACCTCAAATTTTTTTTCCCTCTAAAATTCACAAAAAGCAATGTCTTGGTATTTTTTTTTTTGTATTGTTCAGGTTTTTAGTTTTAGTAGAAAATGAACCCTATTTATTATTTTTTTTTTTTTTTTTTTTTACTTTTTAAAAATTTTCCTAAAAATGTTTACTGAAAAGAATATATGTCGCTTTATTGAATGCATAATGCATTAAAAGCAATAAAATGACAATTGAAAGATTTGCAATTAAATTACCTCATTTACCTGCTGTATCAATTTTGATGCACACATTTTCAACATGGTTTTACAAGAAATTAAATTATGAAATATAAAACAGTTTTACATTGTAGTAACAATTTAAAGGTTTTTCTCACCTTAACCCTTTCAAAATCCACAAAAATATCCTTGAAAAAACTGGTGTGGGTCACTGATAGATGGCAGGCATTTTGGATGTTTAAAATGAAAGCCATCTGGTGCACTGGTTACCGACCCCTGGTGGATAATCCAAGCACTACATGTGTCTGATTGTATACAACAGGTTTTTCAAGAAATAAAATATCACACTGATGATGTAGGTCTCGAAAACTCATTTATTAAATATGATACACTTGGCATTACAGGGTTTAAATTAAGAAATTGTTACGTGTATATATTAATGTATGACTAAGGTGCTTTTCACTTGTCACTTGTGAACAGGTTGAGTTTAGATTTGTGAACATTTACAAATTTGCGCTGTTTGAGTGTTGTCATTGTTTTAGAAAGAGCAAATGTCATGGATAGATTTTACACTAAACATAATGCAAATTGAAGTGTTACATCATTTTCAGCCCCCTTTTTTGAATCTGGATTTGGTAGCAGGCCAAATTGACAAATACCATGCAGAATAATGTTGTATTTTAATTCCACAGTAGAGAAAGCTATATAGTCTCAGTGAGTAGGTCCAGGAAATTGGTATCGGTTATCAGCCAAATGGGTTTTAACATATCGACATATCGGCAAATCGGCGTATCGGATATTGGCAAAAAATCCAATATCGTGCATCCCTAAACCAAATATTCATCTTTGATGAGATTATAAATATCAAAATTATTTAATAATTTTAATAAAATCAAATTTACTCAGTGACTCCTGGAAGCTTCAGGAATTTTTTAATAATCTCTTTCAAAAAATATGTTTTCTCAGCAATATATTTTAATGTT